>OW026457.1:73355332-73955332 GCA_932274525.1 Podabrus alpinus
ATCGCCTGGATGTTTAGTTTTAAGTGACGAAAAAAACCATGCGTCTATAATTTTAGGACTTCGATTATCCGGAGCGACTGTGAAAGTGTTTCACCACAACAGTAAGGATTTTAAGGTTTTAATTATTGAAGTTTGATTGCAATTGACGTTTTTTTTTAGATACCCAACATTTGGAAAGATTGTTGAAGGAATCCATTGCTCAAGGCCAACCAAACAAATGTGATAGTGAGTGGAAGCCTTGGAAGAAAATTTTGATCGTGGTGGAAGGTGTTTATAGTATGGAAGGTAGTATTGTAAGATTGCCTGAAGTAATTGCTCTTAAAAAGAAATACAAGGCTTATTTGTACCTTGATGAAGCTCACAGTATTGGTGCAATGGGAAAATCCGGTCGAGGCGTTGTTGACTATTTTGGATGTAATCCCAAAGATGTTGATATTTTAATGGGTACCTTCACCAAGAGTTTTGGATCTGCCGGTGGTTACATTGCAGGTTCCAAGGTAAGGCTTCAAATTTTTCAACCTACTAAGAAGGTGACCATTTTTATTTTTAGGCTCTAATCGGCTATTTGAGACAAAACAGTTATGCTGAGAACTATGCACTTGCTATGTCACCATCTGTTTGTGCCCAAATTATAGCAGTATTGAAGATCCTCATGGGAAAAGATGGAACTGATTTGGGGAGAAAAAGAATCGAGACTTTGGCGAAAAACACTCGTTATTTTAGACGCAGGATGGCCCAAATTGGAGTTATCACTTATGGCAATGAAGATTCTCCTGTTGTTCCTATGCTGGTCTATTTTTACTCAAAAATAGCGTAAGTTTCTTATTAAATTCTACCTTTTTTTTTCTATTTAATAAATTTCTTCAGGGTTGTTGTGAGAACTTTAATTGAACATAAAATAGCAACAGTAGGGGTAGGTTATCCTGCAACTCCTATAAGAGAAGGTCGCATTCGTTTTTGCTTATCAGCTGCTCATACCAAAGAACAATTGGATTATGCTTTGGAAATTATAGAAAAATTTGCTACAAAATTCGGAATTGATTATTCCAAGTTGCCTAGGGAGATGGATCCCATAATATATGATGAAGTCTAAGTTGACCAATGAATTTTAATAAATTTTGGTTGTTAATTTTAAGAATTTTTTATGCGTACCAAATTTTATTAATTTATAATTTACCTGCTCACCGGATAATGAGGGACCAAACTCCCTTATTATTTTATTCTTTTATAAAAAATTTTAAAAAAGTATTTTACCTACCCTTTTAAGAATTTAATGTTACTTTTTTATATTGTGCATGTTTTATTTATTTTAATATTAATCGAAAATATTTTTCTTTGGACTCTTTTACTTGATTTATCAGATCTAGAGCAATTTTATTTACACTGAAACTTTCACATTTTCATGTGGTTGCACAATCACAAGAAGCTAAACTAAAATTTTAGAATAGAACAACAGCACATGCAGTGCAATTAAATTCTTAAATCACAATTTTGTTAAAATTCAAGTGAAAGAACCTTAAATTACTAAACTTAACTATCTCGACATATCATCATCCTAAAGTACCTAATTTAATAATTCCATTGATAAGTATTATTTTGTATTATTTTTAAGCATTAATTAAAAAGTTGCTTACAAGGATCAGGATGAGCCAGATTTGATCCATTTTCGCCTTGCTATTGTATAGCAATTTCTAACTTAGAAAATGCCTCAAATCCGTCTTCCACTTGAATTTCTTGAATTTAAGTTTTTAAAATTCCATAAAAAAGAGTTACTAAATTTAAGCAATTAAGGCTTTTATGAAAGTTAAAATTTAGGCATTTTGAAATAATAAATTTTTGATAGAATGTTGAAAAATGTTAACCAAGTACATTGCCATTGAAAAGTTTTGTTTGTAGAGTTTACTGTTGTATATAAAAAATTTGTTATCCGTTTGAAGTATCGAAATAAAATTTGAAGCTTAAAAGACTTGTGATGTTTATTTTTCCAAAAACTTTTATTAAGAAATAATGGAACAGCAAGATTAAATTTTATATGGAGTAAACAATCGCAAGTACTGCAAATAAAAAGCCATAAAACATAAAAGCTACTCTGTCAATTGCAGTAGCAAGTAATAACCAATCCTGTTGTAGAGGAATCGCGTTTGTTCCAATAAAATGACTGTCATCATTAGTATGGTGCTCCTCAAATTCGGTTATTTGATGGTCGCGCATTTCTTCAGCAGTGACACTTTGGCACCTTATGGATGTCTAAAAAATTTTGATCTTAAATTATGTTTGTAAGTTTGTTTACCAATTTACCTCTGTGATGTATTGATTTAGTCCTAAAATCTTTCCAAGCCATCCAATTAATGGTCGTTTTATAATCCATGGTAATGGGCGATTATGCTGAACTCGTGAAATTGTAATAACCGCCACCGATATTATCATAGAACAGCAAACAATGTAAAGACTGCTGCTATAAAATAACACTAAAAAAATAAAGTCAATATTAGGTGGATCTAAAAAGAATATTAAATTAAACTTCAATGTGATTGTGAAAATAATTTGGGCTAGCTGAATTTTGGCAGGCATCCGTATTTCTCCCCAACGCGATTGTTCGCTTATAACTCGTTTAATTTTATTTTTACGGAAAATTATCATCAGAGTAAAATTAAAGAGCAGAAAATTCTCGACAAAACAGGATTTTTAGAATTTACTTCAGGTGATGAATAAGAAAAGTATGACATATTATCTGGAATAGGAATAAATTTTTAGTTTTTGTAATAACGCGTTTTCTCTTTTTGCTTTTTATTTTAGAAATATGTAGTATGAGATGGGAAAATTTTCAAAAAATACATTTTGTAAACAATTTTGTGCTCTTTAATTTTGATCTGATGGTGATTTTTGCTAAAAATGGAATTAAACCAGTTATGGAAGAAAAACCGCGTCGAGCGGATAAATTTTCCAATTGAGAAAGAAGCCAACAGAGCTTTTGGAGGTTTCAGTCGATGGATAAAATTATTAACTGTTAAGATAAGGCAAATATTAGCAGTCAGCAGTCAATTGGTGAAGTTTACATGTTTGGATTTGGCGAGTTCTAATCCCCTTCACCCGGCCTCTGACAACTGCAGGATACTGACATGACAAAATTCTATACATAACAAAATGGGGGGTTTTGAACGGTGACTGTTTTTAATAAATAATTTAGCGTGAGTAAATATTCGCCGTTCAAAACCCCCCTTTTTGTTATGTATTTACAAAATGCTCCGCACCAAATGTGTCACTGTAGTTTTTTATCGAATACAAAATTCTATAAATATAATAATGAAATTTTAGCGTTATTCCACTTCTGAACTGATTTTTCTGGTTTAGTCCACAGTTTCTTAAATAATTGCGGAAAACGAGTAATCACATTACTTTTTAGATTGAATTGATCAGAACGTGATTGCCTTGGTTGTACCGTGGTACGTCCTAAAAGCCGCGCTGCAGGGGGGGCTTTTTAATATGTTTAACATTTAGAATGTAGAAATTGTCAGGAAATTTCAAAATAATCGCCTGCGGCGCTATTAATAGATAAATAACAAATACTTTCAAAATGTCGTTGTATAATGTTTTACTTTGCATACTTTTTAAATGTGCCCTTAGGGGTCGTCCACGCCTGGGGAAGGGGAGAGTTGACAAATGTGACGTCCGCATAAAAATCCCATTTTTGAGATAATCAAATTAAATTCTTGCTTATTTAATTCCAATTTTTTTTCCAGCCATTTAAATTTAAAAAAAAATGAAGTTTGATTTTAGATAAATAAACCTTCGATTTGGGACCATAGGAGGTTCCGGGGGGGGGGGGGTGAAAAGACGGAAACAATTGCGGATAATCTCTTATGATAATCAATTTTCTATCTGTGCCAAAGAATATAATTAAAAATCAAGTACATATTTTGAAAACTCTGATAAAAAAGTTTATTATAGCGGCCTATTAATAGATAACGCTTTAAAAATTGTTTGTGGAATTTTTAATTTGTATCCATTTTTGAATTTTAAAAAAGAAGACTTAAATTATGCAGTATTCTGAAAAATTGTATCGAGAAAATAACCTGCGGCGCTATTACTAAATAAATTGCAACACCTAATTTGTATTTTTATGATTTTTTACTTTGTGTGAAGTTTTGAAAAAGTCTGTAATCTAAAATTAATTATTCCGAAAAATACCCTACGGCGTCAGCTCGGCCCGGTCAGCAAATGATTTACAAACCCAAAAAACCCATTAAAGTAAGGGTCATTTTATAATCTTTTACTATGTTTTAACTAGGATTAATTAGACCCGAAGCCAGAGAGGGAAGTATGCGTCTCCTCCCGAAAATTTAATCGTTAGTAAAACCTTCGGTTGTCGACCTTTTTTTCGCCCTTAACTTTCAAAACATTTGGGGGGAGAGCCCCGAACCCGCCTCTAAAAGCGACCCACCAACAATACTGGACGAAAAAGGTTGCTCGAGTCCGTTCATGTCTTTTCAAACCATGAGTACCGCCCCCCCCCCTTAAATAAAATCTGCACACCCCGTGGTGCGTCCGTCCGAAATTCGATTTGCCCACCTCCTTAAATATTTTCGGCAATAACTCCGCCACCTTTGAGGTTCGAACGAAAACACTTGGAAGCTCATTGAGACTCAAACGATACCGTAACGATTGACACCAATATCTAACGACATTAGAAAAATCAATTTGGGGGCGGGGGGGGTCTGGTATTACATAATCAAAGACAATAATTTATCTTATATTTGGAGATTTTTAAAAACTCGCATTTGGTGATGTTAATCTTGAATATTAACTTCAAAGTTGTAAAAAAAATTATCCTGGCTGGAATTACGCAGATACAAAAAATTGGCAAAAATCACCTAAGGCGCTTTTAATAAATTGCTAAGAATTCTTTAACAATCCATTTATTTGCAAAAATTATTTAATTGCAGTTCTTCAAAAAACATGTGGCAAAAAATCGTTTGTGATCTTATCTTTTTTGTTAGCTTGAAATTTTTTGGACACTTTTGGCGGTAGAAAATTAGCTAGACGCTACATTTATAAGTCCTCGGTAGTATAGTGGTCAGTATCCCCGCCTGTCACGCGGGAGACCGGGGTTCGATTCCCCGCCGGGGAGGAATTTTTTATTCAATCTTAAATAATGTTTCTGATGACAAAACGGAGAACTTTTTTTTATTTTGCATAAAATTTACTTACCGATCAAAGGAGGATGCGCACCCATCGCGGGAATCTTTTGGGTAAAATACACCATGAATATACTGATGATGATTGCGGTGCAACCGTTTAACATAATTTTTTCTCCGGCCTGAGTGGGTAACCAAAATCCCACCAAAGTTAACATAATAATCACTGAAATCCAAAAACTATGAAATGTGACAATGGTGAGAGTTTAAGCTTACCAAATGCTGGTGCAACAATGATAGCCCTATAAGCAGGCGATCTTCTGGTTACACTCATGTTGAATACCACATCCGTGTAAGGTTCGGTGCAACACGAATAATATGTGACACTCTTTGAGGTATTGAGGGAGGTTATCTCCCATTCACTATTTTTAATAATTAGGGATAACTACAACACCCGATAATTAATAAAGGTCATATTGGAGTACATTTAGCTTTCATACATCCCAATCCGGATCCATAATATTTACATCGATCTCGTTGCCATCGTACGTCCAAGATCCAAACTTAAGATAACAATTTTGGGTGTCGAAAGGCCAAAACCTCAAGTTCAGCTCACAGAGCGCCACTAACTGAGTCGGTGGTACCCAAACAATTTCTCCATTTTCTTTAACCACACAGTGCGTTCCGCCCAAATGACTTACGGAACTTCCTGTTGCACTAGAAAATTGTATGGGTGATGTTTTTTTTTATACCAGAAGACTTTTTAATTCACCTGTTATACAGCATAATATCCGGTTGCCAAATTTCATGATCGGCAAAGTTAACATCGGCAAGACCTCCATAGTTAGTGGAGTTCCATTTTAACTTTTCGTCCGTCCAAGTCTGAAGAAAATTCAAGGAATCAAAATAAAATGTGGACGGTAACCGAAGATGGTTAAGACATTTTTTCTTACCAGTCTAACCCAAGCATTTACGCTGATGGTCGACTTGAATTCGTCGATATCGATGTGCAAAATGGACAAACCAATGGATACCGTGGTGGTATTGTAATGTTGGGTTGGTCTGGCAAATTTGTCATAATTCAGTAACAAATCTTGCTTCAATTTATCGGTATGGGTAGCATTCCATAGAGGCTTGGGACGAATCTCTGTATTGATAAATTGCTTCCTTTAATAAATTAATTTCTATTGTTGATAACCAAACTTGGTGTTCAGTTTGTTTATCACACAAATGTTATAATTAGAAAATTATTATCTCACTAAATAAACAACAAAGAAATTTCAAGGAGTTAACGGTTGTGGGAGCTGTATAGAACCACTAAATGGAGGTCAACTTAAAGTTTCCAGGTAAATATGGTAAAATTCTTAAATTTTCAAAAAAAAAATTTTAAAGTTAATTTTAGAGTTTTGGCTTACGGTTAGACGCATTTCCACCGGTTGATTGATAAACGACAAGTTGAAAACACAAAATCAAAATTATTGTCCAATTTTGACACCACAACTTGGAATACATTTCACTAGAACCCAAACACTCAATCCTGCAGTGATCAATTCTTTGATCATTTGATAAACGTTTCCTGTAGACGGACGTTTTTTATCATTTACCACCCACCATTTAAAGAGCACTTAAATTGTTGTTGAACACTTATAGTAAATTTGAATTAAAATTAATAATAATATAGATTTATTAAAATTAAGTTAACCTTTCTTTTATAAAGAAATTTGTTCGATATTATCATTTTCTGCACGGCTTCGTTCAATTACATTGCTTACAATGTTGGAAGGAGAGAGGTATTTTAATTAATGTACTATTTTTGAAAATTTTAGGTGAAGATTTCTGATCAATCCTGTGCATACGACGTGTAACAATTATGAAGGACAACCGCATAGCAACATTTCGCTGCATCAAATTAAGAAAAAAACTTAATTGATATGGATTTTGGTGAATTTTTATGCTGATATTAAACTTCTACTATTATTTTGAAGGACCCTGTATAGTAAGTCTTATTTACATTTAAATTAAATGCATTTAAAAGATGACACAAGAGATGTAATGCCGGTTACCGCGCAATTAATTTCAATAAAACAAACTTGCGCTTTTATTGAATCCTTAGGTACACAAAAATGCCAATTATTATATTAAAAATTGACTATAAATAAATATATGTGGACATTGCATAACTTTCTCCATTGAAAATAAAATTCCAAATTAATTTTCATGAAATAAATCAGGTTTTATAATAAACAAAATTTAAAAAAATTTTAGATGGAAGATGGAGTACTTCCGACCGCGCCAAAGATCCGAACTTGCATAATTATTCGTTAGGCAGGGAACCTTTACAATACCGCACCGGATTCCCCAAAAAACTGAGAATTTTAAAACTGAGTTTTTTCGTAAAAGTTGGGTCTGGACGGGACTAAATTTTTCGAAATCGAGAAATTTGATCA
Source organism: Podabrus alpinus (assembly GCA_932274525.1). Taxonomy (NCBI): domain Eukaryota; kingdom Metazoa; phylum Arthropoda; class Insecta; order Coleoptera; family Cantharidae; genus Podabrus; species Podabrus alpinus. Next base: position 73,362,915 of record OW026457.1, read on the forward strand.
TCGAAACACGTCAAGCAAAAAAAGAACGGTACATTTCGTGCCCCCCCCCCCCCATCGTCAAATCCATTCAAATTGTTAAATCGTTTGAACCACATGCATCGAATAAACTTTTGGGCTGTAGAAACGACAGCCCCCCCTCATTGCAAAAATTTTTGTAATATTGGTTTCAATCGATAGAGAATCATTTGAGCTCCAATGAACTGAAACTCCAATGAATTGAATCCCCCTCGTTTAGAACAATTTTGGGAGGAGCTGGGTCATTTCATATCAAATCAAAAAATCTCTTTTTATGTCCCTTTTCGATTTTGTTCAAATTTGATGTACTTCTAAGTTATGCCTAATAAACAGATCCGTATTTTCTGTATTGCCCTAAAGTGACCCGTTTACATTGTACAGCCCTTCAAAATAATTCAAATTTGGCTTGTAGAGCTTCGATAAATTATTTCTACTGCCTTTGTGAAATGAAGATATTGAATAGCCCCTTTTAGTGAGTTTTTTGTATAAAGATTAAAGTCACAAAATGGGGAGGGGGGCCTTATCAAATTTTGTCTTTTATTGCCTCTCCCCCATTAAAATAGTACTTTATGCACCAAGGGAGCAAAGTCACTTTACTCCCGTCGTGCATATACTGTTTTTTGCAATTCCGGGAGGTAAAGTAGGAACTTCGCCAATTTAGAAACTTAAAGCAAAAATTTAACGCATTTTTTTAATAATGCACGTGGTCGACAGTTTCACAAAATAGCACTAGTAATATTACCAACTACTACCAAAAAGTACTAGGAAATAGCAGATGGCACCCCTGATTCTACCAATGATTCATTTCATTTACATTTGTGCCTTAGAAAGAGCAAGACGTACCATGAGCGAGAACGTAGAAATTGCCGAAGCAGCGAAGATGGCGTTGGTGGAACTGCTGCTGACAAAATCTAGAAAACTTTACTAAAAGCACTACGACGCTTTTGTGCAGTGGTGCAAGAAGAAAGAATTGGCAGATTATTTTACTGAAGACGTGTTTTTGGTATTTTTTTACGAAAAGGCTAAAACGTTGAAGTCGTCGACCATGTGGTCGCACTATTCCATGATCAAGGCCGTGACTAAACTAGAAAAAAACATTGACATCGGCAATTTCCACAAGTTATCCGCTTTTATGAAGCGGAAAAACGAAGGCTATGTGGCGAAAAAATCGCGCGTCCTAACATGTCTCACCACGTGGCGACATTTAGTAAATCTAGTGACTTTTTTATCAGTCATCTGGTGACTTTTTTATTGCCCTAGGGCAAAAAAAAGTTTTTTCTCCCGCTCCCCCCCCCCTAATTTTTAACTTTACTCCCCCAGGGTAAAAAAGTGCCCCTTTTCACCCGCAAATCGGGGTAAAAAGTGAGTACTTTACCCCCGGAATGGCAAAAAATAATAATTTTCTGTTTAGTTATTTTTTTTGTTAAGAATTTAATGAACTGCTTTAATTTTGTATATAGCTATTTTTGCCATAAAGTTCAGTTATAGCCGAGAAATCACCGAAATACTGATTTTTGTTTTTTCCCCAGCCTTCAAAGAGGAGACCCAGTCGAAATGGACTACCAGCGAAAAAACGCTGGAGTACTCAGATTGCTAGATAAGAAATCAAATGAAAGCAGACGAGGATGTAATTCAAAGAATTGAGAAAAAGGATCTGCATTGGTTTGGGCATCTACTGAGAATTGAGGACAACAGATGCCAAAAATGCTGTTGAAGTGGATACCCCAGGAAGAAGGAAGAGCGGAAGACCTAGAAGATCTTGAAATGGTGGGATAAACAAGGCTATGGCAGAAAGAAACCTAGAAGAAGACGTGTCCAATAGAGAGAGGTGGAGATTGAAGATCCGGTAAACATTTTCTAGTTGTATGGTGCAATATTCAATGTATAATTTATACAAGTTTAATATGTACTAATTGCCCCAAATATTTATAGAGGTGCTGGCTTAGAGTAATGAAAACAAATGGATGCTTATCAGGAACTCATTTAGCCTGTCGGGGCCGGGGGTTGTGGGGGTATGGAATACCCCCTAGGTACACTTAATTTATTGCGAAAAAAAAACTTTCACTTTTACGTCCCTCAGTTTTAAGAAGAACGGTACTGGGATAGTTATAAAATATATCACCTGCTGCCCCCCTCCCGGATTACAAACGAAAATTGCAAAATAATTCAACGAAAAATAATAAATTTTGATGGTTCTGAATAATGGCAAGTGTACCTGGGGGGTATTTCATACCCCCCAGACCCCCGGTTATGTAATATAGATTTTTATCGTTGGGAACTCCCCCCCCACCCGAATATGGAGATTATTTTTATCGGTGTTTTTTCTTTTCTTTTCAATTTAAATATATTTGAATAACTGTCGCGATGATAACGTGATATTTTTACCGGTTACCCAGTCAGTTAAAGGGAAATTTACTTCAGATCTGAAGTTAATCCTGAAACCTTGTTTTGTTTTGTTCACTACCGATGGTGAAGTTTAAATGTACGAAATTTTTAGTCAAAATAAGAATTATTCAAAACCTTTTTCGATTGTTTTCTCTGGATTTTCTTTTTATTTCATAAATACTTAGTATGATGTAGGCAAATTTTGTTAATCTGTAATATCGAGAATTTTGTACTCTTCAATTTTGATTTGATGATAATTTTCACTAAAAATGAAAGTAAGCGAGTTATAGACGAAAAACTACTGTGGAGGATTAAAATGCCCATTTAGGGAAAAGGCCGACAGAAAATTGTAGACGATGTTGCAAATAAAATAGTGGTCAATTTTTCGAATTCAGTCAAATTTTAATATATGCGCCCCCCCCCCCCCAACAGATTTTTATCGTTTTGAAAATTTTAAACTATTATTTATTGGATTTTGTCAAGGTTTGGCGCCCCCATTGCGATGACGCCTGAGGCAAATGCGCCGAATGGTAAAATTTACGATCCAACCATAACAATAAGGGAACACAATAATAGGGAAGATGCATAAATTTTTTTTATAGCGTAGTTGGATCAAAAATAACTAAATATACTAATTAATGCTATTTAATTTATTTATTTTCGTTTTGATAATAATTTAAAAAATATTTAAAAATCCGTCAATTTGAATTGAATGAAACGACCGCGCAATTTGCCAAGTGACCTGTGACGTCAAAAGTTAAATTTTACATTCATTTATATTATTTTTCTGTGGTTTTGTGCTTTGAAAGTTGAAGTTTGTTAGTGTTAAAAGCTTTTATTTATCATAATTAAATCAATAAAACAAGAAAGTTAAAAAAGTACTCTACACGAGTAGAATAAACATGAAAGTGAGGTTATAGTTATTGTGCCGGTGACTTCGTTGCGTTTAAGGTCACATGATTTATTTTAAATTATCATTGAATTTTAAAATGGATTATTTATAACAAAATACAATAAATAGAAGTTATTTTTGCTGATTTGATATTTAATATAGGATTAATCGGAAAATACTGTTTTAACTAAATTGTTTTATTCATGCATGTTCCCCATTGTAAAGAATGTTATTACCTACAAGTATAAAAATTAACATTATTCTTCGACCAATATTTCCTGAGATATTAAATTAACAATTGTAGCAAAAAAGTGGCATCGCTAATGATAAGTTTTACCATTTGAATAAAAAAATACATTGGAGGTTGTAATTTTGCAACCAAGTATTTGAATTTTCCACTACCATCCCCCTAAGCGCAAACCCAACTTCACGCCTAAGCGAGCGCACCTAACCTCAAACGCGACTGCGGGAGCCCCCATCCGTAAGCTCGTGATCTAGCTAAGACACCCATGTAAGACACCCTACGTTGTGTAATTAACCTAAAACCCGCTTGATTACAAAAATTACCCCAAGTTCGTTAGAAGTTCCCCATGTAGTTAAATGAACACAAAGACAGACGATTTCATGAGTCAAAGGGAAGGAAGAAAGTAAAATCCTTTACACAAAATAATACACAGTCTGTTGTTCTTCTTCTTGCGGTGCCTATCCGTTTCGGATGTTGGCGATCATCATGGCAATTCGAACCTTATCTGCGGCCGCTCTAAAAAGCCCCACCGTCGTAGTATTGTACCAAGTTCTTAGGTTTTTTAACCATGATATGCGTCTTCTACCTGGTCCCCTTTTACCATTCACCTTTCCTTGCAGGATGAGTTGTAGCAATCCATATCTCTGGCTGTTCCTCATGATATGTCCCAGGTATTCTAATTTTCGCGTTTTTATCGTAATAAGCAACTCTCTTTCCCTTCCCACTCTTTCCAGTACAGATAAGTTTTTAATTCTGTCTGTCCAGGGTATTCTCAATACTCGTCGGTATAGCCACATTTCGAAAGCCTCCAACTTCTTGCAAGAGGCCTCTGTTAGAGTCCAAGCCTCCACCCCATATAGCAGGACTGGGAACACATAGCATCGTAGTAATCTAATCTTTGTTGTTAATGACAGATCGTGGCATTTGAACAATCCGGACATCTTCAGAAACGCGGCCCTGGCCCTCTCTATGCGGCACTTTATCTCAACAGAGTGGTCCCACCCCTTGTCCACCGTTGTCCCCAGATATGTACACTTTTGCACTTCTTCTATAATTTGATTACCCACCATCAGCCGTCCCGGGTGATTGTTGTTCTTCGAGATCACCATGTATTTTGTTTTCTTTAGATTCAGCGAAAGTCCGTATTCTTGGCTGGTTTCTGCTAGTCTTGTTATTAGTACTTGAAGACTTTCCAAGCTATCCGCGAACACTACTGCATCGTCAGCAAACCTTATATTGTTAATACATTCGCCATTGATTGTTATACCTAGATCGGTTTCTTCTAGTGAATCCCGTAAAACACGCTCCGAGTACACGTTGAACAGTGGCGGCGACAACACACATCCCTACCGGACACCTCTCTTAATCCTTATGGCCTCTGATAACTCTTCTTGAAAACGTATAGTTGATGTTTGATTCCAATAGAGATTGCTGATAATTCTCAGATCTCCATTATTCAGTCCAATCTCCTTCAATATTTTGATAAGTTTATCATGTCGTACATTATCAACAAACGCCTTTTGGTAATCAATGAAGCAGGCAAAAACATCACAGTTGACATCTCGGCATCTCTGGAATAGCACCTGTACGCTAAAAAGTGCTTTTGTTGTGCCCAACGCATTGCGGAAACCGAACTGTGCACGACTGATGTTCTCTTCGCATAGCTTATAAATTCTGGAGGATTGGATGCCACTGATTTTTGGGAGAATCGAATGACGCCAATTTCGCTTGTTAAAAATACGTCTGGAAATTTAACTTTGAACGTTGAATGATTTTCGTTGAAATAAAACACTTTATTTACGTAACTCTTTGATGTTGACATAAATTTATATTGTTATTTATTACAACTGCTAATTTAGTACAAATAGCATGAGGTGCAAATACATTAATTCGTTGAGTGCAGAATTGATACTTAGTGCATACTGATGAAGCGCAGAATGCATACTGATGCATTTCGATGCATGCAAATTTAGGTGGGGAAACGTAATATAATTGGTAACACAAGTTGTATAAGTGCCAGGTAGTTCAAACACAATTTAAATATTAAAATGATTAAAAACAATGTGAAAATCTAACAAATTTTCTTGTGAATTATTTTTAGAAACAATTTCAAAAGGTGACTCATGAGACATATAGTGCGGAAGTCCCCGTAGTGCTTGGCGTTTGATTTCTTCGGAAGTAATATGAATGTGGACCTAAGCCAAACTTTTGGTATTTCCTCGCTGGAATATAATATGCTGTTAAATATTTTCGTTAACCAGGTAATGCCATCTTCATCAAACAACTTAAGAAACTCAGCATGAACACCATCTGGTCCAGCCGATCTACCATCTTTAAGCTGAGCAACTATTCTGTTGACTTCATCTGTTCTGATTGGCAAGCTGTCCAGGCAACTGTACTCTTCCGGGTGTTCTTCTCTGTTGTCTTCGAACAGTTCGGTTATATATGCTTTCCAGGTATCCATTTTTTTCTTGCTTATCGACTATAACCTTCCCATTTACGTCCTGCAGCTTTCCTACTGTGTTGGATCTGTATATTCCAGCAGCCTCTCTGACTTTTTTGTGCATATTGAACACATCACATCTCCCTTCCAAGTCCTCTATCTCCTGACACTGCACCGTCATCCAGTTCTCCTTTGCCATCCTTATTTCTCTCCTTATTTGTCTTTGAATGTTCCCATATGCTGTCAAGTGGTTTTTTACTTTCATTTTTCTTCTTTCTTTCATAAGTTGAAGTATTTCATCTGTCATCCATCTTTTTCTTTTTATATTACTGCTCACCAAATGTTTGTCGTCGATCGCGTTCCTCAGACACCATTCTCACCACCGTTTCATTAGTTTCTTGTTCTTTTAGTTTCCTCATATCCCATCTTTTTTTGGATGTTTTTCTCTTATTTACTCTTTTTAGTTTAATCCTAAATTTTCCAACTAGAGGACAATGGTCAGATTCTATTTCGGCTCCCGGGTAAGTCTTGACTGATAAACAGCTGTTACGAAATCTCTTATTCACTAGCATGTAGTCAATTTGGTTTCTCACGACGTTATCAGGTTGATCCCGGGGTGATACCCATGTATACAATCGTCGCATCGGAAGTCTGTAAAAAGTGTTAAGAATCACTAGTTCTTCTTCTGCAAATAGTCTTAATCTTTCTCCTCTTTCGTTTCTTGTACCCAACCCGTACTCACCGACAAAATATCCGCTTTTACCTTTCCCGATTTTTGCATTCATATCCCCATATAATCATAGTCTGTTGTTAATTTGTTTTAGTTCAATGTCTCGATTGTTTTGTTTTTGTCTTGTCATTAATTTATAAATGGTACATATAATTTTTACCTCTTGGGTAATTTTTATACAATATAAATTTCATATTAATAATTATTATCAATCATAATCATAGTGCATTAAGATTTGGTAACTTTGTTACTAAAATTCATAAACATCTTGTTTACAAAAAATTATTCGTATTGGCTTGGATCGTCTCGCTGGTTTTCAGCTAAGAAATGCAATCGCCATGTTAGAATTTCAAACAAAGCAAAAATTTCCTTTGTCGACTCGGTTACTACCTGACAAGGGTTATACAAAAGTGAAAGTCGGCAATTCGACCCTTCCAACCATAAGCGTTACTTTCACTTATTTTATAAAACGGAACACCAAATTTAATCAGATTCCCATCACAAAGGGGTGCATGTTATCGGACTTTGCCTCTCGTATACGCTATACGCAGCGAGATTAATTTAAATTAATGGCACCACTTGCGCAACTGGACGTCCGGCAGGCCTTTCAGGTAATCTGATTAACATTAAATACATATCTTAATAATATGCAGTATTTACGTTACCGAATTTGGAAGTGACGAGTTTACCCACTTTGAAATAAAATATACAAATAATATTCACCTTATTGCAAATAGCTAACAAAAGCTTGCACATAAATGAAAATGTAACATTAAATTATTTCACAAATGACTCGAAACAAAACACAACCACTCTCTCGTCGACCTACCCCAGCGTAGTAATCTCGCTCCCTCATAGCGTCACTTCCTTCCACCATAACTCGTCTTTCATTGGTCGTTCTTCGCTACGTTGTCAACTGTATTTTTCCGCAGTATTGTCATGCTCATAATTCGTTGGCGCGATATTTAAAGTAGGTCTATATCGTTACAAGGTAAAAGTAATTTTTTAAATATATAGAAATTATATTATGATGTTGTAGCCATGAATTTTGAATTACATCTTTACTTTATTTCCATCAATCCTAAGTAAAATTGACACCCTAACGAAAAACACGAATTCATTTCCAATAAGTTGATGTATCAAGAGGGCAACTTCACAAGTCTCTCACACCTAAACCATTTATTTCAGATATTTGCTCCTTCAAACTTCCTTTTAGATAATTTCATGCTCTGCAAAGATCCCTTTTGAGTTTTTCACTATCTCGCTTAGTTTTTGTAGAGGAAGTGACAACAGATAAATATGTATCATTTTTCATTAAATTCTTAGATTTTTAATTTTTTAACAAAATTGTCAGGCATTTGAAGACTCAGAAAATTTGATTTCTCTTTCTTGATATTATTTTACTCTTAACTATCGAGTTTGTTTCATTCGCGATCTCTTTCGAAGTTTAATCAGCCAAAAATGGCTTTCTTTATCTTTGCAAATGAATAGAATTGTCTTTAAATTTTAAATTAAATTAAGCAAATGCTGCTCACCACAGATCAAAAATAATATTGAAACTTATCAGGAACTTATTTAGGACCAAGGGGTCTGGGGGGTATAGAATACCCCCCGGTACACTTAATTTATTGTGAAAGGAAAACTTTCACTTTTACGTCCCTCGGTATTAATATCCCCTGCCGGATTACAAACGAAAATTGCAAAAGATTCAACGAAAAATAATAAATGTTGATGGTTCTGAATAATGGCAAGTGTACTTGGGGGATACCCCCCAGACCCCCCGGTCATGTGATATCGATTTTTATCGTTAGGAACTTCTGAAGATCTTATAATATTATAAAATACGCATAGTATGTCAGAATCGCCGTTTCCATGGTAACATAACGCAATACCCCCCTCCCCGAATATGAAGATTATTTTTATCGGTAGGAATTTTCCTTTTCTATTTAAATATATGTACCTATTTGAATAATTGTCTCGATGATAATATTATATTTTTGCCGGTTACCCAGTCAGTTAAAGGGAAATGTAGAAGAACGCGGGGAGTTGGAATCAACTTTCCTAAAATCCCCTGTCTTACCCTAGTCATTGCACCAAAATTGAAGAGGAGAAAATTCCCTACAAAACGAGGTTACAGAATTTACTTCAAATCTGAAGTAAATCCTGAAACCTTGTTTTGTTTTGTTTACCATCGATGGTGAAGTTTAAATGTACGAAATTTTTATTCAGAATAAGAATTACTCAAAACTTTTTACAATTGTTTTCTCTGGATTTTCTTTTTATTTCATAAATGCTTAGTATGATGTAGGCAAATTTTGTTAATCTGGTTTATGGAGAATTTTGTACTCTTCAATTTTGATTTGATGATAATTTTCACTAAAAATGAAAGTAAACGAATTATAGACGAAAAACTACTGTAGAGGATTAAAATCCCCATTTGGGGAAAAGGCTAGCAGGAAAGTTTAGGCGAAGTTGCAAATAAAATCGTGGTCAAATTTTGGAATTCAGTCAAATTTGAATATATGCGCCCCCCCCCCAAGAGAATCTTATTTTTTTGAAAATTTTAAACTATTAAGGGAATGATAAAACTACTTTTTGGGTGTAAAGGAATGCAAATCATTAATTAATTGAGGAAGAAAATAGTTTTAATATTAAGGGAATGTCGTACAGGTTGGGACGGGTTTCGTTTTTGGTGTGTAGTTTTGAAACGGATGGGAATAATGTTAACTTCTATAAACCAATAAGAAGGTATGATCATTGGCTACAACTTTGCTGTAGAAAGTTATTTGATATCGCAAACGAGTCAAAAGTTATATCTATTTTAACGAAGGGAACTTTTTTAGCCGAAAAAAAATTTACCGTATAGGTTGGGATACTATCAAAAATCTGAAAAATAAGGCAAAAAAAAGTAAAACTGCATGGTATTATGATTAGAATATTTATTGAAACTTTCAAAGAAACAATTTAAGTAAAGAAATATGATTCCCCTTAATCTGATTCGCAGTTTGTACAAGTGAAGAAACTGCAGCGCATATTAGCGCATTTCAAGTGTACAACACGTTTGCACGTGTTCCACTCAATCGAATTTGAGCGGCTGAGTTTAAGTGGCATTGCTCTCATGCAAATGCTGCAAAAATCGACATCTTTATCATCATCTGATGGTGAAGAAGAACTTGGGGATTTTTTCCTTGCTCGTTTTGGTGCGGCTTGTTTCCCTGCCAGTTTTCTCTTCAATTCTTTCTTTTCTTTATTCGCGGCGGCTGTTTTTTGCATCTATTCGTTTAGTTTGCTTTTCCTTCAATTCGGAAATGTTTTCAGGCGACGTCAAAATACTACTTTTCATCGGCTTTCGTTCACGATTTGATTTTTCGTACTGCTATGTCCTCCCCCCTTTTAAATGTTAGGTACAGGAAGGTACACACATTATTGCCCCTTCTTACTAAGCTCTCGGTGATGAGTCGTTCAGGGGTGGTTCCCTTATGGTTCGAAATAATTAGAGGCGAAGTTATTATGCTTATTGGCTCTCTCAGGATATCTTATTGCTTTCCTTTTTATTTAAAAAAGAAATAAAAAACTTTCATCAGCTCCAATACAAATTTTTATTATATTTAAAAGAAATTTAATAGAAATGTCTTTCATGAAAGAAATGGTTGTACAAAATATCTTGGATTTAAAATCCAATGTAAATGAACCTTTAAAATTTTTAATACTAAATACAAATAATGATTCGAAACAAAGAGGCTTCCACTCTTCGTCCCAAGGTGCTTGATCGTTTAACCAATCAAGTCTCTCGCTTTACATTAGCGGGGTTAAATGTTTTTAAATTAAATTGTTGCTTATTCAAATTTGAAGTAATTTTAACTAAATTAGAAAACTTTTATTTAAACTTATCACTAAGGGTAATGAAGAATGCACTCTGTTAGAAGTCTTTTCCTCAAATCCTATTTTTAATACGCTGAAGGCCAAAGTGTAACAAATTATAAAAATCATAAATTCACAGTACCTGTCTGCTTGACAAATCGAAGTTTTTATTATTTTTTTAAAAAAGGATATGGTTTTGTTGTTGTGTGTGTGTCCTACTTTAGATTGCACATGCAATGACTCAACTTCATTCCTGTTGTCATTATCACCTTGCTTGATGTCACTTGAGGTCGTCTTTTACATTGACTGGTGCTAGAGATTGTGTTTGTTGCTGCATATTTCCTATTGAAAATTTCCAAAAACGTTGAGGTAAGTTATTTTCATTAATTTACAATAATTTTCTTGTTATCCAGAAAGTTTATGTGAGTCGATTTTTGTAAATTATTACATGTTATCCATTATCAGCATTCATTATGTCCTTGACATCTATTTTTAGAATTGGGTCCAGTCCAACGAAATTTCTAACCTCTACGAAGTCGACTTGAATTTGGTTAACCTCCAAATTTTGGTAAATAATATTTTTCGGAGAACATTGAAAATGCGTGCACTTGTTGAGAAGCCCGAGGTCAACTGATTTTTCATCGAAATTCGATATGATTGGCACGCCTGTTCGAATTTTGTAAGTCAAATCCATGTATTTACGAATTTATTTCTTTCTAATAAATTATTTTTGTTGTAGATTCATGCTCTGTATCAATCTCGATTTCCTTTGAGATGTCTCCACGAGTAGTTTGACTGGTACATTACGTTTTCATCAGTTTTTGGATTCTTTATTGATTCATTTTCTCCATCTTTGTTGTTTACTTAGGCGTTACACAAATTTGACCCTTATTCACTAATTTGTTAATTTATCCTTTGAAACTATACACATTATATGCATGAAACAATTACATAATTTTTGATATGCTTACATTTTTACAAAGAATGTTATTTATAGAGTAAATCGGTTTACAAATTCTTACATTTTTCTAGGTTATTATGATTAATACATTTTTACAAATTTTGAGCTAATTAAGTTTTTTGTTTCATTTCTGATGTTATAATCATCAATTTGTTTAGACTTAGCAATGTTTGTCATGTTTCGTTCATCCTGAGAGACTCAAATAAAGTTAGAAAATTGAAATTTAGAAAAATAAAAATTTCTCGTAGAGCAAATTTTTAAAGTGTCTTCCGACTTAGAATTTTGTGCTTGTTTTGAATATATAATTCATTTTAGCATCGGGAGCCTTTATTATTCATTTTGAGACATAGCAGTACGTACCGTGACATTGCAAAACAATGTAACTAGATAAATAAATGTTTTTGATATAAAAATATCATTTAAATGGCATTGCAGTGTCTTGGAATAAAAAAAGTGGTGTCCCAACCTATACGATATGAGTGTCCCAACCTTTACAAAATAGCCATTTTGTAAAAAGTCTAAAAATTACTTTCTGCAACATCTCATTTAAATTGCTCTTTCACACAATGAAAATACACTAAATACAAGACACATTGAACATACTTACTTGAAATAATTGATTTAAATTTTGTAAAATTTCAGCACGTAGAAACTACCTTAAAGATGTCTTTTTTAAGAAAATTTACGACTTGCTTGGCATACACACAATAAACACGACGTCTTCGTTCTAATGCACATGAAACGTTAGGTTATAACCAAACTTTACTACGACAGTCATAATATAGGTGTCACGACTACCAACACCGCAGATATTCCGCTGTCCCAACCTATACGGCGTCCCAACCTATACGACATTCCCCTATTTATTGGGTTTTGTCAAGGTTTACCGCCCCCATTGCGATGGCGCCTGAGGCAAAGACCTCAGTCGCCTCACCCTTGCTACGGCTCTGTGTTTAACTAACCTGCTCGTTTGTAGAGGCTAGTAGTTTTTTATAATGGGGGGGGGGGAGACCATAAATGAAATTTTTAACATTTTTTAATAAAGTGTTTTGAATCTGTGCCACCGTCCAGGCGATGTCGGATTGTCCAATATTCCAGTCAGTATTCGCATTAAAAACTATTATTCTGAGTTAGTATTTTGTTTTGGGGGGCGACCCTGTCCACTGTTGTTTAAACTGTACCCGGAGTTAAACCGGGCGTTTTGCGTTAGAAATGGAAGACAACATAATGAATTATTGTAGGCCTTCCACTTGACATACTATGTCAAAAAACAGAATGTCAAAAATGCCACTAGATTCAAAAGGGCGATTATATAATCTCCACCGATGGTCAAGGGTTTCTATAATCCTATATGTAAGTTCCACCGCCTCGTCGGGTGGGTCGAGGGTACACAAATATAATCTCTTAATTGCTAAGCCTATTCGCGATTTCGATTAAGGAAAATCACGTGACCAAATATTCAAAATGGCCGTTTAAAACGGGTAGTTCTATGTTTTGCCATCATAAGCAAGGTTATTATATGCACATTAACGGGTTCAGAAACGTGTTGTGGTTTGTTTATTATATTCGTTTGTGTTTAAATAATATCTAAATATGAATAAACAATTAACAATAAGCAATATTTTGAAATTCTGTGGGAGTTCTGAGGCTAGAAACTTTTGTGAGGGTGAAGCTTTGGCAAACGCTAAGCACGTTGTGTTGTGTGGGAAAACGCCTAGTAACGACGGATTCCATCATATTTATAGCTTAGTTTCACAAACTACAGCTTTGTTTGCACCGCCTCATGAGATATCAGGGCTAATTAACAAAAAAAGCTTGTTGATACACAACCATGTATTTTGTAGGCTCCTTTCCCATTTTGAAGCTTTTCATCCACGCTTTTCTGCTATCAATTACTTCCACCTCACCCAACGGATTTGTCCATTTCACTTTGAATTTTCCTTTCATGGGAAACTTGTGGAAACTAAGGTCAGAATTCTTTCTAGCGCTAGAATTACATCCGTGAACACAACAAAACGCTCTTGATTTTGATTTACCTGTATTCATTTTGTCGTTTGCCTAATAACAAATTAACTTCGGAGGAATTTTCAAACACAAGCACTTAGAAGCAATATTTAACGTTAATACCGGCTATAAACATGCACTAGATGCACATGTAAACTTATGACAATGCCCGTTTTAGCGAGTTTCTGCCGCCAGACGTCGCTTCACTTAGCTGTAATCGCGAATAAGTACTTTTATGCAATCCTTGCGTGTTTATCGTGCTTTTACTACTACTTTTGCGGTTCGTAATGACCTTCTTCAGTCCCACGTTAAACATGGGGGACTAAATTTTAATTTAGTCCCTCATAAATATTACCACTTACTTTTTGTCACATCAATCTCAACGTGCTGGGTTATCTTACGTGGGTACGGTCCCCTATCTTTGGCACTCCAAATAAATTGAAAATTTCCTATTGCAAAGAGGAAGGTTTATATAGTATACTGATATAATTTCAAAATTTTGAGTAAATCGTATTTGAAGTTTGCAAATTTACACATAAAATTAACGAGATTCCCGCGCGTCGCTCATTCTGTTGACAGTCCGTGCAGTTATAATGACCCTAACACTTAGAGTATTTCGCACCGGCAGATGCAGCTCGTCTCTCGTACATGTAACATCGATTATTTTTTGTTTTTACGCGATTTTTTGGGGGTGAAACGTAATAGTTTACTGCCCCATACCGCAACTATACTTTTAAAAGCTATATCCAGGATTTCTAGAATCCCGCTTTTCTAGGATCCCGGTTTTCTTGATGGAAGGCCCTTCTAGTATGTTTAGCCCAGTAAAACATTGTCAAAACCGCTCGGAGGGCCTAATGGAGCGGAGCGGAACGCCCGGTGAGTAGGTTTTGACAATGGAACAACCTTCGAATCGAATGCACACCTCAAAAATCGAAAAATACACCAAATTTATGGTGTGCGTGGCCGACACTTTTCCGTTAATACACGGGTAGTTTACGATTTTTTTGCCAATATTTTTTACTAAAACGACTATTCAAACCCTCAGCTTTCCGAATCTCAAAGAAATTTTCAATTTCCGGATGAAAAATCCGCACTCATTCAAATACTGTACGAGTATTACATACTATACATTTTCTTTATTTATTTTAAAAGTTTATTTGTAAATTACAATTTTGTGTTACTTTTATTTTTCAATAAAATGCATTTTCTAATGAAATAATTTTTATAATCTATCTATTGTACTTTACTAATACTTTTAAATCCTTACGAATTACCATCGGTGGAATTTACGGGTGGTAAACTGTGACTATTTCGGCAGTGAGGATTTTCTCTTGACCATCGGTGGAGATTACATACGTCCATTGAAAATTGCATCCCATCCGGAACAAATTTAAAATCATCGGTTATACTGCAGACGTCCTGAAATCATCCATATCTGTATTTTAGAATAACCAAAAAATGTACAAATCATTTATTATTATTATTTAGCGAGTTCTTTACAGCATACACCGTTTCTCGCAACCCATACGCAATTTCCTCCTATCTTGGACATCTTCTAGGTTCAGCCGCCTACTTTTCATGGCTTCTTCTACACCTTGTGCCCACGTTCTTCGGGGTCGTGCTCTTCTTCTTCTTCCCACAGGAATCCATTCCCAGACTCTTCTCGGCCATCGCTCTTCCCTCATACGATTTAGGTGACCATACCATATCAGCCATTTCTTCTCTACTCTATCTATAATGTCCACCTTCATTTTCTCCCTTATAGTAGTATTTCGGATATGTTGAAGCCTTGATACTCTACAGCTACGTCTAAGAGCATCCATTTCTAGGGCTTGTAACTTTAGGCTATTTCTTATCGAGACGTCCCACACTTCGCAATTATACAGAGCGATACCCTCGACTATTGTCTGATATATTCTACGTTTTGTAGTACTCCTGATGGGTAGGTGTAAACTCCCCTAATGCGCCAGGTAAATTTCAAAAAAGCATGTAAACTCCCCTCCGAGCAAAAGGCCAACACTTAAACTCACATGTAAACTCCCCTCCTAAGCAATTAAGAATGAGGGGAGTTTACATGCAGAATCAAACCAATAAATTGAAATTCCCGTTAACAACTCAGGACCGTACGCAGGATTTCTTTCCGGACGGCGTTTTTGTTGAACGATTGAAATTCACGATCTTGCATATCATTTTCCTACCTAATATGTAATTAGCGAAAAACTTGAAACCTACATTTTTGAGTTTTTAAGTTAATATTTGTATTTGAAAAATTACAAAATATAACCTACTTATTTAATAAGGGAAAGTAAATTCATGTAGCCGGTCGAACACGGGGTCTGCACGGGTATCGGGTTACAGCCCTTCAAATGGAGTGAAATTTTTTCGGTCCGATTTGAATTTTTCTTTGAAATTCGGATAGAGGGGGGTGTGATTAGTGGATATTAGTAATAAATATAATTAAAAAAATGGAAAATAACTCGTGTATAGCCAAAAAAGTGAAAAAATTAAATTTTTTTTGCCTTCGAATTTTAGGGGTGTGCATTCGAAAAGGAGGGTAATCCATCGTCAAATCCTACCCTTACGGGGCGCCGCTGCGCTCCGCTCCGCTCTGCACCCCTCCAGGGCGGATTTGACTCTGGTTACTAGGCTAAACATACGAGAAGGCGCCATCCATCAAGAACACCGGGATCTATGCAACCGGAATGCGAGAGACCCCCCCCAAAAAATCGCGTAAAAACTAAAAATAATCGATGTTGCATGTACGACGCTCGAGGTGCATTTGCTGCTGCGAAATTTTCTAAGTGTAAGAGTATATCGATTTGCACGTACCGTCAACAAAATGCGCGCCCGCCGAGCGATGGAGTGGCATTCGACCGGTTGTGCACCATGCACATGGTACTTTTCCGTACTTTTCAAATTCGATTATTTAAATAATTTTGAATTAACGAAATTGTCTAAACCGGCCCTGTCCATGCACATGGTACTTTTCCGTACTTTTCAAATTCGATTATTTAAATAATTTTGAATTAACGAAATTGTCTAAACCGGCCCTGTCCATTTAACAAGCCGTACTTAAATTCTAATTGTTATAATCTCCTACTTACGTATAACTAGGGATTATACGGTTCGAGGGGAATTTACATGCCGACTTAAAAACCAAAATTGAAGAAAATAAAAACAGGTCAATTTGGAGGGGAGTTTACATTACCCCCTCCTGATTGCTTTGCTCCACCATATACCATTTAATTCTTGTATGGCTCTCCTTCCCTGGTTTATTCTACTCGTAATGTCTTTTTCGCAGTTTGGGGTTTTGTTAAAAACCGACTCCAGGTACTTAAACTCTTCACAGCCCTTTATTTCGTTACCGTTTATTTTTAGATTTTCATTTTCTGCCCCTACAGCAAGATATTCAGTCTTCTTCATATTTATTTGTAGGCCCCAAGATTCATACTCCTCTCTTAGCTTGCGTGTCATGTAAGCTGCGTCTTCCTCATCCCCGGCTACGATTACCTGGTCGTCTGCAAATAGAAGCGTATATAGACACGAATCATTGACCTGTACTCCCATATTAGTGCACTTTCTCATCCATTGCCTTAGAATATGCGTTATATATATTTTAAAAAGGGTAGGCAATAAGCAGCATCCCTGTAGCAGGCCTTTTGTAGTTTGGAAGCTTTCAGAGGTCTTGTTATTTAGTTTGACTGCGGATGTCGGGTTATTGTATAGTTCCATGATTGCTTTTATGTAATTTCTATTTATACTAGTATTCTCCAGTACTTGTATATTGGAGAAATCATTTATCAGAATTAAAAAGTACACAAATACAATTAATTGCACTGTAAGTAATTAAGAAATTAATTTTGAACATTTTTTGGTTAACATAAATTTTCACTACATGAACCACGAAACCACGGATTACTTTCTGAAATAGCAATAGCGAGTTGATTTCGCTAACATTCTGGTCATGGCCGTCGTCGTCTTAAATAATTAAGGTCCCAAAATGAGGGCCCTGATTAAATTTTGATTTTGAGTGTCCCTCCCCCAAAAAATCGGTAATTTAAGATTCTCAGAAAAATATACTACCTTTATTATATTTTTGGCTACTTGTATACCAAAGTTTCTTTTGGTTATTTTGGTACTTTTGGTAAAGTGTTTTTATAATTACCACGATCATTCATTTCGATGTCACTCCTAAACCAAAAGCGTGCCCACTCTAAAATTTGGTATGCAAGTAGCCAAAAGTAGAATAAAGATAATGTATATTTTTAAGAATTTTAAATTACTTCATATTTGGGGGAGGGACACTCAAAGCCAAAACTTAATCAGGCCCCCCATTTTGTGACCTTAATTATTTACATACAAAAACTTGCTGACGAAGTCCTATTCAATATCTTCATTTCGTAAAAAATTCGTGTCTCTAAGTGGCACGATTCGGCCAGTAGAAATAATTTATCGAAAGTCTACAAGCCAAATTTGACTTATTTTGGAGAGCTGTATCATGTAAACGAGCCACTTTAGGGCCAAACAAAAAAATACGGGTCCATTTATTTGGCATAACTTAGAGGTATACCAAATTTGAGCAAAATCGAAGAGGGACATGAAAATAATTGAAAAAACAATCAGCAAAGGGAATACCCGCAAGCAAAACTTCACCTTTTAGGAATTTATTGGCAAGAATGTACGTAAGACATTATTAAGTAAACCACAAGTGTATTACAATGCAAACTATATATTTAATTACAAAGAGCGCATCAAAGCAACTATTGACCTAACATAACATCGACTGAAAATATGTAACATGACAATACATCAATCGAAAGCATCGTTTTCAGTTGATGTAGGATCATGTTTGTAAGATGTTACTTTTGAATTTGAACTTCGCGCCAACATCCTCTCCAGAAACCGCCATCTATTGAGAACTAACAAAGTTCAAATCTAAAATCACACTTCTTCGACGACACGGAAAATAACCTGGACCACCACGTTGTGAAAATACCTACGATCGCCATCTAGTAACCAAACTCTTTCTTCCGGTGTACAAAACATAATGTCAAAAACAACTGTAACAAGACAAATGATTGCTCCGAAAGAGAGACAACCTTTAACTTCCAACACAAAATAAAAACAACCAAATTTGGGCAATGTCAATTCTTTTATTATCGTTAATATTCTTGTTTGAGGAATATAACCTGAAGCAATGATTTACCTAACTCGTGACCTAATAAATCTGTAGATTTAATTACCCTGAAAGTCGATTTGTTTTAAATCGCTTTAATGATTTCGATAATTTTTAAATTACTTGTTTAGATTCAATCCTTTGGATTGTTTATAATCTTTTCTTCATGTACTTAGTACATTCTTTGAAGATTGAGTGGAGCTATGTGTTTTATTGAAACACTAGCTGTTAATGGAAAAATACCTTTATTAATCTACCTTTAAATAACCCCCCTTGAATTATAATTTACTACCTAATTCAAACAAGTTCAACCATCCTATATTTGAATACATAAGATACCTAATTACCAATATTAAAACCCCGATCTAAGTAGCCTGCCTTCCTTTAAGAAATCTCGTTAATCCATGCATGCGCGTCACTGTAAGTTATGATAACTTAATTAACAACAAATCTTTGGGAACAGTTCAATGTAATTTGCTTTATGGTTTGCATTTAAGCAGTATTAGTCTTGAGTAATTTATTTTCCAAGCTAATAAGGGGTTGTTTATAATCTTTTACCCAAAATCGGCGAAGCTAAATGTACAAGTAATGAACCCAAAACCATTGTTTTAAATAAGTCAATTATTTACCAAGATAGAAAGATTTGCGGACATATTTTTCATCACATTTTAAGCTGTTGTGCCAACTTAAAATATTACTAAATTCCTCCAATCAAGTCTTTGGACTTGCAAATAATTTGTAATAACTTTGACAAACACCCTGTATATTAATATATAACTTAATAACAGATTACCAATTTAAAATAATGAAACTTCTTATTTATAAATCTAAACTCATTTGAAATTAAAACATCCTGTATATATATTGTTAGCATACTTTGTATTAATAAAACAAGTTACTTTTAGAAATTTGACCTTACATTTTAAACGTATGCCGTTATGAATTCACCCCAACACGTGGCAACGATCTAAGTTTTAACATTGAATCCTAACACCCTGGTTTTATGTACATTTTCCCCTTACCTACAACGCTACAACTACCAAGAATGCACGTGGTCTTTATAACCTTGTAACAAATATTTTACATAAGTGAAGCATTTCTAACTTTGATAAAAAAACTTTAAAATTGCATTTAGAAAACCGAATTTAAATATAATGTAAAATCTTTTAAAACCACCTGTTAAGATTCTATTAAGATATTTGAAAACAATGAAAAACACGTGACACACGAAACAATTGAATAAACATATTATTCTTGCCCAGATTTGTACTAAAGAAAAAAACTTATTAAAATATAATGCATAAATATTATACCTGTTAATTAAGCGCCAACACACTAGAAGAAATTTAACACTCTGAAATTAACTGTATTCAAAATAATGGAAAAATCGCACAATCGGTCTACTCAATCTCTCAAAACCAAGTGACGCTTTTTTCCTTTTTTACGGAAACACCAGACACGTGTACTATGCAAAAATTTACCCTTAAGAAACCCAGAACCAATAGATGTCGCTTACATTGTGAATATACAGGACGTTTAAAATTATATTAAACAAAACAAGCGGTAAATTTAAAAATATAAATTAATTTCAAAAGTCAATATTACATGTTACATTGTTATCTTAGATTATACCAGAATTGCCGACTTTCAAAGAGATAAATTATAAAGAAAATAATGATTTCGCGCTATCCTGGAGAAAAAGTTTGTTTACTACTAAGTACTTAAGTAAATTGACAATAAAAATAAAAACAAAAATTTGGCCCAAAACGTCACTTAAGTAGTAGCCAACAAAATTGTTTGTAATAATTGTAAACTCTACATTAACGATTCAAAATCTACTTTAATATAATTCCTATTTATTATTTGTTGTTTAGCTTACTTGTTATAAGTTTTTAATTATTGTTTTTTAATTAATTTCTATATTTCCAATGAGTTAATATTATATGAGTGCTTATTTAAATCGTATATTTAAAATGTATTCAAATGTCTTAAAAATAATAAAATAGTATAGGAGCGAAAGTTTCACCACCAATATGACCAAAGTGGTCTGTTTTGTCATAAGAACTATACATTGAAATTGATGATATCGTGACATCCTATTAGTTAAAATTTTATGAGTGAAATTGTCTTTTAAATTGCTAAAAACAAAACGATTAAAGGCATTGATGTTTTCCTTTATGTTAATTCAACTTGCAATGTAATGCAAAGTAAAACAATTTAATTAAATCTAATTTGAGAAGGATAATAAAAAATGTACTGTAACTAAAGGTAGAAATAGTATTGACAATACAAGAATAGTGTTCACGTTAGGTTTACCAGTAGTAACATTAGCAATACTTTTAAGAGTGTTACTATTACTCGGCTTCTTTCTGCAAGACTCTTTGGGAAATCTCTCTAGTTCAATAATAGGTAATGAATTCCAAAATTTAGTTGGTGCAAACTCTTCAGTGACATTCACGTGAACTTCAGTAGGACTCTTGATATGTACAAATGTGATCTGGTCGGATTTGCTTACAGGTAGTACACGAAAACCATTTATTTTTGGAATGGAACTATTAGCAAACGACACATACATATCAATCATCATATTTTTGACCATTTCGTCATCTCTAGATAAATTAGCATTGATTTGATGACCTTCAACTACCACATAATAAATTAGTTGTTCATCCTCGGTATGACAAACTCCAGTATCTAAATCAACACCAGACGCTTTCGTTAAATCATCCGCAAAACTGTTTTTATACCCATAAACATAAAAATAAACCTTTGAATTCGCCACACTTGCTTGAAGTCTAGCACATTTTTCAGAACTGTGTGTAAACAATCTATCTCCAAAAGCTCTTATGATGGATTTATAAGTATCTCTACCCATTTTATCTTTCCCAAAATATTTTTCTCGAATTTCTTTAGCAATAAACTCCCTGTCCGATTTACAAGCAGTATAATTGTAATTCATATAGTAGTGAGCCCATTTATTAAATTTATCATCTAATGTATCCAAATGTGTGTATAATTTTTTAATCAATATACCTCCTTCTTCTGTACAGATTGATGTCATCCAAGGCAAATCATTAAATGTTTTGTTCAGAAGTAAATGGTAGGGATAATCATGTAGAAATGACGTATTAGACTGTTTCTCGACAATTGGTGAAAAAATCGATTCAGGAAAATCTTTGTGCGGCGAATCATCTTTTAAACGTTTAACATTTTCCAAAATTTCCTCAGCAGATTTCCTTTTCATGCAGTCTATTAATATCCGATTTGTAACATCACTACATCCAACCAATACTCTCAAAGCTTTAACTCGTTCTAATGCACCTGTTTGAAGAGCCAGCGGCGATAAAGCGCTTCCACTTTGTGATATTCCACGATGAAATAACCCTTGAGATAATTTAGAAAAGTAGTGAAAATGAACAGAACAAGCTCCCGCAGAAGGCCCCGTAATAGTTACCGATTTGGGATTACCACCAAATTGTTTAATATGATTTTGAATCCATTTTAAAGCCATCACTTGATCTTTTAAACCGTTATTTCCTGGAACAACGTCATCTTCTGTGGATAAAAATCCAAGAGCGTCAACGCGATAATTTAAATTGACAAATGTTACTTCTCTATCCATGAAGAAACCTGGACCTCCTTTGTCTGTATAACCTCCTTCGAAAGAACCCCCGAAAATGAAAACGATAACATCTAAATTGTCGTTTGGGTTAGGATTCTCTCTAGGTACATAGACATTTAAATATAAACAATCTTCGGTACCACGGAATTCATCAGAATCGTATATTTGTGGGCAAACGTACGTCCTGTTGGCATCCAAAGTTTGTTTCCAAGGATCTAATATTTCGACCGGTTCTTCAAAACGTAATTCGCCTATAGGTGGGTGTGCATAGGGAATTCCTTCAAATGCTGAATATATACGACCATCGTACGATGATTTATGATATCCGTGAACATTCCCTAAATATGTTTTTACTAATGGTTGTCCAAGTGCAACGGATGAACCTAAAATGATTTTAATGTACTTAATGTCTTCAAAAAAGTTTAATAAAACTTTGATTTTTAAATATTAGTACTATAGCCAACAACTGCTTTTGAGAATTATGTTAAAATATTACTTTTGCACTGGTAGTACTATATTTAAATTTTTTACTTACTCATTAGAAACACAACTGTACTGAAAGGTAACATTTTGAAATTAAGATTATCTTAGTTTTCCGAATATATTACCAAGTTATGCAGGAAATTTGACATTGTACATAATGTAAACAATTTAACTTAATCGCGTTTATGAATTATTAATGACCTAATATTAATATTAAAGCCAAACAACAAAATCCTCGATAAGGTTTAATTGTAGAAAGGTAATGTTTTCAGGAGTGCATGGATCTAATTTATTTTCCGAAATGGAGATAGTCCTGAAACATCTAAACTGTGCTGTACTGTTTGTTTGATCAAGCTTTTCCATTCCATTCGGAATATTGCTACTCTGCTTCTCTACAGAGTTTCCACAATCCATTTTTGAGATGGATCAATCCCCTACTCTCTTTTACTTTCAACTTCATTTATCCACAGAGTGTTGATGTTCGCACCGAAGGGCCGCGCCAAGAAATTCCATAATTAAAAAAATGACTATGTATAAAATAGGTTTGGTGAAGTTTCATGTTTACACTTACATATTATACGAGTAGTATACCCTATAATTTATAAAAAATAAATTATTTTTTTAAATTTTAGACCACTGTGAAAGGGGTTACAGTCGTTTTCCTACAAGTCTACACACAAACATATCGACTATTTAAGGGACTTACGGGAAATTTTTCTATAACTATGTCTAACCTACAGTTTAACGTGGAATTCAAATCACGATGACAGAAAATAGATAAACCTGAATCTGAATTTTAAGGATCTTTTTCATGGTACCAATAATTTGGCAATTCTGTGGGCTATTTTTCATAACATTCATAAAATGCATTTCTTTAAGTATTTAATTTTTATACCTTCCAATCTAATTCAACATGACTTTCCGAACAAAAGCAAATTTTACTTTTTAATAAGATTGTTACATAATTTCTTCTGTAAATTTATGAAAAATTTTATATTTTTAATTTTAATGCTTTGCCAAATATATTAAAGAATAAATTCACATGAGGTTTGTCATTCAACAATCAGTGGCGGCTGGTACGGGGAGGGCGACTTTTTCAATTTTTATGTATAATTTACTTCAATAAATCAATAATAATGTTGACATTCCTTTTTTGGCGGCTGTAGAAAAATACTATTTTAATGGCCAAAAAATGCCATTTAAACAATTTATATTTACATGAAATCGAAATACACTGGAGCCTCGATTTCGCCGTTTCAATTTGTTATGCGTCGCATGATTCAATTTGCGTCATTTCAAATTTAAAACTTTTCAAATTTTTATTTGTCAATTAAAAAAAAATCGGAGCTTCGATTTGCGTCGTTTCGATTTGAGTCAAATATAAATTCGATATGCGTCATTGCAGGATTCGATTTGCGTCATTTCAGATAAAACAAATTCAATTTTTAGTGTCCTACTTATATACTTAAAACTAAAACTGTAATTTAATATTTTATGCAATTATAAAAAGAATACCTAATTATTATTGGTTTATTGCAGTCAACTTAAAAAATAATAGGAGCCTCGATTTGCGTCGTTTCGATTTGCGTCAAATATAAATTCGAAATGCGTCGAATAATTCAATTTGCGTTATTTTTATAAATAAAACAAATTCAATTTTTAGTGTCATACTTACAATTAAAACTATATAATTTAATATTTTCTGCAATTATAAAAAATACCTAATTATTATTGGTTTATTGCAGTCAACTTAAAAAATAATAGGAGCCTCGAATTGTGTCGTTTCGATTTGAATCAAATATAAATTTGATATGCGTCGTCGCGTGATTCAGTTTGCGTCATTTCAAATAAAACAAATTCAACTTTTTGAATTCTGAAAACACTACGTTTTTTTTTTGAATAAATAGTCTAAATTAAATTACAGTAAATACACATATATTTTTCTTTTCTCCTTAAATTTTGTGGCCTTCCATTAAAAAAAAATGAAAAGCTATCCAATAGGATGCTGCAGAGACTGGGGGGTATGGAATACATCAGCAGTTATCGATCAGGCGGTAAAATATTAAAAAATGTTGCATAATACTGCTTTACTTCTTTTCTGCCGCCCCCCCCCCCACCAGTTTAAAATAATAGTATAAAATAAAGCTTTTCGTAGAATTAAATTATTTTGTAATTAAATAAGCAAAGTTATGTTTTCTTTTTTATTTAAATTTTGTGCCCTCCCATTAGAAGTCACGAGCCGCCTCTGTGAACAATAATAATAATTCATCGTAACGTTGTAAGTACATTTAAATATGTTAAAATAAAATTAACGATCGGTTTATAAATAAGCGTTCTATGACCGTCGAAAAAATCTAAGGATAAAACTTTTGAATGCCCATATCTTGTAAACAAAGCATTTCCGGATACGTGTTATTGTCTACTTTTCATCTTCTTCATATACGCAGAATGAATATTGAAAAATTCTAAAAAATTGACCAAAAATTTTGAAACATCTTGTATATTTTTATTGCAGGTCTATCTCAACCGTAAATTTTAGAGAAATAAATTTTATAGCGATAATTTTGGTCCTTAAAATTTTTCCATATTTAATTTCCTTTCGAAGTTATGTTGCACTATGCCATAATAGCTTCAAGTAAAGCCCTTCCCTTTCCTTTAGGTCATTTAATTTATTTTCATCTGGCTTCCTAATTAGTATTTGTTCAAGTCCTTAAAATTAGTATCTATTGCTGCTTAAAAACTTACCAAAACTGTTTCACCCATCGGACTTTCAGTGTATTAACCAGTTCTATTAAACCAATTAAAAAACAACAAAATTTTAAATTTTTATTAACAAAAACATTAGTAGATACATAATAATTATAAATTTACATATTACACAAGTTTTACGCATTCTCAAACATTTTTTCTCGAAATTAACAATTTTATTTTAAATTACATATTATTACGATTGGATTTACGATGGAACTGCTTTTAGAACAAATCGTTACATCTTTTATGGAATGTCAAAATTAATGCGTGTGTCTCGACTTTTTACAAAATAGTTACTGACCTTCATCCCTGTTTGCACATTTCTAAACACAATTTATATAGTATTTAAAATTTGACCTAAAGTCTTACAACTAATTTGGCTTTCTAATTAAAAGGAGGTCCTCGTGGGTCAAAAGAAGTAGGAGAATATGGCCAATAGGTGGGTGGTGGAAAAAGACCAGTTTGATGTGTATGTTGACTTCCAGTTGATGGTAAAATACTGGGTAGTTTTGGCGTTCCGGAAGGTCCCGTGGGATATAACGCAGCACCTAAATCACTCTGATGTGGCTGATATTTATGATAACTTGGAACCATTTCTCCTTGACCTTGTGCTTGGGCTTGACAAGCTGCCATTAATCCGTGGAAGTCAAATTTGTAGGCGTATCGCTTTCCATGAACTTTTGACATTATGTTCTTGTCGTAGTAGTACCTGAAGAAAAAAAGATGCACTTATTATTAAGATCGTAGTATAATGAAGCAAGTTTTTGGAAAGCTATATTCGGCTTAAAATTGATAATTTCCTACAGATTTATTTACACGTAAATCTACACGCAAATTTACGCGTTTGACACTTGTGTAGATTTACACGTAAATTTACACGTAAATTTACACGTAAATCTACACGCAAATTTATACAAGTGTCACACCGCCTTTGTACAAAAACAAACATCTCCAAAGGTTGGAAGCCCTTTCTACAATACCTATATAAAATTTATTTAGCTTGTTAATTTTTAATTGGGGCACGCAGAGTTGGGCGGTAGTTTAGCTATTTTTTGACAAAATAGCTGTGGCTTTCTGTAATTTCTGTGGGTAATTATGGATGGTACTGTTACCGCATTAGGTATAAGAGGTGAAATTTTAGATATGTGTATTTGGGTATCCTACCTCCCTCCCCCAAAAAAGTTCTTTAAAATCCCCGCCGGCTTCTTCTCTAATTGGGAATTTTTGCTCCGTTAATGTAGTTTCTCGTTTATAACTCGCTAAATTTTAGCTGTGCGTAAAATTCTCATCAGTCCAAAATTGAAGAGTATAAAATTCTCTACAAAATAGAGTTTTCAAATTTACATATTCCTAAATTTCTGAATTTAAAGTTCATTTTATAAAGCCAAAATTCGTTTCATTTTAAAAACTTTAAATTTGATAAAAGTTTCGAATAATTTGTATTTCATCTTCATCATCTGAAGTTAATTCTGAAATATCTATTTTATAGAGAATTTTATGCTCTTCAATTTGGGTTAAATGATAATTTTCCTTAAAATTTAAATTAAGCAAGGTATAGGCGGAAAACAGTGCTCGAAAAATTAAAATTACCAATTCGAGGTGAAGCCGACGGGGATTGAAAGGGGTTCCTTCCTTCCTTCGGACAATCAAGTACACATGTTTACAAAATTTCAGCTTGCCCTAATTTTTGCCTGGACTATAAACCATTTTTATGAAATAGGACTGATTTAGCTGTAGCTGATAAAATTTCTGTAACACGACCGAGCTCGTGACTAGATACAACATCATAATAAGTGGAATTAAAACAGACGGACGGACGGACAGACAGACACGGAGCCAGATCATAAGGCTTCTTGTTATACTTTGTATAGAAGCCTAAAAGCTGACCGTATGTCCTGACGTACGTTTTGCATTTCTGTCTATGTCTGTACCGTCAGGTGAATAGGGAAAAACTACGCCCAAACACAGGCGGATCCATCTAAAGTTCATTCACGATCTTCATTCATTGTCAGCGACGGCTTGTGGGGTTAAATATTGGGTATTAAGCGGTATTAAAGGCGGTGTGACACTTGTGTAAATTTACGTGTAGATTTTTACACCGTGTCAAACACGTAAATTTGCTTGTAAATTTTGTTGCAAATCTGCTAGAAAATTTTTTTGCGAGTGTGTTTGCCACTTGTGTAAAAATTTACTCGTAAATTTACAATTTGCACATGCGCGTTCTGGTCAATTGAAAATTCGATCGGTAAGTGGCTATAAGAAGTTTGTATGTCTGGTCGGTTGTGTTGTTTAGTACTAAAAGAAACGTGATAATGGATTCAAATTGGCAATTAATCCCAATTCAAACTTTTACCAACTGACAAAAACACAACACAAGAAAAAATAGACCACACCTTCGAATATTCTTCTGCGCAATTTTACACGCACAACTTGCGAGAAAATATAGAAATATTCCTACAAAATATTTACACGTAAATCTACACGCAAATTTACACAAGTGTCACACCGCCTTAAGCCATCAGCTTCTTAAGCATAAATACAAGCTACAGGAGGAGGGATTTTTTTATAAATAAATATGTATACGGGGTCTCCCACTAACCGATACACAGCTCAAAGGGGGATAGAAGCCGCCTTTTTAAGAAAGTTTTTTAACTCAAATCCTCAACAAGATCCTCAGGGGAAGTTCCCTTAAAACAATTTTTCGTATTTCTATCTTAAAGTGGTCGTAGCACCAAAGGTTTTGATTTTTGAGTGTTAATCATGGAAAGCTTTTTACAGAAAATTACGGAAAGTTATATACAAACTATAGTCGCTTCCAATTTAAGTTATCCTAGAATTATGGTGCAATACTACCGTTGCTAAAAGAACGATTTACATAGGCAAATGCGGAAAATCTTGCAGTTATGAGAAGAAATAATGTAAATAAATAAAACGCTTGAAAAGTAAGAAAACTAAATTGTTTATCTATTAATTATATCAACAGTTTTTGGGTAGGCCAGGCATAACCTGCCTGTTCGTTAAAAAAACTCGCTGAATTACATTTTTAGGGAAAATTATTATCAGATCAAAATTGAATAGTAAAACTTTGTTCCAATTTCAATTTTATAAAATAAAACGCATTTGTACTATCTTGAAATGATTTTTATTTCAAGAATAGTGTAGCGCAAGCAAATTTTAAAAACTCTGTTAGATACATGAAGAATTTTATGTTTTACAATTTTGATCTGATGAGCAATTTACGTAAAGCTGAAATTAAGCGAGTTATAGGCAAGAAACTATTTTAGCATCAGGGATAAAATTCCTAATTAAGGAAGAAAAAAATAGGGAATAATTAAACAAAATTTTAGGGGGTTCTTATTATGACGTTATGAGTTATGACACTCAAATAAATACACATTCCTTAAAAAAATTGGAGTTTTTAAGAATTTATAAGAAAAAAAGTAGTCTGAGAATTGGGGCAACTCTTATTTGAGGGATTTTAAAGCACTGTTGGATGAAAACTGAAAAGTTGCTTGAATTTTATTAATTTAAGGAATAATTTTTGCTCGTAAAAAAATTCGAGCATAATGAAATTTTGGTGGAATGTGTATTTTAGTATCCGAATTAACCCCCTGAAACTACTACCGAGTTTTCTCCCTATTTAAGGTTTTAGTTCTTCTAACAGGGGTTTTCGCCCATAACTCGCTTAATTGCATTTTTAGGGAAAATTATCATAACACCAAAATTTAATAGCACTATATTTTCTACAAAATTATATTTTTCAGAATTCACTTAAGATGATAATTCTGATATTGAAATTTTGAAAAACATTATTTTATGGAGAATTTTATTATTTTTAATTTTTATCTGATGATAATTTTCCGTAAAAATGAGATTAAGAGAGTTATAAGCGAAAAACCACGTTGGCGAAACCAAAACCCTTATAGTTGGAGAAGAAGCCGACACGACGGGGGATTTTAACAGTGACTGCTCGTGACTTGCTTCAATAGGAGGGCACCAAATTGAAACAAAAAAGAAAATTATAAATTTCTTGTATTTTTAAAATGATATTTTTCACTTTTTAGGAAAGTGGTTTAAACTGCCACACCGTTTATGATCCAAGCGATGTGGCACGAGCGGTGCATTTGCATTAATTAATATAATAAATAATCAAGAACAATTCTGAGTTGCTATTCTGTTTAAGGAGGGCGGCGACGTACCAGCCGCCACTGGATTTTAAGGGACTTTTTGGGGGTTAATTAGCCTACTCAAATACTCCTATTATACAAGTCTGTGAAGTTTCAACTTATTCCGATTTCTTGCTAACTCGAGCCATTTGGTCGGCTTTGTTGCCTGGACTATTTAGGAAGAAGGAAAAAAAATTAAAGTATTTCATTTTTAATCTACTTGAATGTCCTACGCTAAATGCAGAAAATTTTTCTAGTTAAGAAAATCTTTCAGTTATTTTCCCTGAAGATTTGAGGAGATTTGAGATTGAAGGCTGCATCTGTGCAACCAATTACACAAAAAGGTTTAACATTGTGCCCTTGCCGAGCAATTTCATACACAGTTTAACCGTAAATTTAATCAGTGCTACTCAAAAGTCAATCGGCACTTATAAATCGATATCCTGATATTCGAGATTCTGAAATCCATCTCTTAATACTGACTCAGCGGTGTTTATTTTTAATATTTCTGAAATTTAGAAAAATCGCAACCAAAAATTCTATCCACGCTGTACCTACATGTTTTCATCTTATTGGATACAGAAGAAAATCCCTGGAAGTACTAATTGAATTTGTCTTTTGATAATAATTACTTAATCTTAAAATTGTTAATCAAAGCAAAGACAAATTCAGCTGCTTTGAACGATTTTATTCGATTTTATTTATTATAGTGACATCTTTTGCTTAAACCCTTTAGTTTTACCAGTTTTACACAAGAAAAGAACCCTTAAGTTTTCGACATCACAGGCTCGGATCGGAACAGAAGCAAATTTACTGCAGAAGGTCTCCGAAATTCACGTCATGAATTGGTCATTTTTATATTCAAAATAGCTTTAAGCTAAATTAAACCAAATAAAATTGTATTTTATGTAAAAATTATAAAAAAGTCTTTTAACCCCTATAGTTTCCCAAGTTTTCTTTTAATTTTTGATAAAAATAACGTAGTTTTCAGATTTTGATGTATAGACTTTTTTACTTATCCATTTGTCGAAAAAGAGACTTACAGATAGACGAAAAAAGATTAAATTCTCATTACTTGCTAACCTTAATGGAGCTTAATGGAGAAAAATTTAATAAAAATTTGGGTTTAGGAAGCCAAATCTCCAAAACTTTTGGGGTGACAACTTTCTAATTTTTTTAGTTGAACTTGGAATGTTATTCTCTATACTTTCTTCTTTAAGTGCCGTGCCTGATTTAGACGTAGGCGACCTCTCGTATGTGTTGTGCGTTTGAAGTATTATCACACACATAGAGGGGACCTACTGCTTAAAGCGGGCTCCGAACCGCGGGAAGTGTATACACTTCATCTCCAGAGAGGCTGTACCAGGCAAATTACACCTCGGTGTAATTTAGTTAGTAGAATAAAGTTTTACTGAGCCCGGAGTTGAACCAGGTATTTAGCATTAGCAGCAACGCACTTAACCGCTAAGCTGGCGACCGTCTCTCTATACTTTAAGTTTATTCAATTTGTACTTCACTTCAAAATCTGAAAACTCTTTTATTTTAAGCAAAAATCGATCAAAAACGAAGTTCTTTGCAAAGCGGTATCTCGGAAACT
Source organism: Podabrus alpinus (assembly GCA_932274525.1). NCBI lineage: Eukaryota > Metazoa > Arthropoda > Insecta > Coleoptera > Cantharidae > Podabrus > Podabrus alpinus. Next base: position 73,394,245 of record OW026457.1, read on the forward strand.
ATAGGCATTAGAAGAATTCTTTTAAGTTTTGGTCATAATTTTACTTATTAGTTTAATTTTGGCAATACCTAATTTGAACATTGGATGTACATATTATGAAAAAGGCCACTTTATGCCTTTGTAATTTTTGGGACCTTCTTAGGCAAATTTGCCCCTGTTCCGCTCCAAGTCTGATGTAAAAAACTTAGGGGCATTTTTGCGATGCCACATGTGTACCAAAATCATATTTCCGACTTATTTCCACAAATCAGTACCTACTTTACTTATAGTAATACATTTAGTAAATTAATAGTATTTATTTTTAGTATTATTTACCTACATCCGATAAAGCTGTAAGTGAGTGAGGGAGAGGGAGATTTTTAACATAAGTGTAGGTTGCAATTATATATAGTTTTATTAACTTCTGATAACTAATATCAATACCTTTGCAAAATTTTGCAATTTTCCTGCGTCCATGAGGAATGGAACTTTTGAAAATTTATAGCGGGGGGGGGGGTTCAACATGTTAGACAAGACTACTTTTGTGGTTGTCTATTATGTAATACATACTGTAATGTATGTAATACATGTAGGGTTCAAACAGTTCAGTTATAATTTCTCCACCCTCCTATAGGGTGTGAATTTTTATATTTTCATTCTTATTAATATCTCGAGAGCTAGAAAAGATATGAAGACGTTGGTTACAGTGAGTTTCAAAGAAGTAATGATAACTTATGTTTTTTCCAAAAATCGGTGAAACGTTAAAGTTTTTGAATTCGATATTGAAATCTTTATTATAATATTTATGTATGTAATAATATAAGGAATTAAAAAAAGTCATAATACTTAGTAAAAACCATGTAGGGTAAGTCCGGGATAGTTGGACCACTTTTTTTTAAACATCTTGTTTTTCATTATCGTTATGTTTTAAATTTTCAAAATGGTAAAAATCAATGCATACACTGATGTAGTTTAAGTATTTTATTACGATACATAAAAGGAGTAGTAACATTATTACTTATAAATAAAAAATAAAAAGTTCTAACTGGTCTCACTAACCCATAGTGTGAGGGTTAGTTGGTCCAGTGTATATGGGTTAGTTAGACCATCGTTTCAAAGCAATATTCAGCAGAGGTTCTTTATTTAGATGCCACTTTACCGCATAGTTCACACATATTCGCATATTTCATGCATCCTTCGTGTAACCACTTCTCGCATTCTTTTTCTTTTTCATTCTTTTTTCTTCTTTTCTTTTTTTCTTTTCTTTTTTCTTTCTTTTTTCTTTTTCTTTTTTCTTTTGCATTCTTTTTTTTTCTTTTTTTTTTGAATTCTTTTGCAGCTTTGTTAACTCCAAATGTACCCGAAAATACAGCTTCTATCGCATTTTGTAGTGCTTCGGCACTCCACGTGGCTCTATTAACAGTTCCTTTCCTTTTATAAAATGTTGGCATGATGTAAATCTGGAAAAAACTTCACTACTTTAGATTTAGAAATGGTCTATCTAACCCGAATGAAAACGGTCTCACTATCCCAAAACTATGGGTTAGTTAGACCACTTTGTCACACGAGTCACGGTGTTAGAAATGACGAAAAAGTTAGGTTATACCTATTTCGAATACCAAAACTACCATATACAAACGAAATCTTTAAAAAAATTTACCTTTAGGTTCTTCTTAATTGATCTAAAACAACCACTATAAAAACTTTCAGCCAACCTCGAAACATCTACGCTTAATTTTACTTGTATAATACACCCGCGCTTTATTGTTTACACGTTATACAACTTAGACTGTTCCACTAAAAGGGAGGATGGGTATAAATACCAGCGGTACTTCATAAAATTAAAGTTATCGTTAGTGGTCCATCTAACCCAGTGGTCCAACTATCCCGGAATTACCCTAAAAACTAAGTAAATTATTGCGATAACGCAGGTAATTACTTGCACATGTATATATACTGATAAGGAATTGTTGTACAGTGTAGGAGTTAGGTACCTATAGTGCAATATTATTTATTAATTATTATAAGTGCAAAATGTGGCGACCCTGGGACGAAAATGCTTCTTCTAGTAGTGTTCAAGTTTGGTATCATTAATTTGTCTGTCGATGCAAAGAAATTGTGATTTCTTGTATTTTATTTTTTCAATTTAGAAGTTTTAGAATTTCCTAAATACGTACCTGTAGCAATGCATTATGTTATCTTGGCTCGTGCGAAATTAAAAACAACACCTTATCTTTTTATATTTTGCCGCATTTGATAACGATTTCACTATATCGTGGGATATTATGTAAGTACATACTATTTAAAACTTAAAAATTAATTAAACACAAATAAAAATATACTTCTTGAATTTGAACCAATGACTACTTTTCCATAGTCGCTGCTAGGCGAATATGGTTTATAAAAATACTAGGGCAAGGTTGCCTATATTGAACCAATTTTCATAAAAATGGCTGTATTTCTGGGAAATTGCATAATTCGTCTGCGACGTGCGACCAAAATATATGTTGGACATTCAGGAACACATTGCCTCTAGTAAACAGCATTTTAAAAAATTCTCCAAACTTCTATTTATAAAAGTATTCTGAGTTGAAAATGGTTCAACTTAAGAAACCATCAGTTGCTCAAATCGAACCCGTGGTATCATAAATTGAACCCATATAATATGACGTATAAAAACACTTTTATGAAATAAAATTTTTAATAAGTAGGTCCTATAACATAAAACAAATTAAAATTTGGTATTAGAATTTTTTTTAAACAATAAAATGTAATTCTATCAAATAAAGGAATGATGTTATCTTATTCAATGCACGATGCACAAAAATATCTCTTTTTTGACGTGAATACGTCTATAAAATCGGTAACGTGTTTAAAAATTTAATAAAAATGTGTAACGAAAATTGTGTGTGTGTACGAAAAGTGTAGAAATGATAAATTTCGAATTTTCATTATTCAGCAAAAGCTTGGAACGAAAATGGGTATCCTGCGACGACGTATTCACGTTAAACCATACGGCCATGTCCCCGAACATAGCCTACTTTAATTTTGTTCAAAAATTTAGGAGCGATAGATTTTTGGGCACCTACTCCTACACATTTGCAATGAGCCCATGCCTTGCACCGCATGCATTGAATTATGTCACTTAATTCTTCTGTTTCACATTCTACACAGAACCAATTCGTCGATAATATGAGATAATATGAGTTCAATATGAGACACTGTTAGTGGTTCAACTTGAGCAACTAGCGGGAAATTTAAGTTATAACCTCAAAGTGAAAAAACACAAAATTTTAAAATGTTTTACCTACAATCATAAGTACTCTAAACATCATACTATTTCATGGCAATATCAATATTTTCCTTACTTTGCATACAGATTACAGAATTCCTGCGCACATGCACTTAGAAATAACATGCGTTATACCGACTTAACTTTTATACTTAACTACCGAACAACAATTGTGTTCACTGATTTCTGCAAAATGTTAGCGCAAGGAAGTCCATTACACTTACTCTTTTAATTACTGATAGGCAGATGGCGTTAATTTAATTATAACTACCTAAATTAGCCGAGGTTCAATTTGGGAGCCGGTTCAACATGGGCTACTTTACCCTACAATCCCTACATCATGTGTGTTCTATTAAAAAAAAGTTAGTTAGGAAGATAATTTAGAATTTAAAAAAAATTTATAAAGCGAAGAAGCGTGTGTGTATTGTTTGATAAAAGAACAACTTGAAAATATATATAGGAAGAAGTTTATACTATATTGATTCATCCTGTGTACAGTAGCGCAATCGGGATTTCTCGAAGGGAGTGGTTAAGCCAATATATTTGCATACATCCAGGCCATCATCCAGGGATGATGCATTCCTGTCAATATTCCAAGTAGGTACTTCATTTTTTCATTCAAACGTCTAATTACTGATTTGAAGTCGCAAAACAAATCTATTTGATTTCTCTGGGAAATATTTTTATTATTAACTGAACATGGGTAACGATTTGGACATTTTAGTACTTAGTATGTACGAGGGGAGATCAATAAGTTCGGTGAAAACGCTATAAGGAGTGATAAACAAATCCCGAGAGTGCATGGTTTGTAACAAGATCAAATAGAATCAAAAGGGTAAAACTGCAAAAGAAATACAAAATTATGTTTGAAGTGTACACGGAGTCTTCACCTTCACTAAAAACAATGTAGGTACCTACAAGTGGGTACGTCTTTTGCAATCAGGACACGACTCCTTAGAAGCTGATCACAGCACGGGTCGTCCTGCGGATGCAGTTAGTCACGAAAATGTCCTATAATTCGACAATTTGTTAATGGATGATAAACGTCTATCTATCTTGAAAATATCTCAAGACATCCATTTATTATAAAATATGGTACCATCCCATCATTCATACAATTTTACATGATCATCTTCATGTATCAAAAGTAAGTGCAAGATGGATTCCACATTTGCTGTCTCCTGAACATCAGAAACAATTTACTGCCAAAACTTCTAGGAAATTTTTGGATATATGTGCGAGGCTGAACTGAGAAAAATTTTAAATAAAATTATAACAAGTGAAGAGAATTCATTACTACGACCCGGAATCCAAACAAGAGTCTATGCAGTGGATAGAAAAGGGAAAACCGTCACCTATAAGAAGTTCAAAATTCTAGATTATGGCCGCAAGTTTTTGGGATCCCGAGGGAATTCTGTTAATTGATTACCTGTGTCATATATACAGAGAGTTTTATTACAGAAATTAAAGGAAGCTATCCAAGAAAGCAAAAAAGGCGAATGAAACAAAAATTTTTGCATTTACATTAGTTCACAAGTCGAAAGTTTCACAGGCTGCTCTTAAAAAGTGTGATGGCTTCAAAGAAATAAACCACGCACCTTAAAGTCCAGACTTGTTCCCCAACGATTATACTTTCTATTATTCGCAAATTTAAAGGATTAATTGATTCCTTACACCGTTATTACCGAACTTATTGATTTCCCCTCGTACCTAATTATAAGTATTTAATTTACACAAAGTTACACATTTTGTTTTATAATAAAATACAACATTGTTCTTTTAATCCTTTTTAAGGATTTTGATCGGAACAATTATTAGGTTTTTCATAAAAAATATTAAGTACCTATTATAGGAAGAGTGCAATTTTTGCGACCTAAAGTTTTTAAATCTTCATTATAGAAATACAACAGCTATTTTTGATTCACGTGTTCCAATGTTTTTGTAACTCATCAGTGAAGCATAATAAGGTCTATAATATCATTTTACAAAACAAAACATATTTTATCAATAAAGCATTTCACCCTATTTGTCAAGTTTAATTTAGAACTTTACAATGTTCAACATTTAGATAACAGAACATAATGGATGACAAGATAGTAAAATTTTGAATTTCGGAAACAAATTAATAGCGGTAATTTCTTTTTAAATACATGTAAAATTACAGTCAAAGTTTCTTACCTAAGAGCTCTGCTAAGTTTATCATAATTCATATTCGGTTTTGATTTTCTTTCACCCCATCTTCTGGCAACTTCGTCAGGATCAGTCAATTTGAATTCTCCATTGGTTCCTTCCCATGTTATGTAAGCGGAATTCGCCGAATCGCCGAGTAGTTCTAACAGAAACTGCCACAATTGGATCTGGCCGGATCCCTGAGCAACCAATCGACTTGACGCAGCATTTAGTAGTTGGTAGGGATCTACAAGAAACGGCCATCTTTTTTACTTTCAAATTTGACAATTTAAAATTTAAAGAATGTTAAATTTTGTAAAACACATCTCCAATTGGTCAAGCGACCTTTACAATCTATCACTTTGTGGTTAACATTTACAATGCGGTCAGTATATAAATTCTTTATTAGAAGGTCTTCCATTTATGTATCTTTTAAAGAAAAATATTTATTAATATAGTTTGGATTTAAAATTTTAAAAGAGTAAGGATTTTTATTGGTCGAAATTCGCCGGTTTAAATTTAAAAATTATTTAAATGATTTTTTGAAAAATAAAATTGTTAATTCGTTATACAGCCGCGGATATTTCGAATTCTTTATTCTTATCAGTGCAGAACAGATATTAATTTTTATAGGCATATTTTATTTATGTATCGTTCAAGTTTTTTTTTAATATGAATTTTTATTTTGATTTACATTTTATTATTTTTTGTTTTTATCACATATTTTAATTCTTTAGTTTAGCCAACCTGAATTATAATTTTTTTTTAGCAGGGGCCGTATTAATCCCAATATAGATATAATATTCAAAAGTTCAAATTGTCATAAGGTGATATTTTTGATTTAAAAACGTTCAAGTGAAAGATTTTTTAAAGATAAATAATTTAGTTGCAGTCTGGGAACTCCCTTTTGACGCTCAAGACATATTATTTGACGTTGAATTTTAGTAACAATCATATTTCACCTTGGAATATTTTCAAAAAATCGCCGACGGCGCATTTTATTTTCTGCATTTCCTACAATTTGTTCTTTATTTATTTAAATTGTTAAGAATTCGACGACATGGAAGGCCTATTAAAATTGTGCTAGTCCTCCCCTGACCAACAGCAAAGAAACAAAAGCAAATAGCGAAGAAAATAGTGTACATACTACCTAATTGTACGAAAATAAGAGAAAAAACTTATAAAATTATTTACCATAAAAATTCTCAGGAATCGAATAAATGCAAGTTGATAAACAATTGGCTATAAAGTAGATAAATGAAAACAACAAAATATCTGGTGAAAAAAATTTTACCGTTGTATATCATAGCCCCGGGGTGATGATGAAGTTTTGTCGACGGTATTGCACTAGGATAAGTTCGAACTGCAATCCTTCGCGCTAACAGTAAGTCTTCCGGTGTACAAGTGGGCAGCCTCCACATGGCGGCTGCCCAAATTACGAATAATCACTGAACACCATCATAACAAACATTATAAAAAAGATCAAAGTAATTTCCAAAATTTTTAACCCAATTTGCTCACGCCGGACGATCAACAAGCTCAAAGCACACTTGAACGAGTTCTGGCGTCGCGACGCTTTGTTTTCGATGCACATTCGCCCCTCCACTACAAACACAACCCCTTCGAAAAGAAAGAAGTGTTTGTGAGGACTGATTGAAGTAATTTACCGATTTGATTTAATTTTATTAGACAAAAGATGTCCATACGTGAACAGTTTTGGTGGTTTAATGAGAAAATAGAAAATATGTAAAATGAAAACTCGTCAAGTTTTCACGCTTTTGGGCTGATGTAACAGGATTGGTGAATGAAATTCGCGTGACTTGGCGGCAACCTGTGATGGGAAATGCTGAGCTTTCACATCCTTCCTTCCTTCCTTGTTCTTAACGCTGCATCCTATTTTCGGATTGTGAAATGACAAAAGCACCCTTAAAACTCGTTAATTAAAAATAGGAAACAAGTCGAAAAATTAAGAGTGGATCGCCACATTTTAATTTGTTTTTTTTTATTAATGTATTTAATTTTTTTTTTACTTTTAAAATTTAAACACGAATAAAAAGTCTTCAGGACTGTGAGGATCCCGGCTTATTGGTACTATTAGTAATTTGTGCAAAATCTTACAGAATTAGTAGAACGTCTTTCAAATAAATTTAATTGATTATCGAATCAATTAACGTGGAATCCGAACCACGGCACACATAATTTGGCAGCCGCTGAGAATTGAACATATGAAATGTCCGAATCACAGCTTCCTATTATATGCAATGCACTAACTATCTGTGCAACTGTGAAGGATCGGTCTCGAACTAAAATGAATTTCCCAGGCACAATCCCTCCGTGGACCATAGTTTGAGAATCACTACTCTAGACGTTTCGAATTGGCAAAACACTTTGGATAAGTTTAATGTTACATAAACCTCAACAGTAAAAACAAAGGAGTCGAAACTTATTGGTGCAGATTTTATATTATATTCTATGCATTAATTCGGTAGAACGTGAGTTCAAATCTTGAAATGATACATTTTAAATATGTATGCGCATTTACTATTTGCTTTTGAATTTCGTGCCTTATAAAGGAACTTTTTTTTAGTAGAGCCCAAATTTGAAGAATCCGTAAATATATAGAGATTGACTGAACTTTCAGTCAATTTATCTGGGGAATGGGAAAAAATGTGACAAAAGAAAGGGTGAACCATAATCAGAGAGAAATTGGTTTGTAAGTGCAAAGGAAGCGTCCTGAAAATGAGCAATTTTTAAGAAATAATTAATTTTTTGGCTTAAAATGCACTTAAATAATAAAAAAGCGCGAGTAAAATGCAAATGAAAATAAAAAAATGTTATTAACCACTTAAATGATTTAATTATAAAAGCTATAAATTACAGAGAAAGTTAATACATAGTTGTTATGCTGGTGGAATTCACGATAGAGATAATCTCACCCCATTCCGTTCGGGGTTATCCCCATAATCCCGGCCCTGTCTCATTATACCGCGCAGCAGGTATCGCGATATTGTTTTCTTGATTACCTGTACCACCCCCTAATGAAATTTTACAAGAGACACCCCCAATTTCGTCCTAATTATCATGAAAGTGTCAATTAAGTATCGACGTTGCCCTTTATTTATTTATGGAAGAAAAATAGAAACTAATGAATTTGTGATAAATTCAAGTGAGGTCATGAATCAGATTGTCATATATCAGTGGGGCTTTAGCGGCGTCAACTAAGCGAGAGTGCGCGCCCCCGAGGATTACTACACCACAGGGGCACATCTGAAAGTCAAATACTGTCACTCGACCTACGGACTTTAGTCAGCTTTTCGACACTTGCCCTCGTTTTGACGAGGCTTACATCCTGAATTCTAAGAGAATCTATTAAACGTAGCCGAAAAGTCAACCGGCCGGGAAAATGTTTCTGAAACTGGAAACTTATTTAAGAGCCTGTTGCGGAAATAATACTTAACGATTATTATACGATTATTCGGGTGGCGAAATCTTTAAATCTATTAAGCAATTCGATGATAAGATCCCTCCGGAACGCGTAAATCGGTTTTGCCGGAAAACGACGGGAATTGGAAATGATTGCGATTACGTGGCGGAAAAAAGAAGTAAATTGAAAGATTCGGAAAGAACCATTACCACTTCTACTATTATATTATAGTCCATTTTGAGATAAGAGATAAGGCTAGAATAATAGGTGTAAATAAATACGTTTTGTAAGACTGCAGAATTAAACTTCGATTGAAAGGAAAAAATAAATATTTATTAACCGCTTTCGGCGCTTTCCTCCTTTGATCGATGAATATTATTAACAGACAAAAGTTTAACCCTTATTTTGAAAGGATAAATTTTGTAAACGTAAATATCCTACTTGAAATTCAGCTGGAGTTTCAATATAGTGGCAATATATAAACTTCTTCCTTTTCTAACCTCTCATTCCTTCCTTCCTCTGACGTTCAAAGTTCCTTCCTTAACAAAGTCATGTTTCCGAAAGTTTTACGCCTGCCTTCTCTGTAATTCCACAATATTAATGACAATATGACGCTTTGAATAAAATTACCAACACTTGATAAATAGATCCGATTTCAAATGTTAATTTAGCCTCTTTTGTGTTCATTAAATAGGGGGTTAAACCCCTTGTTTATTTAGTGGCTTGTAAGTAATTTATTAAAAACGCCCCCCCAATATCTAACAAACTGAAAAAATTATTTAAAACTTAATAGCAGGTGCTCAAGTTTTCATGCAAAGTGAAATAAAAAGCGCCGTAGTAGATTTTAGGGCGTAGGTAAATGTGCCACCAAATGTACCTGACCAGAAAAGGGTACCGGTAAATGTGCCACCGACCAAAAGGGTTCTTTAAATAAACACAGGTATTTGTGCCACTAACAGTGAAAAAATTAAATTTTTTTTGCCTTCGAATTTTGGGGTGTGCATTCGATAAGGAGAGTAATCCATCGTTAAAATCTACCCTTACGGGGCGCCGCTGCGCTCCGCTCCGCGTTGCACCCCTCCAGGGCGGTTTTGACTCTGGTTACTAGGCTAAACATACGAGAAGGCGCCACACATCAAGAAAACCGGGATAAATGAAACCGGGATGTGAGAGACCCTCGAAATAGCATTAAAAAGTATAGTTGCGGTATGGGGCAGTAAAGTATTACGTTTCACCCCCAAAAAATCGTGTAAAAACAAAAAATAATCGATGTTACATGTAGGAGATGCATCAGGTAGATGCCGTTTTCTCCGGTGGCACAAATACCTGTGTACTTTTAATATCCTAAATTCGTAGCAGGTAGAATAACATTACTGGTGGCACATTTACCTCCGCCCAGATTTTACTAACTTTGCTAAGTGCTTTACGAAATTAAGTTGCTTATATTGTTTTCTTTCTTCATAAATTACCTGTCTGTCTAAGAAGCTCATAAAATTTTTAATTAAAGAAAGGCAACAGTAAACAGGTATATAACTACAAAATTGTAAACGTGGTAGATGTTGATCAAGTTTAAATTCTCGATTCCAAATTAAAAAATTGCAAAAACAAAATTACTGAAATTGTAGAAAATTTCGTTTACCTGGGTCACTTATTATCCTTTCCACTTACTACGTAATTGTTTATACTATAGCTTGCAATGATGGCATACGAGAGGAAATCAATAAGTTTGGTAAAAGCGTGGGTACAGTTTTTCACTTCGGCTGGTAGAAGCCTACCAGCCGAAGTGAGTTTGGTTCCATAAGAGTCAATGCATTACAAATGTTGGGCTTCTAGAAGCTCGGCTGCTAGAAGCTATAATGAAATGCGGGCTTAAGAGTCGAAATTTTGTTAATCGATGGTAATCGTCTATGTATCTTAAAAATATCTCATGACCTCCATTTATCATATGGTACTATCCATACAATTCTTCATGTATCAAAAGTAAATGAATCAATATGGGTTCCACGTTTGCTGTCTCCTGAGCAGAAGCAATTTCGAGCCGAAATTTCTAAGCAATTTTTGGAAATGTGCGAGACTGATCGGAGAGAAATTTTAAATAACATTTTAACAAGTGAAGAGACATGGATTCATTACTATGACTCCGAATTAAAGCAAGAGTCTATGCAGTGGATAGAAAAGGGAAAATCGCCACCTAAGAAGTTCAAAATTCAAAATTATGGCCAAAAATTTTTGGGATTCCGAAGGAATTCATTATTATTAAAGAAATTAAAGGAAGCTATCGAAGAAAAAAGAACAACAATTTTTGCTTCTCCACGAGAATGCACCAGTTCACAAGTCGAAAGTTTCACAGGCTCCTATTAAAAAGTGTGGCTTCGAAAAAATAAATCACCCACCTACAGTCCAGACCTGGCCCATAGTAATTAGTTTCTATTCCCAAATTTAAAGAAGGAATTACGAGGGATGAAATTTAATACCGATGAAGAGCTGATGTTATGCTGTCGAAAGCTATTTTTCAACGCAATCAAAACAATTTTTTTCAACGGTTTAAAATTAATGCAAAGAAGTACCAAGTGCCTTTTGAGCTTTAAGGAGAGTATGTCAAAAAATAAAATTTGTTTCCTTTAAAAAATATTGATTCCTTATACAGTTTTTACCGAACTTACTGATTTCCCCTCGTATTATTTATATTAATCATTACATGTAAAAAAAAGTTTCAAGTTTTGGTTATACGTTTGGCATTGAAACATTTCCTTAAAAAATTGTGTCGTAAAAAAATTAAAAGGACTGGCCCCCGCGGATTTGTCCGCATTCTCCACATTGCCAGTCCACCCTGATGGCAACTGGAAATAACTAACCACCACTCCTCGTTTTGTAATATCGATGAGGATAAACTAATTGACATTAAATGAGCGTTCGGTATATATTAGTCAATTTTTTGCGGGCGGCCATTAACCAAAACCACAATAATTATTAACATTTGCGTAATAACAATAAATTAAATGATCGCAGTAATTCAAGCCAAAATCGTTCATTAAACACACAAAAGTTTTCTTGGAAAGTGAAAGGTGGTCCAGTCGAGTTAAAATAAATAAAAGAGCCAAGAGCATATATAGGTTTCCCTAACGAAGCCCCACGAATAGAGAATACCAATCATTAAATTAAGGCTTTGCTTTTATTTTTTCATCTGTTATTATTATGTGTATTTTTTCTGCTCTCGATAATTTTATATTCTTTTTTACATTTTGTTAAGATTATCAAGCAATATTTTTGCTCGTATTAGCATAAAATTAATTATAAGTGACATCAAATTATAGGTTTTATATCCCTTGTGCCATTGTTCTGAATTGTCTCCAAAACTTGAAAAATTTACATGGAACGCTTTTTTCTAAAAAGGTTGCAGATATGATTTATCACCGACAAGCTAAACTTGAATTTTGAATTTGAACCTGCAGTATTAAATGCGTATGTGCGACTACACAGGCGGTTATAATTAAAATTTTTATATTTGTTAAAAAAATTAAAATGTGCACCGAATGGAAACCTTGAAAAAATAATTATAGAAAAAACTTCGTATTTCGGAAAGTTCTTACATTTTTTACAATTATTTTCTTCTCTGGTTATATTCAACTGATGAGTGCTAACTGAACTGTTGACTGATCGTTATCTGAAATTTTTACTGTCTCTGTATTCCAAAGCTTTGTGTTTGCAAGCTGATGGAAATTCTTACGCGTTTAGAACAATTTTCCGAAAACAGATGAAAAATTAACCAGATGCATTTTATCGAAAACCAACTGAATTGAATTAATATAATACACATAGAAACTTCATCACTGCAACCTACACTAATAGACAAAAATATAGTTAAGTATAAAATAATATAGAGACATTTTCTGGGATTCCAAATATCCGACAATTTCTTAAAAAATTAAAAACCGAAGCATTAGTGAAAAATGGTACATGTTTATTTATTGTCGCCTACACTTCAAAAACTAAGCGAGCTAGCGAAAAACTCGAAAAAGATTTTTTGTCAAGCATAAAATTGTCTATAAAAGGGTCGCCAAGAATACGTATCTGAGATAAGTGGTTTAAGCATAAGAGTCTTTCAAAGTTGTCCTTTCGAAATGCCAACGTTGGGATGAATTCGTGATTTTAGCCAGTGCGTAAATTTTACTCAAGATTGATGTAAACAATAACCCAAATATGAACTTAAAAATTAAGGTTTACTAGAACACCATAATCCATAATATAATAATTTCTAATTTAAAAAATGATTTTCATTTCATTAGCATTATGGTTAAAATGTAATATTTGGAAAAATCCAGGGACACGTAACCTCATTTGAATTATTGCTCATCTTTTATGTCGAGGGAAAATCAGTCTTGTCATTCGTGTCAGATGAATAACGGCATCCGAATCTTCTTAAATAGGCGTCATAATATTTTTTATTTCGTTATTATTATTATTTACTAGTACGTGGTTGCCTAGATTGTGCGGCCCGAAGGCCGCACTGATTATGTTTATTTGTTTAAAGTTCCTGTTTTTAATTTTTAATTTGAGTAGGGAGTTCCTTTTGGTTATTTAGATTTTGTGTTGTCTTATTTTAACCATTCGCGGTCGACTTTTGAACAGAGCAACGTGTAATTTGGTTTGTATAAAGTAGTGACTTGAAATAAATTTGTTAAGAAGGAAAGATAAGAGCAGCAAGACAATAAAAGCAAATTTTAATTATTATTGGGTATTCTGTAACTGACAGATGTGAATCAGAATCAAGAAGTATAACAGGGCCGGCGGGGGTGGGGGGGGGGCAATAAAAAGATAAAAAAAGGAGAACATTAAAATTTAACCAAGAATTAGAAATTTATGAGTAAAAGTAAAATTAAGATTAAAGGGTATTTGAATTCATAAGAGCACAGATGAAATCGCCCAGATGTCAACAGCTCTGCTATTTTAACATTTATAATTTGGAAAAATAATTACATTGGCAAATTTAATAATTTAAAATAAAAATTAATTAACCACCCCTGTAATTTATATTAATATGAACTAAATATTATTGTAGTGCGTGATTGCGAATGTTGTACAGCCCAAAGGCCGCACTGGAATATTTTTAGGTTGGTAACTAAAAAATGAACCAATGACTAGTACGCGCTTGCCGTGATTGTGTGGCGTAATAAAGGCCACGTTGGGGGGGGGGGGGGATCATATACTATTTCAATTTATAATTTATTGTGATTGATGTGGTTATTTACCACATGTCACTTTTTAGGTTGCTATCTAATAAATGAACCTTGCGAAATACACGACGAAATTATAGTACAGAAGATTCGATCGACTCCGGTTCGGTTTAGTTAGGGAATGACAGAGTTCGGGTTTTAGATATAAGATTTTGACCAATGACGGCACACGTCGTTCGCTCACACATATAGGGAACCTACTGTTAAAAGTTGTACTGTTAAAACTAGGTAGATTACACCTCGATGGTTGCCTGGCCTGAAGGTAAGCTAGATCAACTACTAACATAAGGTTCGGGTGCGAACTCGAAACCGTCGGTCCCCCTGCGTTAATGTTTGCCACACAGGGTCACAGGCATATCGAAGGTCAGCCTTACAAGTTACAAGCTACCTCAGCTGTAAAAAGCAATTGAGCTCGAGGATATAATCGTAAAAAATTAGTAAAACACAAGTCTCAGGCCTAACTTAAGACGAAAAAGAAAGACTTTTTTAAAGTAAATTTAAAAAACAAGGTTGCATAGTGCCAGAGATAGGATGAATTGAAAATATCTACATAAATAAAAGCTAAGAGAGTTTTTATAATTGAAATTTGAAGTCGTAAAGGTAAAATTATTTGTAAATGAATCATCTAATGACTTTCTAAGTTATCCCCCCCCCCCTTAAACCTCCCGGTTAAAGCAACAAATTAAACGTGATTTGTGAATAAGGCCGATGCCTTTTAGTGAAATTTCTTTTAATATCTATGCCGGATAGTTCAAATTAATATATACTGATAAAACTAAATTGGAGGGGGGGGATTACTACTCCTGTTAGAGTGAAATTAAAAATAAAAGTTTGCCTTATTTTGAATTTATGAATTCAGATTAAAATTATTTTTAAGAGCAGGGTGGCTGTTCAAACGAGTTGCCCCATAACTAATTTATTATCAGTCCGGGCCTGCTTGGGTCAGAGACGGACTGACATCAATAATTGCTAGAAAATGTTGAAAATATAAGTTACTATTATTTGTATTGTAATACAAGAATATAGATTTTGTCTGAAAAATTATCAAAACGTGTGTCTTAGAGCACTTTTACATAGCGCCGCATGCGATTTTTTGATTACTTCAAAGCAAATTCGACTTTGAAGTGATTTGCCAGCTTTAGGCCTTTACGAAACCTCAAAACTGTCTTTCACTTAAGTCGGCTTTGCAGCTTTTTATCGAATTCTCAAAGTAACCATCATCTGTCTGTTGTAAATTACCGTTATATTCGTGACCAAAATTTAAGATTTAATTTTAATTAACTGCATTATGAGAAGTCCATCTGTTCTGAGAAGACTGTGATTTCATTTGTTTATAGAGTGTTTCCAAATTGCTTCCTATTCTTTTATTTTAAATCGTAATCTAAAGCTTTTCAATAATAAAAAACTTTAACCCCATTGAAAATGTGTGCCTTAGCAATTTCTGAAATTGGTTTATGTTCAGGCAAGGAAACCGAAAAAATGGTTAGGGCTTGCAAAAAATCAGGACGCTTAAAATTATTAGCAGACCAAAATTAAACAGCACTATGTAAATTCTCTACTAAACAGAAGTTTTTCAAAATTTTCCAAGGTCATACTATTTTTAAATTAAAAATCAATCCCGGAAAGATGAAATTCGTTGCTGAAAAAAAATTGAAAAAACTTTCGAATAATAAATTATTCTTATTCTGAATAAAAATTTCGTACATTTTATCTTCACGGTTGAAGTAAATTGTGAAAATCTATTTGATAGGAAATTTTCTACTCTTTAATTTTGGTATAAAATATTTAGAGTCTGAACAGCCAAAAAAACTACGTTTGGGTAATAATAATAACTTGCATTATTATGCCCAAAACCGAAAACAAAAAAATATAATTGAACCCGTGAAATCACCGACGTCACAAAAATAAGTAAGACAAGAATTTGATCTAATAATTTAGAACTTTCGGTAATTTCTAAAAATTTACATCTGCACTGATGAATTTGTCAAGTTCGAAACGCACTTTTACCATTAATGGGCACTATTAAAAAATCTTACCTTTATCTTCATCGTCCGAAATTTTGGCATCAATATTTAACGGACTGCTAGCTCTTCCGGTTACGCTGTGTCTCAAATGCGCAATGTGTTTTGCCAATAAGTCACCGGTCCTAGAATTTCCAGTTCTGACTTCAAATTCGTTTCTTGTTAAATCGCACAATTCGGATCCTGTTTCGGGAAATTTTTCTGCATCTGGTTCCGGATTTAACCCAAACTTTTTGGTCGCCCAAACCAACCACGAGGAAATGTGCGTTTTCGTCCATTCCAACGGATCTAAAAAAAATTTTTAGTTAGTCTCCATCGAATGAACCAAAAATAAATTATGGTGTATATTTTTTTTTCTTTACTTTACGTAACGGTTTAAGATAATTTTCGAATGATGAGTAATAAAGCGTTTAAAAAATTTGATGATTTTACGCGTGCCAAATTTTTGGAAAGTTGTATGAGCTGTAAATCTATAATTTGAGTAGACGCTATTGTATCGAGTATCACTGAAATTTTTAATTAATTAATACAATTTTTAAAGTTTTTGAAAATTTTAATTATCTTTTATTTTTGCTTATCTACATTTCTTAAAAATTATTCTTGCAAAAATGGTTTGGAAATTAGAATAATTATAATAATTATTGTCTACAGATTTTAACGGGAGAAAATTTCCTGATTTATGAAAACCTTCACAACAAAAATTAACATAAAAATAAAAAGGAAATGTTTTTTAATAAGACAAGATTTTTGAAGAACTTCGCGGGGTTTCCAAACCACAATATATTTTTAAATTTAAACACCTGACTAAATCCATAATTTTGCAATTGACAATTGAAGGCCCTAGTGGAAAGAAAAAAAGGTGACTTAACTACTTTTTCCACTAGGCCCTTCAATTAAAACAAAAGAAAATGCAAGAAAAATCAAATCAAAAGCTTTTTCTTAGTTTTTATAAAATCGACCCTTAGATCTTACGCATTATTTTAACGAAATAAAAAAAGTATAAAATGTATTTACCAGAAGGAACAAGAACCATGGCATTATCAACTTCACTATCACTGCAACTACTATTTTCATCAGAAGCATTTTCCGACAAATTTTCTTTAACACTTTCACTGTCGCTACTATTGTTTTTTAAGTCACTGTTGATTTCCGTCGGGTATGAACAAGTTGGCGAATAGGAACTACTTGTGTTTGGAGAGGGTGTGTGAAAGACATGGGTGTAAGTGCCCGAAGTTCCCGGAAAAACTTCGCTCGATTCACCCTCGAGGGAGTATTGACTAGAAGAGGGTGATTGAATGTTAAGAGTTCGTTGTGCTTCCGCGAGGATAAAATCCATGGTTTCATTTTCGAGGAGTTCGTCGGGTAAAATAGGGAGTATGTCTTCATTTTGTACCGGGGGTTGAGGGTTATAGGGAGGTTGTACTTCATTGTTTGGCAGGTGGCAGCTGGTTGATGGGGACAATTCGTTAACACTAAACTCACTGATTTCACTATCACATTTTTCGTACATAATCTCATTGTTATCACTCGTGATTGATCTGGTTAAAATGAAGTTATTAACTCGAGATTGACCTTTATATGAGCGTCGAGTAACTTGAGTCACCGTCTGTGCGTGGTCCTCTTGCAAAAAATTTCGTTTCTTCTGACTCACTGAAGATTCACATTTTCTTCTGGAACCACGTGCTGATTCACCACCCTTTTTATTTCGTGTACTTTTTTTCTTAATTTCATCTTCGCGCTCTAATTTTCTAGTGCTTCCGCTAAGTAAGTGTTTTAAAAGTTCCGAAGATTTCAAAGTAGATAACAGGGCGTCATCGTTGCATTTCTCGACGTCTTCGACAACTTTTTGTGCTGATTCTTGTGAAGATGTGCGACTACTACTGTTCGATTCAGAATTTGGGGTGATCATTACAGCTGATTCATAAAACCAAATTGCTCAACTTGTTTTCCACGAACGCATAGACGACTTAGTATGAGTAACGCATTAAATACAATGCATTCGTTTCACTTTTTGGGTGCAAACGAGCGGGTAAAACCCAGATTACATCTCTGTCCCACCTTTTACATTCTCCTTCCGTTTCCAATCTAGTTTTTCGAATTTAAATTCGAAAACCGTTAAATGTTCCCGGAAGTCGATATTATATCGACTGTGACTCATTCGCAATTATATGGATCTCTCTAGATACTACGAGTAAGCTTTGCACTCACTACATCAACAAACTAAAAATAATGATAATGAAGATACGTTACGATGGCTCGTTACATACTAATGAAATCCGCGTGTTAGCTTCTAACTATGAATGAAAATTTGACCAACATCATAATTGGTTCAAACAGGATACAAAAAATGGTTACTCCTTTCAAACGAAAAAAAATAAAAGGTCTTACAGCATCATTGGATAAAATATAAAAAGGCGTTAATCTTGTCGAATTTATTGATGCCAATTTTTTCCCTACTAATCTCCAAGTCGAAGGTTACCAAAAATAATATTAACACAAGAAGCGTGGGCTTATGGTTTGTTATTATATTGTTGGATAACCTTGCCAACAAAAACTAGTTTTAGTTTCGGTAAATTTTTTTTCGAATCGGCAATTGAGTGATTTTCGTTTGGAACAACAGTGGCGACTCCGAGTTGAAGTTTCACAGGGTGCAGAACTGAATCTAGGTCAAATTCAGTTATGTACATGAAACGACTCTGGCTGGACCCTGAAGAAAAGAATGAGTTTTTGAAAAATATTTTCACCACCTTTTCGGCTTGATTTCGGTTTTCTCCATCGTCACCAGAACACGTTCCGCGTGGTCATCTTTCATTCAGTTTCCAACATCATCAAGCTGTGTTTTCGGTCTTATTTTAGTGAAGCTGCGAGATAATATTTGAACTCGAATGTAATTCCATGAAATATCAAGTCTTCGGACTCTTAAGAAGATGAGAAATTTTGCAGTGTTGGTGGGATTGCTTCCAAGAATTTCGATAGCCATCAAGACAAGCCAGTTTATTATTATAGATTTAACTGTGTATTTTAAATTGTGAAGTTTAGATAAACATTTTTATAATTTTGAAGATTATATAATAATGAAGAACTGGAAATTCGTATGGTTTGTGTTAATAATTTCCAATTCGATATTTGTCACATAATTATTTGAGTAACTATTGAGTAATTTGAATTCGTTAATAAACCAAGTACTTATTATCGAGATTATTGATTGTCTATGTAGTTTAACAATTTTTGACGATTCGGCAAGATAAGAATCCAACTCCAAGAGAAGGTAGGATGGAAGATAAATAAAGTGCAGTTCAAAGCTTGGTCTATCCCTTGCTCCCGAACAAGCATGAGCTATGGTTTCGTTAAAAAAAGTAGATACAACGGTTCGGGATAAATCCACGTAATATGTAAATTCAGAATAATTACAAGGATCCACTCGAAGAAGCCCAAGCTCATGTGGTAATGTTTGACCAACGGCAAAAAATATGGGAAGAAACGAACAGCTGGTGGACAAAAGGGTTAACTTCGTTTGTACGTCCATGGGTCTTGAGAAGACATGAAGAACTGGGGGTACAGGGATACCTAAGCGCTCACCAGGCATTGCTGTATACCTATTTAATATCAGAAAGGCTCCCAATGATAATTACAAATGTTAAGAAGAAATCTGCACGGTTGAGCACATAATCTTCTACTGCCAGAGGTGGATGAACGGGCTTGGTCTTGACTCCAGAAAATATGGTTAGCAGAAATGGAACATCATAACAAGCATGATTGGTAAAGTCATGAAAACAAAGAAGATGATGAAAGAACCGAACAACGTGAAAATGATTGCAGCAGAAATAAATACCTGAACAAAGAAAAGCCAAGTCCAGAAAGGATGAAACTATGAAGTTAGATTTTAACATAGGGTGAGAAATCCTGAACCCTATAATCACCAAACTTGGTAAATAGAAGAAGTAAGACCATCTTAACAAAATTGATGTAACCTTCAGAGAGGAGTTCGGATGCTTGAAGCAAGAAAAATAATGCGTGAGTTATTCCGTTTGTTAGTTGATCATTCAGATATAGTTTGGGTAGACCTCTTGAGCCTGGTATGCCAAGCCATCGTCCTTTACTAATAAAAAAAGAGATCCAACTTATAAAATGGATCGTGAAGACTTTACCGAGAAGCAGGTAAATATTCCGAATGAAATGGAAAAGATTGATGAAGCTTTTCATCTTTATGATGTTCAAATTCCCGTTCTTTCACTTCCATTAAATAATTTCATCTTCTCATGGCCAAAAAGATGTTTTATGTGTATAAAATTATGGTATGTATATTATATTATCAGTTCTCTTACAAACGGGTTATTCGTATAGGCGTAACTATGTTCTATATTTTGGTAGACTAAAAAATTTCTTTTCCTCTTTTGAAGGAATTTTTTTCAGAATGTAAGTTTTCTGAGATTTAAAATTTACTCATTTTCGGCGCATCGTGCGACAAAATTCTATTGATTTAAAGTAAATCAAATTTCTAGTCCAAGGAGTTTTGGAGAGAAAAAAAACTTTATGTGGTAAAAATGCTATAAATAGTAGAGGGCTCTATAATGTAAACGGGCCACTTTTGGGGCCAAACAAAAAAAATACGGGTGCGTTTATTTGGCATAACTTAAAAGTAGACCAAATTTTAGCAAAATCTAAAAGGGACATGAAAATACGTTGGTTGATTTGATATGGAATGACCCAAGCATTTTAGATGAAATTTCACTAAAACTCTAAAATATTGCAAGTCAGAAAATTGGATTTAAATGTTTGTAAATCATTGCTGAAAAATACTAAAACTCTCAAAACCTCCAACGCCAGCTTTGCTGATTTTTGGTTTGTTACATATTCCGCCAAACACTTTTAGATTCTGACACAGGAAAATAATTGTCATTCTGAAAATTCACTCAAATGTTCTTATGATATGCTCAATAAAATACTAAAATTCCCAAGACTTTATTTAATAAACGGCGGCTTCATGGATTTTTGTCATTTGAAGATTTCCGCCCAGAACTTTTGGATTTTGACCCAGAAAAAAGTTGGAAATCTTAAAATTGGCTGAAATGTCCCTAAGGCATTGCTGAACAAGACACTAAAACTCGATCTTCTTAAAGATCTTAAACGTGAGCTTCTCTGATTTCTATTTTATAAATCTGCCACCCGAAAAATAGTGAAAATGTTCAGAAAACCTTATTATGATCGTATTAAAATAAACTTTTTTTCCAATACTAACTGTTTCATAAAATTTCATCATAATTCCCTTTTTGAAGACTTGCATAGACAAAACTCAACGAAACCGAAATTTGAACTTCGAACTCTTTGTACATTGCTCAATAAGGTATTTGGTACATTTGGGCCAATTTTTAGATTTAAAATATTTTATCCAGGCCAAAATCTAAAAGTTTTAGGCGGAAGACTCACAAAGGGATATCAACGAAGGGAGCGTTTGAGGTCATTTGGAGTTTTAGGCGGTAGCTGTATTATTTACAAAAATCAAATAACGTTCAAGATTTAACTTAGAACGCAAATTCCAAAATTTGAGAAAACGTGTGATGAACAACAGTCTCACCCATCTCACTAATTCGTAAAGAGTTAAAGAGTTTCCCATCGTCAAATATAAGCTTATTTTCCTTAGTATTAATACTAATAATAGGGGACCTACAGTTTAACGTTGACATCGGTTCGAAGGACTAAATGTTAGAAAAGAGTTTTTGAATTTCTCCCCACGGTTGCTTACGCCAGGTTGCAAATTATAAGCAATTGGTCCTACATAGTTTTAGCAGGAATCGAACCAGATACCTTTACTTCAGCAGTTGAGCGCTTCTTTCTCAGCCCGAGTGTTATTAAATTTTTCTAGTCGAACGTCCTACTACGGTCCTCATTCGGAAGGGGCGAAGCCAATCGGTGAGCAAGATCTTCGAGCGTATGGTCCTCTTCAGGCTACAGGCCAAACCGGTAGCGGAAAGGTCTGTCATCGTATCCTACTTTACACAACATACGAGGCCAGCGGCTCTACAAGAGTCAAGACGAACGGCGATGCGCCCTAAGGGTAAGTTCTTGGCCACGCTATGGAATATTAGCTATGATGAGGTCTTGAAGTTGCCCATACCATTTGGGGTAACACTTATAGGATTCACCGAAAATTTAACTGAAGATTTAAGACCAACGACATAGTAGAGATCATCTGCGAGTGAATGGAAAAAAAGAGGTCGATGATAGTCCAAAAAAACGGAGTCAATCCTAATGTGCGGCTGGAGGAACCATAGCCCAATCACTATCGAGGTGTAAGACATCAATATAGAACCTTCAGATGTTATCTTATCATCCCAATCTTGGGGTCGCATATCGATCGATGGCTCTTTTGTCAAAGGGTGGAGAGGGCTCAGTAAGCTGTGTCCAATATTGCGAGGCACTTAAGGTGAGGAAAAATTCCTAACAATTGGAGCGTGTTCAGAAGAAGATGGTGCTTAGATTTGCGAGGGGCTTAAGGGAAAGCGTTTACCGACGCACTTCTTGTAGTAGCGTTACAGGTCCCTATCGATTTTCTGGCAACGGAACGTAAGTCCAGATTTCACAAAGTACCCAAAACACGGAACTATGGAAAGTCTCTGTAATTACATGGTAAGAAAAGTGAGGCCGAAGCGAAAAAGGTAGATGGATCTACAGGCTGATAGGCAACGTGTCCAATTGGTATACGAAAACTTACGGCGAAATCACATATAGGAGCTCCCCTAGCTTCTGGCTGGACATGACTGCTTTGAAGCCTATCTTTTTCGTTTTAAGAGGACATCGAACAACAACTGCCCGTACCGTGACGAATAAGATACAGTGGCAACTTTTTGGAAAACGAACAACGGGAGAAACAAGAAAAGAAAAAGTTGCGAAAGGGCGGATATATCAAATAAAGGCCAGTTTCATAAGAAAGAAATGCTTAAAAAGCGAAACTCTGTGATACGGCACAAATAAATCTACTATAACTGTATCATCTTGGGAAGGGTTTCTAGTGGGTAAAACCTCCCCCCCCCCCCATACAGACTAGTGTTGTTTAAGATTTTCCTCTCCCAGTGCACAAAAAAATAAGAAAGTCCTAAGTCGATCTTCCTTTTCCGAGTGTTTGAGTAAGGAATTTGTGATTTTTGGATTTCAAGGAAAAAAATTCATAAAAGCAATGATTCCTGGATTCCCTGGTTAAAATTCATTAATTCAATGCACATTTTCGTTATACTACCTTATTTGACAGAATTTGGTTCAGATCAAATGTTCAAATTTTCCGTATACCTTTTTTGCTCAATTTTGGCAATAGCTTTTTATGCTGGCGTTAGCTTTTTCCACAGGGTGGGCAGATATGGTGAAAGCAAATAATTAGTCGGCAAACAAAGAGGCAAATATTTTTAATAAAGTGGATGCGGTCAACTTATTTTGATCAATTTCTTGTAAAAAGATTAGTGGGCGGTAAAATAAGAAGATGACGTATTTTACATTTTTTCTAATATGGGCTATAGAATAGCGGAACTATTTTTAATGTGATTACTGCCCTCCCGAACCCAACTCTAGTGCCGATGATGAATATAATATACTCAGTGGCCATCCAGCTATTTACTTTGGAGGTTGATTATGCTATTATACTTATTATTACGTTATTGGGCCGCTTGTGTAATCTATATGCATGTTATGTAGTTGTATTCTGTAACAATACTGTACAAATGACTAAATGAGCATTACCGTAAGTATTAGGCAAAGGATAAAGCCCAGGACGAAGGACCCCCTGAAATGGAATTAAAACTTTCAGTACCTTTGTTTTTTCTGGTCGATAAATGTCCGAAGAATTTTCGGATGCACAAAGGAGAGAAAGCGTGAAAGCGTTATTGCTCACAGTAATTTGTAAATGATTAAGCGAAATGAAAAACATTGAGTCCTTTTCAGCCTGTAGGAGAAGGGGGGGCGTCATATCTGGGGTCCGAAATCTAAGCTTCATTAACATCTAGTATGTAGTAGATCCCGTCTCTGATTATAATAAAATATCTCGTTAACATTTTCGTAATACATCAGGATTTTTAAATCCTGCTCATAATTTTAAAATTTTAATTATAGACTATAAAATGCTCGCCTTCATTTAATTAATTTTTAATTTATTTACATAACATTTAAATATTATTTTTCATTGCTTTTACTTACCTACTATTTGAATATTTTTGCGGTTTATTACGATTATGTATTCAACGATGACACAATTTGTTTACATAATACTTTGCTAACAAAACCATTTTTTCCTCGTTATAATATCTGTTTTTGGATACGCTTATTCTTGTTTAAGTATTCTTGTATATTATTGTAGAGTGATAATTGCTTCACCTCAGGACTGGCGCCAAAAATAGCGCAACATTTCGTGACGGATAAAACCGCAAACTTCCTGTGTGTTTTGCATGTGTTAAGTTGGTACTTGGGCGAATAAGCCGCCTTTGAGGCTCCTGCTCAGCGTCAACTGACGCGCCGCTTGATCTTTGTTTTTCTTAGAATTACTTTCAAAAATGGCAATGCTTTCTGATGGAAACCTAATTACATGCTTTATAATATGTCAGAGTTTGATAAATAATGTATTGCGATGGCTGTTTATTGTCTAGCCGCGTTTCGCTTCAACTCTTCACCGCTTCACGGAAACCCAATCCAGTTCTTAAGCCCATCAATAAATATTAAATCGCTTACTTTAAAGTAACACACAACATTTTAAAAGCTTTTTCGTATTTATTGCTACCAATTTGGCGTAGATAAACTTATACCACCCACATTTTTGAAATCCACCATGGATCCTGCTGTGGCCTAATGATGATTACATTTTCACATAAAAACGCATCGACAAGATGTCATTCACTTGAATACTTTGACCACAAGTATGCCAAGAATTTTATGTTGGCTCAAATTACATAACATTTTTAATTTTTGTTTGGATTGTAACCAGCTCCAAAAGTTAGACCTTGCCAAAACAGCTGACAGTTTTGGGAAAATCTTAAAGGTGCGTTCCTACTTGTGTATGCAGGTCCCTAATTAATTGTTGAATTAATTTGACATAAAACTACCGATACTTTTGATCCGGACCAGCGTGGACACCCAAATTCAGCTACTTTTCTACGAATCCATTATTTATAATTTGCATGCTATTATTAGACTTCCTGTATGAAAAGATGACATCAGGAAGTTGTCATCTTATAATAAACAAGCAAGTTTTGGAAACATATAATTTAAATCAATTTAAGCTAAATTGGTGACAAAACCATCAGTGCAAAGGTTTTTGTGTCAAAAATGTTAACCTCTAAATATCATCGATATGAAATAATAGACGATCATTTCAACATGAAATGTGATATATGTACTTACTTATAGGAACTCGAGGGAACCAAATCATTATTTCCCATATTTACTGTACCATATCATGACTTTTGTTCATAACATTGATGATTCAAATCTTATCGTTGTTTTCAATATTTTCACGTTGCAAAAATTGTTTGCAATATGAAATTCCACAACAAGAATTAAATTATTTTTAGATCCGTTCGAATATTTATCGCACAACGTGCCAAGTTCATCGATTGCAATGAATTAGTCATATAACAAGAATTCCAATTATTAAGAAACAGTTAAAAAACAGTCCTATATTTAAAATATTAGCTTACACTACGCTAATCTAGAGGCAAATTACTGATTTTAATGATTAAATTGGAAGGGTGAGATATGAATCTGATTAATATAGCCAGCGGCGTAACGCATTACATAGTAGTGGGTGCCCCTGTATGCCTGAGAACATTCCATAGAAGCTACTCATGAGGACCATGTTATACAATTAGCATACCGGCCGCATTCCAAAACATAAAACGGGATCTTGAGAATATTTCCCGCCCTTAGTTAATGAATCGAGATTCTTAAGACCATATACAGCTTCCAATAGTTTAGTCTTCTGGATCGGCATTCAACGTCTGAATCACTCGCTGCAAATATTTCACTTCAATTACAAAACGAATATTTTTTATGTTCGGACATAAATTAATTCAAGCATACAATAAACCAACAAACCACAAGGACGTGTGTTTTTTTAGTTTTGTACGTCCAAAGACCTTTCCATGAAAAAATTAATTAATCACAAATCTGAATTTAGTCAACACTTGAAATCCCTTACATATTAGAATGATTAACACAATTGTGAAAATTTTGATTATTATATTGGAAGAAAAGAGTTGACGTTTGAGCATAAGTTGGATTATACTATTGAGAATGGAACGCCGACACCACCTGCATATTTTTCCAAATAAATGGCTGTTAATATATTTGGGTTGCGCCACTGGTTCCTGCACCTTGATCGTGTGTACCAATTAATAACTTAGGTGGATACTTCTAAGTTCTGTAGGCAGGTGGTTGTCATTGGCCAGTTTACTTATCTAATTAATTAATATACGTCAATTTTTTCCTTGCACTAAGCGAAGTATGTGGTGGGTAAACATTTAAATTATGACAGAATAGATTTACTTATAAATGAGACTAATTAATAAAGAAATTCAATTAGTTGCCAAAAAACGGCAGTTAAGAATTATTGAGTTTAAAGTTTTACATAATGAGGTATGAATAACCATAGTGTTTTTCGAGTTTCTGGCACTGGCAAAATGGCCAGTGAAAAATTCCAAGAGTTTTGGAGATAAAGAATACAATTTACAAAGAGTAATAAAGGGGTGCACTTTGTCCTTTCACACCGAAATTAGAACAGTTCGTTTCAAAACTCATTTTAGAGACGTGAACTTACGGGCAGTGCAGAAATAATCTATTATAGGCGGAGTAGGACCGTGCCTAGGGGCTCCAAAGAGAAAAGGCGCCAGATTCATCAATATAGAGGTAAATTTAGAAAAAACAACAAAATAAATTTAAAGATCACTTGATTATATCGACATAATTGCTGAATTCGCATCGTAAAAATCAAGAAATAGTTCAGTTATTGCGTCGAGAAAAAGGGATCTGTTTGGAAATTACTCAAAAATGCGGGTTCTTATTTGAAACAGTTTGGTTTGGCATTTGACATTTGACCATAGTCCCTAAGTTTTCGGCATCAGTCTCTAGCAAAAAATCGTAGTCATGGATTGGCCATTTCAAATGCATCCTATGCCCAAAATAGGTGAAAACAGAATTATTACACCAAATAAAATTCTAAGCAAAAACTAAAGAAAACATTCCTCCAAACCTTACATATTCCGAGATAGAACTCTTCAACGAACCCAATTCGTAGTTTTTATTTCTTTGCTATTGCCTAATATTTTTTTTTTAAATTAAATTTTTCATATCGACTTCTTTCTTGTTCATATGACCCAAAAGTGGTATATTAAGAAGTGAAAGTAAACCAACTTCAGTGGTGGCTGGTACGGGAAGGACGTCAGGTGGCCCCCTTACCAAAATCGAATAGCAACTGTAACTCGGGGTAAAGAATATAGAAATATTATTTAATGCGAACTCACCGCCAGTGCACCTAAAGAATCCGACGTCGCTTGGACTATAAACGGTGGCACAGATTTTTTAAAACACTTGACTAATAAGTAGTGAAGATTTTAGTTATCCCCCCCCCCCCCCGCCCATTATTGCAAACCACGAGTTTCCACTGATGAGCAGGTTAGTTAAACAATCCCGTCTCCAAGGAATAGATTTGCGAAATTAAATTGCCACCCCCCCCCCCCCAAATCGGAAAAAAGAACTGCGTTTTGTATCTACATAAATACCTAATAACAACGTCGGTTTTCCATCCAATCATGAAAAAATACCTTGAAAAACTCTTTCAAGGGTATACGCGTCCTTCTATCCAAAAACCAGAAACTACAGTTATCCAAAAATAATTATAAAAATAATAATTTTAAATAAAAACACACTAAATTTAAATTTAAATTTTATGCCCTCCTATTGAGAAAAAAAATCACGAGACGCCACTGACCAAATTCTCTGTAAATCTTCGCATAGAACAACTTTTTAACCCTCTATTAGGGTTTTGAAGTTGCTCATTTTTTCATCTGCCAGTCATATTTGCCCATTTATAAGCAGATTTTAAAGCCATACCCTACACGTTGGCCAGTGTTAGGAAGGTTAGGTTCTTCCCGGATTCGAACCAGAGCCTTTAGCATCAGTAGTTGATCGTTGTAACTACTAGGCCAATAACCGCCTCTCATTTTTTCTTTTTTTTAATCCTTGCAAATTTAAATTTGGTAGATACATAATATGTGTATTTGGGTGTCCGAATAAACCCATATAGTCCATTAAAATCCCCGACGGCTTTTCCCCCAATTGGAGATTTTAGTTCCACTTACGTGGTTTTTCGTCTATAACTCGCTTAATTTCATGTTTTTTAAAATAATGATCTAACCAAAATAGAATGCCATAACATTCTCTACAACATTGATTTCTTCAAAATTTTCTTACTAATCCAGGGAAGAAAATCCAAAAATTGAATTAAAACCCCTTGTCAACTTCTTCTTAAATTAGGGATTTTAACCAAGCCAACCAGGATTTTTGCCTATAGTAAGCCGCTTAATTTCACTTTTACAAAAATCAAGTTTTTGAATAATTCTTTTTCCAAATTAAACTTCTTACATGTCATTTTTATCATCTGGTATGAATTCTGCAAATTTTATTTAATAGAAAATTTTGTGCTGATGATAATTTTTTGTAAACATGAGGTTAAGCGAGTTATAGGCGAAAAACGACGTTGGAGGAATTACTGGATTTTAGGGATTTTTTTTCTGGTTCTTTCGGACACTCAAATTTGAATGTCTGCTAAATTTCAGCTTGTGCGGATTTTTTGCAAGCTAAAATTGTATATAATCTTCTACGACTTTTATTTATCACTTTTACTTGTGGAATTCGCAGGTAAAAACGCTGTTTTCAAAATAATACAATTCTCAGCCAAAATTAAACAACAATTAGGGTTCCTTTGGACAGCCATATTTCCAAAACTATTCGGTTTAAAACATTTTAATTATTGTGTTCGTTTTTAGAAGAATTTTATTTTCTTCACTTCAGGTGCACTGAAATAAATTGAAGTATTTTTAAAAAAATGAAGAGAGAGGCAAAAAAGAGTAAAAACTGATCAACTTCGGTAATTCAGAGTCTATAGAGGGATTTACAGGCAATTAAAGTTGATTTCACAAATGAATCGTAAAAAGAGTTTACGTCAATATTCGAAAACTACGCTATTTTTTGTCAAAAATTGGAAAAACAGGTTTTTTGGGGGATTATATTTTGGAAACTATAATATTTTATTACCTGCACCCAAGTAATAGAAATTAATGGCTTAATACATCCTTAACTAAAAGCCTCAACAAGACCCTCTGGGGAAGTCGTCATAAAACAATTTTTCTTATTTCTATCTTAAAACGAGGTCCATGTCGCCCCCCCCCCCCCCATCTCAAAGTTTTTAATGAAATTATTGTCAAACGTTTGAACTCCAATAAGCTTCCATAAAAATCGTATGTATCCCAAAGATTTTTAATAAAAATTCAATTCTTTAAAACAATTTTGTGAGGGACTGTAGAATGCTTTTCTTTAAGCTGTGATTTTTTTAAGAAAGGAATACCAATCAATCAAGAATCGTTTGAGCTACAATGAGTTTCAATTCCGATAAAAACTTGGAGCGTTTGAAGGAGTGTAAAATTGAGTGACATTTTACCCCCCCCCCCGCGAATTTTTAAATGAAATTAGTGTCAAGCGTTTGAGCTTCGTTTGAACTTCCATTAAAATCGTTTGTACCAATTCGTGAAAAATTGGAGGGGGGCTTCTGTAGAAACGACAGCCCCCTCATCGCAATTTTTTTTCGATAAAATTTGTGTCAATTGATAGAGAATCGTTTGAGCTCCAATTCCCATCGTTTGAACTCCAAAGGTAAAAAGTTGGAGCGTTTTAAAGGTTGTGAAATTGAATGACATTTCACTCCCCCCCCCCCACGTTGCGAATTTTTTAACGAAATTGTTGCAAACGTTTAAGCTTCGTTTGAGCTCCTTAAAAATTGGTTGTATAACCACATGCATCACGAAAACTTTGAGGGGCGTTGAAACGACAGCCCCCCGATTTTTTTTTTATAAAATTGCTGTCAATCGATAGAGAATCGTTTGAGCTTCAATTCCCATCGTTTGAACCCCAAACGGTAAAATGTTAGAGCATTTAAAAGATTGTGAAATTGTAAATTTTACTAATATCGGTTCAAGCAAGTAGCGTTCAAAATTTGGGTGTTATTTTTCGAAAATTGTTCTAAAGAATTCAAATTTTAATAGAAACCTTTGAAACTCAAACGACGGAAATAGAAGTTATTAAAACTGAAATAAAGCTCAAACGATTGACACAAATTTCATTAGAAAATTCGCATGGGGGGGGGGTTGAAGCTTATTGGAGCTCAAACGATTTTCGATCAAATGGCGTTTATTGTACATTGTATTAAAAAAATCACATCTTAAAAAAAGCATTTCTATGCCCCCCTCCCAAAATTGTTCTGAAGAATGGAATTTTTATTAAAAGCCTTCGAGGTACAAACGATTTTTATGGAAGCTCAAACGAAGCTTTAAACGTCTGACAATAATATCATTAAAAAATTAGCGTTGAGGGGGGGGGGGACCGGCGAAATGTACCTCTTAAAGCGGTAGTGGCATCCTAGCTATTGATTTTTGAGTCATTAGATGCTTTTTAGAGATCGCTAGAAGTCATCAAAATTCGTTACCCAATTTTGATATTAGATTAATTTGTTTATATTTGCATAATATGTTGTTTTATTTTTTTTTGTATATTTTATAGTAACTAAATTGACGCTTTATTTTGATAAATGAACTCCTCGGACAGTCTCACATTAATGAGTTCGGATTATACCTTGGTCTTCTTTATACCTAGCAGAGTACAGGGGTCTGTACAGTCTGTCCCTCTTTTTCAAATTCGTGTTGTGACGTATCGCATCGATTACCTTTTGTGAACTATTACCTACAGAAGAGGGGCTATCGTTATCTAAAAAATTACCTAATCGGAAGAGCGTTAGAACTGTGGTTAGAATAGACCGGCGAAAGTCTTGGAGCGTTAGGGAATGACAAAATTTCTTCAAGAAATTTTCTTAATTCGGTACTACTTGTGGAATAATCCACCTGCACTATCAGTATGGTCAACGTAAAGCATACATCGGCAAGTAAGGGAGTAGCAAACCACAGTTCCATTATTGGCCGTAATCTGAAATTCAACACTATGGGGAAGATAATAGAAAACAACTCTATTGGAAAGCAATTGTCATTCAAAAACTCCCGGACAGGGAAGAGCAACATTGATCTTGGAATTTAATAGTCGCGTGATCTTGGCCGTCCATAGAATTATTACATCTGATTTTGGACGAAAAAGTAAATCTGGATTGAAAAAGTAGAAATCTGCATATCATTCAATGGGAAAAGTAAAATAATTCTCAAGACATGGGCAAAAGCTATCGTAACTAGTGACGGACAATCTTTACAAGGTCGAAGAAGAAATTACCTAAATATCGCAGCCGCAGAGGGGGGGGGCATAAAGAATGCAGTTCGAGTTTGACATTCGCACGTTGATTAAGAACAATTTTTATTGCGATCTCATCTTGAGCATTACCAACATAATTTTTCTCACGCCACGACGTTGATATCGAAGTGCTGTTCTACTTAATTATTAATAAAAGAAAAATGTGCAAGTTAACTTTAAATTTGAAAGCGATGTATTTTAAGATTTATATTCATTGTTAAAAATTATACAGTAGATCGCGTTTATTGCCCCAGGCACTGAAGGTGTAACTATTATCTATAATGAAATTTAAAAATAGAATTTGCGGAAATGGCCTGTACACAAGAGGAAAAAGCTGTTTTTAATTAACACATCTTATTCTGGGAAATAAATTTTTTGCTCGGCCTAGAGACCATACTCACTATAATTAAGAAATGATAATTGCAATTTGGATTTCAAGTTTTCGAGTTACAAAATTAAGTACGAGCGTTTTATAAAAGAGGCACGTGTAGCTTATAATGAAACGTATTATTTGGTTTACCACATCCGACCCAAACATTAGTTTTTAATCTAAAACCCTTGTTTTTTGTCATTCTCGTACTAATAGTAAACATCTTGAAGAGCTTTTTTTTTGTTAAGGAAATATTAGAACTATAACAACTACACTAAAGTTATTGGTAAACTGTAACTTAACCAGAAAGGAGCTTTTTGCACCTGTTTCTGTGTCAAATTTCCGGTGCATTAACCGACTGACCCCACGCCCCGACTTCCCCTACTTAACTTGTTTTGTGAGAAATCCAATTATGAGCAAAAATTAACATAGATAAAATTGAAAAAATCCACCACAATGGAACCGCCAAGTCGGTTTCTTAGATCTCAAAAGTTAAGCAATGATAGGAACGGTTATTAGTTAATAATTACTTAGGTGAATATAGTTTACAATCATTTATTTAAAATTGAAAATTACCAACAAATTGGAACCGATTTAATATAACTACGTGATTGAAACTATCGAAAGATTTAGCAATATAATGAAAATAATTATGTTCGTGTTCATCAACAACGATTTAAATATCTACTTTTCTAGGAATCGTACATTCACAGTTATTATTATTAAACATATATAGATAAATAATTAAAATTAGATGAATCATTTTTTAGTGTACAATGATTTATCTCAATGATTAAGTTATATTTTTTAAATTAAAAAATGACACACAAAATAATGTTGACGAAATTTCGTAGAAATGGTTGGCGTCATGATTACAGACTTCAAAAGGAAGAGAAGTTGCATAACCATCAGAAAATTTATGTCCGCTTAACTTTAGGCACAATACGACATTGGATAATTGCAATTTTTAGTGAGACGTATTCTTGCTGTGATTGGTACTAGAAATGGTGCAACATTTCAAACTGAAAATTTATACAGTGAGCTGTTCGTAAAGTTTGGAACAAATTCGATAAAAAATTTTAGAGGGATTTTCGTAGAAAATCCTCGGACATGTCAACCTTATTTTTTTAATTTTCACTTTTTTTCTGCATTTGACATATTTTTGTCGTGTTTTGTTTTCGAGCTGTGATGACATTAAAATTTTTTTAAAATAGCAACCCTTGTTTTTCTTTACGAAGAGAACAATTTTCCGAGTATGTGTTGTACCAGCACCACTGGTGCCGAATTTTATTAGCGAAATCTAAATCTACAACCACAAAATATCTCACGTTAGAAGAAATTGGAAAAGTGGAGGTGCAGAAAATGCCGAATCTATCTGGTTATGAGTTTTGAAACGAATTTGTGCAAATTGTGCAACAGCCCAGAAACAGCGAGGGGATACAGACAGTGGCGACTCGTGACTTCTTTCAATGGGAGGGTGCACATTACCATGTGCTGGGGGTATTTAACCCCTTCCACTGATATCACGAGTGAGAGAGACTCGTGGTTGTATTCCGTGGACGAATTTGGCAACCACGGCGTACACTCGTAATAAATAAAAAGTAAATTATTTTTATTACTATTTTTTAACTTAAACAGACATTCAGAAATAATATTTTTACTGAAACACAACAATTAGCCTGTCTGTGCAAATCGCTTCAAGGGGGGGGGGGTTACTTCAAAGTTTTTTTACAGAATAGCAGAGAAAGCCCACAACAAAAATAAGGAAAATAAGGCACAAACGAGACTGAGGGATGCAAGAGTGTGAACGTATACATTCGGCGCTCGGGCGAGATAATTTATTATTTTGCTCAGTTTAAAAGAACAGCCATACGAAAACAGTTTCGGGCAAAGGAGAATCAACTCGGAAGTTTAAAAAACAAGACCTTGTGTCGCAAAATTCGATGATCACTAGATTATGATGAATAAACAATTAACAATAAACAATATTTTGAAATTCTGTGGGAGTTCTGACGCTAGAAACTTTTGGTGAGGGTGAAGCTTTGGCGGCGACTGTTGGGTTAATGTAACCACTCGAAACAAAATTTCTTCAGCTACACACTAAAGAATGGGCTTATTTTAGGCTATAGAAACAATAACTTGGGAGAAATTTTGAAAAATAACCAAAATATCGACTTTTGAAAAGAAGGGAAAGTAAATTCATGTAGCCGGTCGAACCCGGGGTCTGCACATGTATCGGGTTACAGTCCCTTGAAATGGAGTGAAATTTTTTCGGTCCGATTTTAATTTTTCTTTGAAATTCGGGTAGGGGGGGGTGTGCTTAGTAGATATTAGTATAAATATTCGCGAAAAAATGGAAAATAAGGCGGTTATTGCCGAAAAAGTGAAAAAATTAAATTTTTTTTGCCTTCGAATTTTAGGGGTGTGCATTCGAAAGGGAGGGTCAGCCATCGTCAAATCCTACTCCTCCGGGGCTCCGCTCCGCTCTGCACCCCTACGGAGCGGATTTGACTCTGGTTACTAGGCTAAACATACGAGAAGCGCGACCGATCAAGAACACCGGGATCTATGCAACCGGGATGTGAGAGACCCTCGAAATAGCATTAAAAAGTATAGTTGCGGTATGGGGCAGTAAACTATTTCGTTTCACCCCCAAAAAATCGCTTAAAAACAAAAAATAACCTATGTTGCATGTACGACAGTCGGGGTGCATCTGCCGGTGCGAAATTTTCTAAGTGTAAGAGTATATCTCAGTGCGCGGACCGCCAACAGAATGGGTGAGATTCCACCCGCGCGTCAGTGAAACATGTAAAATTTACGATTTTCAAAATCGATTATTTCAAAATTTTGATAACAAATTCTCACCTAATATTTTGAGAATTTGTTATATTAACTGTGTTCTTTAGTGTGTAGCAGAAGAAATTTAGTTTCGAGTGGTTACATTAACCCAACAGTAACCGCTTTGGCAAACGCTAAGCACGTTGTGTTGTATGGGAAAGCGCCTAGTAACGACGGATTCCATCATATTTATAGGTTAGTTTTACAAACTACAGCTTTGTCTGCACCGCCTCATGAGATATCAGGGCTAATTAACAAAAAAAGCTTGTTGACACAACCATGTATTTTGTAGGCTCCTTTCCCATTTTGAAGCTTTTCATCCACGCTTTTCTGCTATCAATTACTTCCACCTCACCCAACGGATTTGTCCATTTCACTTTGAATTTCGTTTCATGGGAAACTTGTGGAAACTAAGGTTCGAATTCTTTCTAGCGCTAGAATTACATCCGTGAACACAACAAAACGCTCTTGATTTTGATTTACCTGTATTCATTTTGTCGTTTGCCTAATAACAAATTAATTTCGGAGGAATTTTCAAACACAAGCACTTAGAAGCAATATTTAACGTTAATACCGGCTATAAACATGCACTAGATGCACATGTAAACTTATGACAATGCTCGTTTTAGCGAGTTAACATTTCTGCCGCCAGACGTCGCTTTGCTTAGCTGTAATCGCGAATAGGTGCAATGAAATTAGGTCTGTCGCTTAGAGCAGCATCACGTGAATTGCAAATTCCACGTTCAACTTTATTACTTCACCGACGCAACAACAAAAATGAAGAATTAGCTGAAACACAATCACATACAACAGCATCATCGTCAACAAAAACTTTATAAGTTGCAGAAATTGATATAAATAAATTAAAAATCGCACAAAAGGATCGTTCAACAGTGAGATAACAAACTATTTTTTTTTTCCTTTTTACTGAATCTATTTTATTTTTGCAACATTTTTGCAATTTTATTTTTATAACTAAGATAATTTTCAATTTTTAATGTAATATTTGTTTAAATAAAGTTTAAATTTTACATTGAAAAGTGATTAGTTTTGATAAAATCTAATAAAAATAGAGGGGTCGGATTTACCTCCAGAGGTCGGATTTGGAACCAATATTTTAGTTTCTTTATTTTGGTTGTATCTCGGAAGAGGTAGGAGATACATCAAAGGTTTGTTTGACGAAAAGTTGAGGAATTGAATGCACTTTACAACGGTACTAAAAGTAAAGTAATAGGTCTCGATTTAAAAGTTTTATGTAAAAAACAAAAAGGGGGTCGCTTTTAGACCACTCTCCCCTACTAATTAATTGCTATATTGTCAGTGTCTAGTGAAAACCTCTATTTTTTTTCAACTTTGCGAAGCCGATCTTCCATGTTTTTCTTTTCTTCTTCCCATTCTCTCTTCCTTTTGATGACCTTACTATTGGAGTTTCACTTGGTCGTTTGTTTGTTTCATATCTTCTTTTACTTCATTTATTTCGCTCGTGAACTGGATCTTCCAACTCTGCATCACCCTTTCATTTTCTGTATTTATCTCATCATTTAGTTAATTATGACGTTTAAATATAAATGTATTGTGATAATATAACGTACGTTATGTTAAAAGTAACTTATTATTTTAATCATAAAACACAAACTGAAAATTAAATGATTTGTTACCAAATTTTGATTTTTATTTTATTCTAGATTTCATTACACGGATAGGATGGTGCAGTGTAGAAAAAGTGAATGATTACCGACAGCAAGAAACATCCATCAATTTGAAAATTACAGGTTAGTTACATTCGCACAATATTTGTAAATGTTTTTCCGTATTTTTGGTTTCTTATTCTTGCATTCATGTCAATTAATGTAGCAATTTGTAAATTAGAGGAAAGTAGACTTTTAATTTTCGTTAAAATTAATGCTAATATGATTTTTTCTTAATGAAACATATCAGATAGGCAAATTTTGAAATAATTGTTGTTTTATCAGGTAATCGTCCTATTCTGTAACTAATTAAAATCAAATAAAGGTTCACAATCTGGCGATTGTGATGGTCAGACCATAACATCGACTTTATTATATTGATACCATTTCTTTAGCTTTCCTTGAAGTATGTTCGCGGTCATTATCTTGCATAAACGTCCACTTCAAAAGCATTTCTTCACCAAATACATTTTCAAGGATTTTTACATAGACTTCTGAGTCCATTTTTTGTTTTGATCCCAAAAATCGGGCCGATACTGAACCAAAAAAGTGTCTCCAGATCATTAAATCCCTCCAAAACCTTCGCGTTTGACAGTTTTTCTGGTATGCTTGAGATGAAGTTCTGTACAAGGTGATCTGTGTACATAATTTTGACCTGGAGTTCACTAAAGTCAATTAAAACTACTTTTGACTAGTCTCTCCATAAATTATTACGCAATTTCGAAAAGGGCCACGCTTCATGCTCTTTGAAGAATAATAATTGCTTCTTTATTTGTTTCGCATTCAACAGTGACACGTTTCTTGGACACTTGCATTGTTGCATTTCAAAATATCTTTCATAAGACATCTTGTAACTGTTGAACTGCTAATAGAAAGATTTACAAAGGTGCAAAACCTTTAAACAACATTTACTTTTCGATCGTCCTAAATCAAGTCCTGTTGGTATTAGAATTTTTTAAATATTTTTGTAGTGTTTACGCGTTCCGTGTTTGTGTGCACACCAAGTTTAAAAACTTTTAAACATTATTAAACTATAGACCCTCCCCTAGATTCGCCCCTGTATGATTTATATTTTTTAAATATTTTTGCAGTGTTTACGCGTTCCGTGTTTGTAGGCACACCAAGTTTAAAATCTTTTAAACAATATTTAACTTTAGACCTCCCATAGATCCGCCCCTATTATGATTTAGATTTTTTTAAATATTTTTGTAGTGTTTACGCTTTCCGTGTTTGTGTGCACACCAAGTTTAAAAACTTTTAAACAATATTTAACTTTAGACGCTCCCCTAGATCCGCCCCTGTATGATATAGATTTTTTTAAATATTTTTGTAGTGTTTACGCGTTCCGTGTTCGTGTGAACACCAAGTTTAAAAACTTTTAAACAATATTTAACTTTAGACCCTCCCCTAGATCCGCCCCTGTATGATTTAGATTTTTTAAAATATTTTTGTAGTGTTTACGCGTTCCGTGTTTGTGTGCGCACCAAGTTTAAAAACTTTTAAACAATATTTAACTTTAGACGCTCCCCTAGATCCGCCCCTGTATGATTTGGATTTTTTTTTATTATTTTTGTACTGTTTACGCGTTCCGTGTTTGTGTGCACACCAAGTTTAAAAACTTTAAACAATATTTAACTTTAGACCTTCCCTAGATCCGCCCCTGTATGATTTAGATTTTTTAATTATTTTTGTAGTGTTTACGCGTTCCGTGTTTGTGTGCACACCAAGTTTAAAAACTTTTAAACAATATTTAACTTTCGACCCACCCCTAGATCCGCCCCTGTATGATTTAGATTTTTTTAAGGTGGGGAATTGACAAACACCTGGTAAAATGGCCGCCAACGTCGCTACTGTCGCAATTATTATTAAATTTATTTCAGCTCATACCTTTTGGAATAATTTTAAAAATCCATTTGTGATATTCATTTCAAACAGATGTCGCACCAAAATGTACACTACTGTGCAAAAGTCTGCGGCCACTTAATTAATTTGCATAAATTTATTATAGAACATTTAATAAATGAAATCGAAAGTCAAATACGAATTGATTTTATTTCAGTATTTAAGTATTTCAGTAATAGATGTATAGTTAAAATATGTATGTAAATTCCGATCCGACCAGTTCGACTGAATACAGCGCCATCACTATGACCCACCGTGAATTATTTTTCGCAAAAACTGCCTAAAATGGTAATAATGATAAACGAAACTGTAGATTGATTATAACTGATATAAATAAACTTTTATCAATTTAATTTGATAATCTGTAAACTTCACAAGTATATTCGTGTTTCTAGAGAAAGACATTTTGGTTTGGAATTTTTTTTTTTAGGTTACAGTTTTTATTTTTATGACTATATTTTAGGCACAATTTTAATAATTCGTCTCTAGAAATACAGATCATGGTTTTTTCTACAGGATCCTGATTTTCTAAATGTCATATATGATATAGTTTTTCTTAGAATAGCGAAATTCGAAGGGTCTGTATAGCCTATACAGTAGTGCCTTTTGTAGTGTTTACGCGTTCCGTGTTTGTGTGCACACCAAGTTTAAAAACTTTAAACAATATTTAACTTTAGACCTTCCCTAGATCCGCCCCTGTATGATTTAGATTTTTTAATTATTTTTGTAGAGTTTACGCGTTCCGTGTTTGTGTGCACACCAAGTTTAAAAACTTTAAACAATATTTAACTTTAGACCCTCCCCTAGATCCGCTCCTGTATGATTTAGATTTTCTTAAATATTTTTGTAGTGTTCAACAGCCTAAGTGGGGGTGACCCCATAAAATCCGCCCCGGTTGTCACCCATGCTAGCTACGCCACTGCTTTAGTGAAAGTAAAAAATGGTTAATTCCTTCGTCACGAGCAAGTCACGAGTCAATTGTAGATCCAACCCTAATTCGAAACGAGGTTTGATAAAGGCCTCTGTTAATATTAAACACAATCCCGAAATCGCTATTCATTTACAACAATCTCGTGACTTGTTTATAAAAAATCGTGAAATTCAAATACCTTGTTAATTTATTAAAATTTAATTAAAAACCTTCTTCAAGCACCCGGTATTTTGTTCAAAAAATGCCTAAATTTTTATGCTCGCATTTCAATTTGTGGCGTCATCTAGCGGTGAACTAACTGACCGAAGTTTGACATTTACTTCAACATAGTAAAGGCTACTTGTAAGATTTCTTAAATTAAATTAATTAATTTTGTAGTTGTAAGGTAAATTTAACTTGCCCACATGAATTATTTGTATGCTCAAATTGTTCTTTTTATTTCAGATGTCAACATGTTACGTACGTGACTAATTTGGATTACGCAAAGTACATAAATGCAGAACGATAACCAAATTAGCCGGTGTAAATCCTGTTGTAAATTGGAACTTCAAAAGCATCTTTCGTTACATTTTGAAATGGTGAGTTTGCACTCTTTAAGGATTACTTACTTTGTCTGGAATGTTTTTTTTAAATGGGCGTACCGTACGTTTGAATAGCAAAATTTGTCAGAAATGGCATTTTTGCAGGAATAAAAAGTCAGATTGGAATAAAACATCCAAGTGATATTCCATTATGTTATTTATTCAAAGGGTAAGATGTTGAAAACTGCCTTAAATCGAATTAAACTTGTGAATTTGTTGGAGGTTAAAAATAAATGTATGCAAAAAGTGGTTTTCATTACATCAAAATCTGAAAGTTTCACTTTGTCACTTTAAAATCAATCCAATAGTTTTTTATTTTGTGTTGGTGAAACTTCATTTACTCATTGTTGCGTTTGCCTTTTAAAATCGTCACAATGTGCACAATTTTAAAAGTTGCTTATGAACTTTTCTTTTTCAGAATTCAGAGAACAACAAATACGAAGACAACAGGCGACGAGGGAAGTTATACTTGCGAGTAAGAAACAAAACGATTTAGTGTCGATGTATTGTCAATCTTGATGTGAAATTCTCAGACAACTTTAAAATTAATTACAAATTTTGATGACGTAATGAGGAACAACGGCTGAACAGGAAAGAAAAGGTTAGATACATTTAATTTTTGGTGTGTACAAATTACTTGGCGGTGGTTTATTCGCATGCAATCAATTTGTTTTCTAACCTAATTTATAGTTGTTAGAGCTGTAGCGAACCGTATGTATTCGTTACTGAGTAACGGGTGCGCCATCTAGTACCGAGTAACGAAACGTTACACTCGAATTTATTTCGTTACTCGCATTTTTCGCATACGCGCGCTTATTCGGTGAATTTAAAAACGTACGTTACAAAGAAGGATGTTTGTTTATTAAGTATAATTTGGAAATTCGTCGTCCAAGTTTTTTACTGTTTATTAAGGGAGTGAAAACGCAACTATGAACCAATACGAAAAACTACACCTTCAATTTTCTCGCTTTTCTATCAAAATAACGATCGGATGAACAAAAATAAAAATGTATCCTAAAGTGCCTGTTAGCTGTAGTAAATTATAATCTTATAAACTACATGTAAAATTTTAACGACTAATTAAAAAGGCCATAAAATATACAAAATTTTGAAAATTCAAGAAAGTTTTGTACGCCTTCAAATTGATGTCAAACGATAAACAATTACAAGAGAAATTCCTTTATTATTTTAACTCTGTACAGAAACAAAATTAATAATTAAATTAATTTTTTTTAATAATTACGAAAGTTGTAAATAAACTCAAAAAACCCGGGACAAGAAGCAATATGTACATATTAATATTGCAAATCGCCAGTCGGTACTTTTTTAAAAGCGATATATCACATTCCTGGTATCTTATTAGATAAAGATAAACCGAGTGTTTTATAATAAAGTCGATTCTATTTATTATAATTTTACTTTCGTTGTTTTATTTAAATGTAAATTTAAATGTACGTTGGCTCCCGAAAATAAAAACTTTTTGTGTTAAAAATGCCGAAAACGGTTTTTGAAAAAAGTCGTATTATTATTATATCCGTTTCTAATATAAACAAATTCGGTCAGATTTATATAAAAATGATTTATTTAAAAATTTAATTTTTTCATTTATTTAAATTAATAGATACATAATTAAAAATCCAGCGAGATATAATAAAATGCATAATCACTCGTAATATGATAAAGAGTCTATTAAACACAAGTCTGGTTCAAAATACGGAAAAGTGAGAAAATGCACCTTACGCAGCTTTGTATGTAATGTATAGGGATAAAATTTTACCGATGGGGGCGCTGAAAGCAACAACAAGCGTGACGTCAATGAGAGAGATTCGGTTATAACCTTACTTCTTTGCTGTCGTTTCGAATTTTCCTGGTGAATAATATTAATATTGTGATTTAAATAGTTTAGTTGGATAAGTGGTTTTATCATGGCTTTAAACTCGCAGTTTCTTAACTGGCGAAAATGTGTTGAATGCAAGACACATAATTGCGTTTGGTAAAGTGAACAGTACAGATGCTAAAGTAGTAAAAACACTTGCATTGTGTTTGAAAACTAGTGAACTTTCTGATACACCTCACGAAATTCAGGGCACGTTTCGTATCGATAAACCGGAACTTCAGATTTCTGAAATGAAATGCAGTTGTACGGCAGGCGAATCACAAAGATGCAAGCATATTGCAGCATTTTTGCTTTTATGTACAAGGTAAGATAGTGTAGTGCATGCATTTATACTATTTGATGTAATTATAAAAAATATAAATTTATAAATAATTTCAGGACCAG
Organism: Podabrus alpinus; assembly: GCA_932274525.1. Taxonomy (NCBI): domain Eukaryota; kingdom Metazoa; phylum Arthropoda; class Insecta; order Coleoptera; family Cantharidae; genus Podabrus; species Podabrus alpinus. The sequence goes on from OW026457.1 coordinate 73,436,492, forward strand.
CATTTTTGACTTTGAAGAATTTTCATGCACCGACATCAAATGCTACTGGAAATCTAACAAGGAGGCAGCTTTGGAGCAGTACAATGCTAAACCCTTTGAACGGTGGTCATGTGTTAATAGAAAACGAGGAAGAAATGAAGATAGTAGGCATGGCTTTGTTAGTGACCATTTTCCAGAATTAATTAAGAAGAGAAATCACGGTGCTTTAGCTTTGCAGAGGTACATTTTTTAAAAATTTATAATAGCATAATTTATTTAATTTTGGTTTTCTTAATTATTTTAGTGTTCGATGTAGAGAAATTGCAACTACAGAAGCCGCAACACCTCTGCGAAAGAGGCAGCTTTGGAGCAGTACAATGCTGAACCCTTTGAACGGTGGTCATATGTTAAGAGGAACGAGGAAATGTCAGTGTAGATCAAGTGCCACAAGAATTGCTAGAAATAGCCAATAATGTATTAATTTCAGCATTTATGATTTCGCTAGACATCGATGTTTCGAAATTTAATTTAAAAACTTGTTAAAAAATATATATGTTATTTTCAGAATTCAGTATCACGATGCAGAAATGGTAATTATTTAGCTACAAACGTTTTAATTTATTTCAAATTCAAAATATTTACAATTGTTTACTTATATAATATTTTATTATTTATGGTACTATTTAAACTATTTATAATAAAACCTATTTATTTGTTATTTATACTGATTGTTACCTGATAAAAACCTATTAAAAATAAAGAAAAAAAAACAAATTCTAATTTACATGATAATTTCATAAATTTGTCATCTGCAAGAATTGGCGAAGATAAATTGACAACAGCACATGTGTTTATTAAACTAATAAACGGTGTAACAATAACGTTCTAGCAACATCCAAATCTAGTCACAAAATTCACATTTAAATGGTTTTTCGCCAGTGTTTTTTCACCTCTTCTTTAATGTCAATAGAATGATGTAAATCTCTTAACTTGAATTTCACATCTTCTACATTAAATTTCACATCTTCCAATTCATCCGATACCTCCGTTTCAAATTCGTAGTTGCTACGTAATATGGAGTTGCGACAAATTCGATGTTGTGCTTTACTACCGTACTTTCTTTAGGAATTTTCTGGAAAGGAACTGCATTTTTTTTTTAAACGTGGCTGCTTCGTTTGATAATCTAAAAAATAAAACTAATTACTACACATACATCACAAAAGTTGGGTTATCTACTTGGCAGTTTTTGTTAAGGAACGGCATTTGGTAATAATCGTCGATACCAACCCATTCTAAAATCAGTAACAGTCATAACTTCTCCTCTTTAAAACGTTAATTTCTTCCTTACCTGCATAATAATAATCTTATGATGTGAAGTGTAAAAAGCAAACTTTCATATGCTGTGGAACCTTTTTGCCCATTTTTATTAATTTTAAAATCCACGCTTCCCTCCTATCAATAACTTCAACATTGCCATAAGCATTTTGAATTTCTACTTTTTCTTTGCCCGGCTTCGGAAAATTATGAAAACTTAAGTTGGGATTTTTGTGGCGTACTGATTTACAACCATACACAGAACAATTTGTCTTACACGGTTTTCCTTTGGCATTCATAACTTAAAACTGCAACATAACAAACACGTTTAAACAGAAAACTAAGTAATAAATAATTAATTTTAAGTAATTTAACCTCGAATTCATTACACGTGTATAATACACAAGAAAAATTGCAAGGTTAACTTTTGAATATAGTGACGTAAAACATGAAAACACATTAAAAAATTTGTTATACTTACATAATATTAATATTATTTCGCCAGGACAAACAATAATCTCTACCGTATAAAATTCAATGAAAACAATACTGAACAATATGAAACAATAACATTCTCTTTATGACGTCACATATTTAATTGATATTACAGCCACCAGGGTGCGTACAATTAATATTTTATCCCTATAAGTATGTTTCTACAAATTACGAAAGTAACGAGTAACGTAACGATATGATAGTAACGGGTACTAATTGTTATAGTAACGAATACATACGGGTATGCTTTTTTTCGTTACTTTTACACCTCTAATAGTTGTCATAAAAACAGCAGCAAAGTAGCGAACGACATTTCTTTGCGGCCATCTACCGGCAAAGCTTCAAATGACAATATATAGGTAACTGTATGTCGGTGCTGCCATCCAACGTTAAAACTTCGAATGACGATATAGGTATCTGTTGTGCCGGTGTTGCCATCCAACGTCAAAATTTCGAACGACAATAGGAAAGTCAAGTTCCTAACCATATTTCTTCCTTGTTTATTAAAAATTGGGTCACTTCAAATAATTTTTGCGTTGCTGTTCTTTTCATTTTGTGTTTCTGGTTTAGTGTCAATAAAAATTTGTAAGAGATCATTTTCGCTTATGGACGCAGGAGTAATCCAAGCTTTTAGATTTTTTGACAATTAGACAGTTTTTTGTACAAAGCTTCTTCACCTGGACCAATTTGGGAAAAACAAATTGTTGCATATTATTGTTGGAAAATGTCGCCGATAACAATAAATTATTAAAACATTAATTTATTTTAAAAAAAAGTATATTTCCAAGTTGTCTCATTTGCCTCGGGGACCAATTGCACCAACTACTTTTCACGTATTTTCTACTTCATTGTTTGCTAATCTTTGATTTATTTGACGGTCGATTTTTTGAACTCATTTTCATCATGGTGAATTTTGCGCTATACTAATATCCGTAAATAAATTGGCAGCTAGTGACGAGAAGTTGAAAAATAAATTTTCCTTTCAATTCGCGATTCCAAATAAGAATGCGACCCCTGGTGGCAGAATTGAGAACAACTCGACGCGGGTACTAAATGGTAAACGAGGCTCATTGTTTATAAGTTTCTTTGCTTTAGTTGCATGTTAACGTGTTGACATTTCAAAAATTGACTACTCGTGTATGACGGCCATTTTGAGAATTTAACAGAGTCACCTATTGTTAATTTTAATCGCGAATAGGAAAAGAAATGTAAACATTTCTGCAACAACCTGTCATTTTTGTATGTGAAATTAGCGAAGGTCAAAATGAGACCAAAAAACGAAAATCGACCGGGCAACAAAAAAAGGGCCCACAAAAAGTGTTGTAAAAATTGTTGTATAGTTATTACAATAAACAAGGTTTCCACTTTTCTGGAATACTTATTAGAATATTGAGGGAAATGTTCAAATTTAGCCATTGAAATGCGGGAAAATTAAAACTTAGGTAAGGAAATTTTAAAAACCTGAAAAAAGATTTTATAAAATTTAATTAAGGATTGATTTAAATTCAATAATTTTGTTGTGATCGTTTCTATTAAATTTTATTTCCGCATTTAGTCGATTTACATTTATGGAAAAATTTTAATTAATTAGTTTTAATTTAATTAATTAATTAGTCTGATTTTTTTTTGAAAAGGAAACAATAATTCGTCGATTGTTTTGCTCCAAATTAATTTATTTTATGTATAATGTTTTTTTTATAAGAGCTCAAAAATGAGAGCTGCTATAGGCAAAGAGGTTTTTGTACGTCTGGTTACATCAGGTCCAAGTTTAAACCTTTTTAAAAATCAACTACTTACTGCAAGAAAACTTAATTAATATTATTTACACTAAAACATCTTAAAACTTGGAATCGGGCAGGTTTTAAAATTCATTGTAGCACAAAATTGATCGTAAATAGACAACCCTCTCGTATCGTGTAAATTTTATAATGATTATTTACGTGTTTTTGAGTTGTTATTTGAAGTGATCTTGACGCAGGTCATCTGTAAATTAGCAAAAACCTTTCTCTGACCTACCTCAACACCGGACTTTAGCTCAGATCACAAGACGAGGTCCAAATTTAGAATTCTTTAAAACATTCTGCCTATTAACTTACACTAATTTTCCAACAGAACGGTCGAAAGTTGATAAGGGCACAATCAAAAATATGGTAGATAAATGGGTAATCTGTAGGACAGGTTTTCCTTTTCGGGGTATTTAATTTTGCGAAACTGTTTTACTTTAAAACGTAGGGTAGATAATTTTTGATATAGGGTTTTCGACAACTTGGCACTGCACTAGCAATAATTGAGTTTTGATCCATTTTACGAACAAATGATATTCGCTACGATTGCGAGAGGAAAAATATTCATTAGATTATATTAAATAAAATGTATTACAAAACTTAAAGTAAGTGTGTAAAAGATACTTTTTATAACATGCTAAGTTAGCATATCGTTTTTCACCGACAATCAAGCCGACACGTTTAAAATGAAGTCACTGTGTAATGGTTTAAAAATAAATTATGCGAATAAGCAAAATTACATTATTAAGAAAATGCAGTTGTTGGTTTGTTAGTTGGAAATAAACCTTCAGAGAAGAAGGTGATTAATTGCGTTACTTTTGAAATAAATAGTTCTCTTATATTAACCGAGTTTTATTTAAGCCCTTATTCCAACGGGTTATGGGCTCCAGGACGTTAATAAATTAAAAAGGTGCATTATTAAATTATAAAAGTGATTAGTGCGAAATAAAAACATAAAAATGGACAAATTAAAAAACACTCAAAAGCGGAATATAAAACCGTTTGATGGCGAGCGTTACGCTATATGGAAATTTCGCATAAAATCATTGTTCTCGGAATTAAACATTATGAACGTAATCGAAAGTGACCCACCAGAACAATTTTCAACTCCCAAGGAAGAAAAATCTTGGAAGCAAAATGAATCCACCGCGATAAGTGTACTAGTTGAATACTTAAGTGACTCGTTTTTGGGGTTTGCTCAAGAAAATAAAACTGCTAAGCAGATACTACAAAAACTAGATGAAATCTATGAACGAAAAAGTTTAGCAACCCAACTTGCATTACGAAAAAGACTATTAAGTTTAAAATTGCAAGGCGATGTTGGTTTGCTCCAGCATTTTTCAAATTTTGACGATCTTGTAACGGAATTAATTTCTGCAGGCGCAAGACTTGAAGAAAATGACAAAGTGTCCCATTTATTACTTACATTGCCTACATCTTACGATGGTGTCATTACGGCATTAGAGACACTCGCGGAAGACAAATTAACAATATCCTTTGTGAAAACACGATTACTAGATCATGAAGTGAAACTGAAAGATGAATCAGCAAATACAAGTGCCAAGGTATTAAGTACTGAACGTACATCCACATTTCATCAGGGAAGTAAACCATATATGAAGAACAAGTGGAAGAAAAATCAAAAGCACACAAATTATAATAGAGGAAATAATAATTTTAAACGAAACACTTACAATAATCATCAAAGTGAAAAATTCAACTCGAATAATAAAAATAGATCAAACAATAGAACATCTAATATAAAATGTGATCATTGTGGTAGAACAAATCATACAATGCAAAACTGTTATTATTACAAAAGGATGGCTAATAAAAATTCAAATGATAGGACACACACACTGCAAACTATTGAAACTCAAAATACAAGTGGTTTTACTTTTATGCTATCAAATCGCATATATGAGAATAAAAACGATGGTGAAATTGCATTTTTAATTGACTCTGGTGCAACTGACCATTTAATAAACGATCCCTTATGTTTTGATACTTATGAAGATCTTACTATACCACTTAAAATTGCAGTCGCAAAAGACAAAGTATCAATAAGTGCTATAAAACGTGGAACACTAAAAGTGCAAACAAATTGCGGTGTGAATGGTATTTTGGAAAATGTGCTTTACTCTCCGGAAGTTCCACACAACATTCTTTCTGTACGAAGGATGCAAGAAAAAGGAATGACCATAATTTTCAATCCGAAAGGGGTACAAATAAAACAGGGAAGTAAAGTTATTATGAAAGGTAAGCCCTTAAATGACTTATTTATTATTTATTTTAAAGTGAGTAAACAAAACATGATTAATTATGGAAGTCATAAATCTAATGCTACAATTATTAATAATAATAATAATAACTATAAAATATGGCATGACCGTTTAGGGCATATCGGAAAAGAAAAATTCTTGAAATTAAAACAAGAAAATATGATTAAAGATGTGGATTTAATAAATCACATAAGCCCAACTAAAGATTTATGTGAGGCCTGCATATACGCAAAACAGTCCCGACTTCCGTTTGCAAAAGTAAAAAATAAAAATCATGTAAGTAGAGCGTTATACATCATACACTCCGATGTGTGTGGACCAATAACACCTTCTACTTTAGATAATAAAAATTATTTTGTCACTTTTGTCGATCAGTATACGCATTATACGGTTACGTATTTACTAATTCGTAAATCAGAGGTAATTGATACCTTCAAAGATTTTGTAGCTAAAAGTGAAGCTCGTTTTAATACAAAAATCGTTTATTTGTACTGCGACAATGGTGGCGAATATTTATCAAATGAATTCAAAGAGTATTGCATTAATAAGGGTATAACTTATCACTTGACAAATTTACCCAAAGAATTTTGGGGTGAAGCAGTTTTAACTGCAACTTATCTAATTAACTTAACACCTACTAAAGCTCTCACGCAAAATAAAACGCCTTATGAACTATGGCATAATAAAAGCCCTAGAATAAAACATTTAAAAATTTTTGGTTCAACTGCTTATATCCTAATTAAAACAGTGAAAACTAAATTTGATCAAAAATCAAATAAAGGAATCTTGGTAGGATACGAACCGAATGGTTATAAGGTGTGGAATCCGGAATCTGCCAAGTTTGTAATAGCTCGAGATGTAATAGTAGACGAGGTAAATTTTAAAACCTCGAGGCCTTTAGAGCCACAAGGGAATAAAATAATTGAGATTCCTATTAAAAATTTCAAAATAACTGATGTGCAAAATCCAGAATTATTATCTGATATGCAAAAATCAGGTGAAATACAATCTGACATCCAAAAGTCAGAAAACTCAAACATCTCTGAGCAAATAATATTAGAATCTGATAAATTTAAAATAAATTCAGATAAATTACAAAATAAAAATGCCCGTGATACTACTTTGAATAAACAAGCTGCTCCAGAACTAAGAAGAAGCGAAAGAAATAAAAATCGCCCTCTTAGTTCATATAATGAAGATAATCTATCAAACTATCTAATGAATGCACAATTATTAATGTGTACAATTCCTAATTCTTATGAGGAAATTAAAGATAGAGATGATAAACTTCAGTGGGAGCAAGCAATTAAAGATGAATTAAACTCACTATTAATAAATAATACTTGGACACTTGTTCCTAAACCCCTGAATAAAAATATAGTTGACTGTAAATGGATTTTTTCATTAAAAATTGATGTTAATGGAGATCCGAGTAAATACAAAGCTCGATTAGTAGCAAGAGGTTTTAGTCAGCAATATCTTCTTGATTATGACGAAACTTTTGCATCTGTAGCTCGAATTTCTACATTTAGATTTATTCTAGCATTAGCAAATCAATTTGGTTTATTTCTTCACCAAATGGACGTTAAAACTGCCTTTTTAAACGGCATCTTAAAAGAAGAAATTTATATGAAAGTTCCGAAAGGAATTTTTGCAAAAGAAGATCAAGTATGCAAATTAAACAAATCCATTTACGGTCTAAAACAGTCTGCACGTTGTTGGTTCGAAAGATTCGATCAATTATTAACAAGTGCAAATTTTTCAAAATCTAAAGCTGATTCCTGTTTATATTTTTTAAATAACAATAATATAATGAAAAACATTTACGTAATATTATACGTTGATGACTTACTAATTGCAACTGGTGATAAAACCATATTATTAAATTTTAAACAATTCCTAATGAAGCAATTTAGTATGGTCGATTTACAGGAATGTAAATTATTTTTAGGAATAAAAGTTGAAAGAACTGAAAATACTATAACATTAAATCAATGTTCATATTTAAAAACAGTTCTGAAAAAATTTAATATGAATGAGTGTAAAAGTATTAATACACCATTACCAATTAAATTAGATTATGTTGCATTGAATTCTGATGAATTTTATGATGCACCATGTAGAAATCTAATAGGATCTTTAATGTACGCTATGTTATGCTCACGACCAGACTTATGTGTAGCTTTAAATATTTTAAGTAGATTCCAAAGTAAAAATAATAAAGAACTTTGGAAATGTTTAAAAAGGGTACTAAGATATATTAAAGGCTCAATAAACATAAAGCTAACGTACACTAAAAATCCAAACTATGTGCAAATGATTGTTGGATATGTAGATGCAGATTGGGGTTCTGATGAAATCACTAGGAAAAGTACTACTGGATATTTATTTAAAATTTTCGAAAATTGTACAATCAGTTGGAATACAAAAAGGCAAAACTCAATTGCAACCTCTTCAACTGAAAGTGAATATATGGCTTTATTTGAAGCTGTAAAAGAAGCCATTTGGCTAAAATCATTGTTAAAAAGTATAAAATTAACATTAAATGATGAACCCATTCTAATATATGAAGACAATCAAAGTTGTATACATATAGCTACAAATCCATCCTATCATAAAAGAACAAAGCACATACAAGATATTAAATACCATTTTATAAGAGAACAAATTGATAAAAAGTATATAAAATTAAAATATTTGTCCACAGGTGAACAACTAGCTGACGCATTTACAAAATCCATTGCTCCAATTAAATTTATGGAAATAAAATTCCAAATTGGACTTAAATAACAAATTTAATACGTATGTATTTGTTATTGCAATTATTAACTTTAAAAATTTATTTTGATATTTTTTTAACATATTTTAATTTTTTTTTACAATTATTATTAACTAAACATTTAATTTTTGAGTGGGAGCATTAGATTATATTAAATAAAATGTATTACAAAACTTAAAGTAAGTGTGTAAAAGATACTTTTTATAACATGCTAAGTTAGCATATCGTTTTTCACCGACAATCAAGCCGACACGTTTAAAATGAAGTCACTGTGTAATGGTTTAAAAATAAATTATGCGAATAAGCAAAATTACATTATTAAGAAAATGCAGTTGCTGGTTTGTTAGTTGGAAATAAACCTTCAGAGAAGAAGGTGATTAATTGCGTTACTTTTGAAATAAATAGTTCTCTTATATTAACCGAGTTTTATTTAAGCCCTTATTCCAACGATATTAACTTATGTCTGGGAGAAATTGACTTTATTTTTGATATTTTGTAATTCAAGGTGCAAAGAAATTTAGAAATGTTCAAATTAGATCGTGGAAAATCGGGTCAATTAAAACTAGGGCCAGGTGCAATTGTAAAAACTACAAAGAAATTGTAATAGAATAAAATTTTTGATTTACTTATTCAAATTCAACAAATTATTTTTCCAATTGTAATATTGGTATATTTATTTCGTTTAAGGAAAATCCAGAAAAGTCGGCGAACTTGTTTTGAAAATAAATTTCATGTACTACGTAATTAATTATAGAATCAAAATTCCCAAATTTGTTCAATATGTTGTTAAATATTTTATTCAATAATTTAGTTTACGTTCAACACAACTCATTCAATATCAGATTGCACAATGTTATCCACACATGGTGCAATACATCTGCACTTTTTCGTGTTCAATGTGTCGAATTTTTTCATACTTTTATAGTTTAAAACGTAATGTCGATAAAAATTGCTAACTTGGCACTAAATAAATATTTTTCTCGTCGGTAGAACTTGGGTTTTGATAAATTTTACAAATAAATAATTATTATCGTTAAGATTGCGCGGATAATTTGGAAAAATTTGCTGAATTTTTAGTATTTTGTAATTGGCAATATTTTTTACGCTTGCACTTTTTGTTTACCTGCCCTTGCTTTATGGTCACGTTGATTTTAGTTATTTTGTCTTATGTCTAATTTCGCATTTATGTCCATAAAATATAATTTGTTGGCTGTTGTAAAAATGTTGGATTTTGTTTCGTATATAAAAATAGCAATGAGAAAATATGCTAAAATTCTATTAACGATTTTTTACGGGCATATAATTTCAAATTCAAGATGATCACAGCAAGACCAAAAAGTCGAAATTTGCGACAATACGTGTGAGTAGTAGAAAATTTTGACACGTTTTTAAATAATATGCGAAAAGTAGTTCCTCAATTCTTCAAAACTTTAATGATTATGTGAAGAAATAATTTAGAAAACTTTTATATTTGGTAAATGATATCACGAAAATGATAATACGAAAAGTTTCCACGTGCCCGGAGACGAAACATGACTTCTTTTTTTTGTAAAAAAACCAACCCCAATGGAGAATGTTTTTATTTTTGGGAATTGGGTTTTCTTCCGAACCATAGTCGGACTAAGGAAAGCATGCTAATGAAAATATTTATTATTAAATTCTACGTTAAAAGTCCAATTCTCGAAAATAATTTTCCAAGTTAATATAAATTCAAATTAACCTCTAAAAGCCGTTTAGACGGAAATAAAATATACAGTTTTGAAATTTGATAATCACACTCTGGACTACACGGTAAAATTGATTATTTGGCGAATTTTCCTCTTGGGAGAACACTTTTTTATATGAGATTCAAAAAACCAAACCCAAAACTGTTTTTTCGCAATATTTCGTAAACGGTGCTTCGCCTGATTAATTTTGGGAGTTACGGGAGTTTGGCTTACAAGTTCTAGTTCGTGCCGAATGGAGGCTACATATTTATGTAGAAGTGGGAGGTGTATGGATAAATTTCGTAAATAATTACCAAACACTTTTTCGGATTCGGCGAAACTCGCCGAATATGTGATTCTGCATTTGGAATCTAATATCAATAATTGAGCAATTATTTACGCACCACCCAAATAGGAAATTTATCAATCCACCCCTCACTTCCAGCCTCAACACCGATTAAACTATAGCTTTTACGTCAAACCCTGTTATTTAATTTTGTTGATTTGTTTTTCGTTAAATTTGTTAATCGATTTTAAGCAATATAAAATTTTCCAGGCCATGCACCGTGTACGACATAATTGAGAAAAACTACACATATTCACCATTTAGGGGATGTTTTTAAGAATGTTACGGCCTAAATTCAATTCTACAGTACTACACTAAATTTTAAAACTAGACATTGTATATTCATCGATACGCCTTTTAAAGACTGTTATGCAACTTTGAACGTTGTTTGTGAGTTGGGTGGAGATTATTATATAGGAATTATAAATATTTTCATTCCCATTATTGTTTTCGTCTAACGGATTGCAAGAAAATGAGAAAAATCTACGTCAAGTTCGTATTGGGGGTGGGTTTTCGCAAAAACGAAGATTTTTCATCCACCTAAGAAGGTGGGAACTTTTCCTATCCTCATTGAGTGTGTGTACCAAATATAAAAACTCGCTAAATTATTTCTCCAAATTGCCATATCTTTGCCTAATTTGCGTTGTTCAAAATTACTTCACCTGTAAGTTATATACCTACGCCCGCAATTGCCATATTTTTTCCGTAGAATAAATAAAATTTTATCATACTGTAGCTCAAGTAATTTTGTTCAGAAGTTACTGTGAGAAAAATCTTCTCAAGTTAATAGTTTTTTCTGTTTCCAAAATTCATAATACAAATTCCCGTTCAATGACGGACACAATATCCAAATCGCGATAAAGTTCCCTGTGAACCGTACAAACTGTAGTTTCCAGGCTAGATTTGTTGATAAGGTTGGAGTACTGATAGACCCAATATTCAAATCGCGATCAGATTTTGATGATGTGTTAAAAAGTTGGGGGACATCCGTTACAATGCTAGACACATCGTAAACGCGATCGAAATCTTGTAATTCGTCAAAAAGTTAAGTCATGTCATTTATATTTGACGGTCAGAATAGAGAGACCGTCGGCAGTTACCTTCATTGCCCAAAACGCGAACTTGATCGGACGAGTATTAAGAAATTAGATCTCATAACGTTATAACACATAAATCGGGAAGTCCCAGCTTCAATTTGTTCATGGGGAAGAGGTGAACTTGGGCTGATAAACGCATTGCCAAAAACGTGATCTGAATCCGACGATTTGTTACAAAATTAGGACCTGTGACGCAAATAAACGCGGATTGGGTTAGCAAGGTGGTTTGGGATGTCGTCATGTCATTTGGTATCAAGCTGAGAGCATTCTTTTTCGTTCGATATAATTATTACTGTAAGCGTGACGTTGAAATAGCAAAGTACTAATGTTGATGAATTTCTTGGAAAAGTTTTGTAATGTGTATTTTCTACTTTGCAGGTTCGAAATATGACGTCGACCAAGACGAGAATCCGCCAACGAAGTGTGTATCAAGTTGGTTCCACCTCTATTCTAAAATATAAACTTGTGTACTGTAATAACTTGTCATAGTACATTGACAATAAACCAAAAATAAAATTCCGTCTTTCTTTATTAGCAACACGATTTGAGTCATAAGAATGATAAGCATTCAAGGTAAGTTAGTGACATCACCTGCACGGAAGTGAGTAAGCACTTGCTCGGAGCGGACTTGGAAAATATTTCAATAATAAGTATTCAAGGTAAGTTAGTGACATCACCTGCACGGGAGTGGGTAAGCACTTGCTCGGAGCGGACTTGGAAAATATTTCAATTATAAGCATTGAAGGTAAGTTAGTGACATCACCTGTGCACGGAAGTGGGTAAGCTACTTGCTCGGAGGGGACTTAGAAAATATTTCAATACTTTTACTTCTCCCACTTCCGTCATGGCCCCACCAAGTATTCCGAACGAAACCGAACTCGGTTCGGTTGGAAGTGGGGGAGACCAATTTGGTATATAAGTAATGTATCGCCTGGGGTTGAGGAGGGTGGGCTATGTCCATTAGCCATCAAACACCTAGCTGTTCCAACTCGATTAACAAGCCGCGAAGCGGCTTGTTGGATAGGGGCGCGCTTCGCGCGCCCCCAGGCCGCTTCGCGGCCTGTTAATCGAGTTGGAGAGCTAGGTGTTTGATGGACTACTGTTCATCCCGCCCCACCCACCCTACAATTAGAACATTGCTTATATACCAAATTTGTTTCCCCCACTCCCAAACGAAGCGACTTCGGTTTTCGTTCGGAATACAAGTGGGGCGCCATGAAGAAGTGGGATAACTTACTCATTTCAATGATACACCAATATGCAATTATAAACTTTATTGTAACGTACGTAAGTATTTTATTATTGCACATAACAATACTTTGAAAAATATACAACTTCAAGCATTGCGCACTACCATTTCCACTTCCATCTTGGCTGCACCAAACTTCGAAGTCCGGTGTGACGCGTTCCGCTATGACCGTGGTTGATTCATCGCCTTATCTGTAACATGAACAATGAATTACAATCATATCTAATATTAATTTATTATTATAAAATATCATTCAATAATATAACTTAAAATTTTACCACTGTATTATCAAATTTTGCGTACATTTTAATAAATAGAATCCCAATTAACATACAATTGCCAATAAGAAAATTTAACCCATTTCACAGAACTGACGAAGGTACTACTGGTACTACTAAGGCCCAGTTGTTCAGTTTCGGGTTATCTTCTAACCTGGGTTATTTTCCATAGAAATGATTGTTTCAATAATTGTTTCCATGGAAAATAATTCAGGTTAAAAGATAACCTAATACTGAACAACTGGGCCTAAGTGTATTAAAAAATAACTAATTTTTGAACTGTGCTATATTTTTTAGACTACAAGCCTTTTTTATCATGTAGCTGTAGTTTAGTTCTTTGTGTGTTGACAAAATACTTTATTATTTTAAGTAATTACATATCCTTGATGAACTTGGCTGCATCATTCAACATTAACAAGGAATGGATGCGAATTTTAATAATTTTTGTATGTGTGCAAGTAGAGGATATTTTAGTAGCGGAAAACCGGGTTTAGGGGATGTAATCGCCCGCAAATTTAGAGTAAAAAATCAATTTTTATAAAGGAGTTTTTGGATTTGTATGAACCGAACCAACGCCAAAGCACTTAATTTTATATTCAGTCATAAAAAATATGTTTTTCTCGCCACGACCCCCTAAATATTTTTACCACCCCCGAAAAGTTTGAAATCCGTGTAAAATATTCTCAATGGCTTCCATTTATTTTGAAGAAAATTGTACGTTAGTGGTTTTTGCTGCTTCGTCCAAGTTGATATTTAAGGGGGAAAAGTTCGCATCATTTGTGTAACAACTTGCAACTTAATATTATATTAAAATACGCGAGCGGAAAAATAAATTTTTGATTAGTAGTTAAATAGTTGAACCTAATTTCGAAAGGAAAGAATGATGACACCTCCTAGTACCGAATACATTTTACTGACAGTAACTTCTGACCAGAAATACTTGAGCTACCGAATGGTGAAATTGATATTTTTTCACGGAAAAATTGCGTACGTAGCACTTGTAGATAAATTTTTAATGAAGAATCGGTACAAGTTGATATTTTACGGACCAAGTAATTTTGAACAATAGCTATTTTACACGCACCACTTACGTGTAGTAAAGAACAACGGCCACGAATTACATCAACGACTTGACACATATCAATTAGAAACAGGGCAATAATTTCTACTGCAATTTTTGCTGGCCCTTTTCTTTATTTGACGGTCTATATTTTGGTCTCATTTTGATCATCTTGAATTTGCAATTCGTCATGCGAATGCAGAAAAAACCAAAGTCCAAATTTCTTGATTTTTATTTTATTACAAAAAATTATAGTATGAGATTTGTTTTACAATGCAGAAAAATCCTAAGTATAAAATCCTAATAACATTTTATTATTTTTATCTTAATAAAATTTTTTGCATTGTAAAACACATCTCATAGTATAATTTTCTGTAGTAAAATAAAAATCAAGAAATTTGGACTTAGGCTATTTCTGCATTCACATGACGAATTATGTTAGCAAAAATCCCTACATAAGTAACGGACATTTGAGCATATTTTCTCATTTTTATAAAACTTAACAAAATTTTCCTTTGAAAACGAAACAAACTGCCAAAATGTTTTCAACCTACAAATTTTTTACAGGCATAAATAGGCAATTTGAGATTGAAATGAGGCAAAAAATCGAAAATTAACCGTTAAAAAAAGTGTAGTGAAATTGTTGCAAAGTGATATGTTAAAATGTGGCCCCAGGTAGAATTAACAACAATTTCTAAATTTCACAATATTTCTCTTCAACTTTCTTTGCAATAATAAACAAATTAAGAAAACATTAACGAGTAATATCGAGAATAATAATTGAACTGTTGGCAAGATTTGCTTCCTGCTCCCAGCTGAAAAGAAATTTCGTTGCGAAAATTTTGTCAATGTGATACTCCTAATACCAAAGGGAAGATGTAAATTATTGGCATCGCCAGTTTGACGTGGGACGCTTAACGAAGCCAATAATAAATTTCAATCATTCCATCACGGGAACGATGATGACAATGCACTGCCTAAACTGTGCCTAAACTAATAAAATCAAGGTATCTCAAGTGAAGTCCCCCGCAAGAATTTGTATTTATTTAAAAACCGTTCGAGTGTCAAACTCGTATAACAAAAGAAGGGTCTTTAATAATTACAGGCCTTACCGTGTATTAATTTATTATAGAATAAACTAAACTAACAAGTTTTATTCAAAATCATTTTAGTTACAAAACATCAAAAATTAAGTCGATTTTGCCAAGCCGCAATTTACAATTTCTCCTCGCAATCCCGGCGGATATCGTTTGTTCGAAAACTGGATGAAAACTCAAGTACCTATTGCCAGTTCAGAATAGTCTTTCTAGTGCAAATTTGTCAAAAATCCTATCAAAAATTATCTACACAACGTTTTAAACTAAAAAAGGATCGCAAAATTAAACACCTCGAAAAAGGAAAAACTATTTATGTATTACAATTTTTGATTGTGGCGTTATCAATTTTTGACCACGAAGATCATTTTTTGTAGTTGGTGTGCGGGTTTCAAGTTCACGTAAAAATGTTATGGAGTGCATGAAAATTAATCCAGGTTTAAGATTTTTTTTAAGGATAAATAATATTTATTACGTTTTCTTTTACTTCTTGATCTTGAAACGAACTAGAAAAACCTGATGTAATTAAACCAAAACTCTCATTTTGCAGCTCTTCTAAAATACATTTAAATAAGACCAAGAGCCAATTGCATTAACTACTTTTCACATATCGCTTTGCAAATAGTCTTACTCTTTATTTACCGGTCGATTTTTTGGGCTCATTTTGATCCCTTCTAATTTAGCATTGAGACAAATTGAAAAAATACTTTTTTTTAAATAAATCAATGTTTTAATAATTTACTGCTATTAGCGATATTTTCCAACAATAATACGCAACAATTTATTTTTCCCAACTTGGTCCAGGAGGAGAAGCGTTCGGTAGTTTTTTTTTAAATTGCAAGTACAAGAAAAGAAACTATGGAGTTGTTCAAAAAATCCTAAAACCTCGAATTATTTCACATGCGTCCGTAAGTGCAACCGATGCTTTACAAGTTTTTATTTTTATTGACCCTAAATTAGCAATAAAAAATGAAAAACGACAGTCACGTAAATATTATTTGACTAATTTTAATAAACACATAAAGGAAAAGATGTGGAAATAGACTTTCTCGATAAGCAATCTATTGTCATTCAAAGTTTTGATGTTGGATGGCAGCACCCGCAAAATATAAAGGTACCTATATAGTTTCCAAGTTTTGACGTTGGGTGGCGGCACCCGCAAAATATAAAGATACCTATAGTGATTTAAAGCTTTGCCAACAGATGGCCACAAAGAAATGTCGATTGTATACGGAGCTCAATGACCTTCTTATGTTTATATTGAATAACTGTTTAAAACTTGGATTGCATGCAAATTAATCCAACCAGCAATTTGTAGACACCAAAATTTAAATGTAACTAACCTTTTTCTTTCCTGTACAGCAATTATTCCTTCATCCGTCATCAAAATTCAAAAGCGATTTTCGAGTTGACGGCGAATTTTGTATCAACTTCGATAATTAATTTACACTGAAACTTTTCTTCGTGTCCCACTTGCAAGTCTATCCTCACTCCACTGCAGCTGCGATCGCATTGTTTCTTTTATAAATTCTGAAAAAGAAAATTGTATGAGAATATGTGTCAAAATTGTAACCAATATGAATTTTCAAAATGTGACCGCTTTAAAGAACGCAAAGTAACAATGAATGAAATTAAGTTTAAT
This sequence comes from Podabrus alpinus, assembly GCA_932274525.1. Lineage (NCBI taxonomy): Eukaryota > Metazoa > Arthropoda > Insecta > Coleoptera > Cantharidae > Podabrus > Podabrus alpinus. The sequence continues at coordinate 73,453,597 of OW026457.1, forward strand.
CAATTCATAATAACATATTTCTCCTTTCAAGTTCATATAAATGCAAGTTCGCAAACCTTTCGAGGGAAAATATAACAACAGTTTCACTTAATGTAAAATAAAAAAGTGTTTGATTGATTTTAAAGTGGTAAATCGGAATGGGGAGATATTCTTGCCATGAAAAGCACTTTGTGTATACAATTTAATTTTTATAATGATTATCCATCTCAAAAACGAAATTACAAGAAAAATTTACGAGTGCAAACTTACCGTTTTAAAATGTTATGAAAGATTGCCTTTGACGTTCCAATTTCCAAGAGGGGATGAAGAATGTTCCTATCAACCGATTGCTTTCATCTTCTTAATGCATTATATACATTTTTCCACGTTCGTCAAGTACTGAACATGCTGACATCTGAAATAAAAAGAACAACATGAGTATTGTAAATAATTTTGTAATGAATAAACCAAGTTGAATTTACCTTACGAATGCAAGATTTTTTTCTTAATTCCACATTTTTTCAACAGTTCAATATAAATTAATTAATTAACAGTCAAACTTGGTTTCTTACAAATTGTCAAAATCTATATTTTTGCCTTTTTACTTTTACCGCTTACAGCGCCACTTACACAATTTTTCTCGATTATGACAAAATACGGGGTGTTTGCAAAAGATTTTCAGTTAAATTTTATTAAAAATCAATTTACATGAATTTTAATGGAAAGATTTTTTATAAAAAATCACTGAATTTTTATTCGAGTTCAATAAAATAATATACAAATTAACAATAAAGTCTAAATCCTACAAAATCATTCTAAAAGTTACAGGGCAGGACTTAGGACGGTCGAAAGTTAGATGTTGTTTAAATGCTTTTAAACTTTGCCAGTTTATTAACAATGAAGTCCTGAATCCTACAAAAATATTTAAAAAATTCTAAAAGTTACAGGGCAGGACTTAGGACGGTCGAAAGTTAAATGTTGTTTAAATGCTTTTAAACTTTGCCAGTTTATTAACAATGAAGTCCTGAATCCTACAAAAATATTTAAAAAATTCTAAAAGTTACAGGGCAGGACTTAGGACGGTCAAAAGTTAGATGCTGTTTAAATGCTTTTAAACTTTGCCAGTTTATTAACAATGAAGTCCTGAATCCTACAAAAATATTTAAAAAATTCTAAAAGTTACAGGGCAGGACTTAAGACGGTCGAAAGTTAGATGTTGTTTAAATGCTTTTAAACTTTGCCAGTTTATTAACAATGAAGTCCTGAATCCTACAAAAATATTTAAAAAATTCTAAAAGTTACAGGGCAGGACTTAGGACGGTCGAAAGTTAAATGTTTTTTAAATAATTTTAAACTTTGCCAGTGTATTAACAATGTAGTCCTGAATCCTACAAAAATATTTAAAAAATTCTAAAAGTGACAGGGCAGGACTTAGGAAGGTCGAAAGTTAAATGTTGTTTAAATGCTTTAGAACTTTGCCAGTTTATTAACAATGAAGTCCTGAATCCTACAAAAATATCGTCGGCATACAATCAAAAGTGACCATCTGCAAAACCCTAGTTTTACTTTAGAGCAGTTTTTAAGTTATACTTCGCCTGTAAATAGTCAATTTTACCAACTCTATAACTTATTCATTTAATTTCTAATAAAGATGTGCATTTTTCCTTGTAACCGTACTGGTTATTCAATCCCATTTAGTCAATTTTCTCATTTTCAGCATTTTGTAGTTGGTCACTTTTGCTTGTATGCCGACGATATTTAAAAAATTCTAAAAGTTACAGGACAGGACTTAGGACGGTGGAAAGTTAAATGTTGTTTAAATGCTTTTAAACTTTTTTATTTTTATTTATTTTTTATTTACCAGTTTATTACCAATGAAGTCCTAAATCCTACAAAAATATTTAAAAAATCTAAATCATACAGGGGCGTATCTAGGAGAGGGTCTAAAGTTAAATATTGTTTAAAAGTTTTTAAACTTGGTGCACACACAAACACGGAACGCGTAAACACTATAAAAATATTTAAAAAATTCTAAATCATACAGGGGCGGATCTAGGGGAGGGTCTAAAGTTAAATATTGTTTAAAAGTTTTTAAACTTGGTGCGCACACAAACACGGAACGCCTAAACACTACAAAAATATTTTAAAAAATCTAAATCATACAGGGGCGGATCTAGGGGAGGGTCCAAAGTTAACTATTGTTTAAAAGCTTTTAAACTTGGTGTGCACACAAACACGGAACGCGTAAGCAGTACAAAAATAATCGAAAACATCTAAATCATACAGGGGCGGATCTAGGGGAGGGTCTAAACTTAAATATTGCTTAAAAGTTTTTAAACTTGGTGCGCACACAAACACGGAACGCGTAAACACTGAAAAAATATTTAAAAAAATCTAAAGCATACAGGGGCGGATCTAGGGGAGGGTCTAAAGTTAAATATTGTTTAAAAGTTTTTAAACTTGATGCGCACACAAACACGGAACGCCTAAACACTACAAAAATATTTAAAAAAATCTAAATCATACAGGGGCGGATCTAGGGGAGGGTCTAAACTTAAATATTGTTTAAAAGTTTTTAAACTTGGTGCGCACACAAACACGGAACGCGTAAACACTGAAAAAATATTTAAAAAAATCTAAAGCATACAGGGGCGGATCTAGGGGAGGGTCTAAAGTTAAATATTGTTTAAAAGTTTTTAAACTTGATGCGCACACAAACACGGAACGCCTAAACACTACAAAAATATTTTAAAAAATCTAAATCATACAGGGGCGGATCTAGGGGAGGGTCTAAACTTAAATATTGTTTAAAAGTTTTTAAACTTGGTGCGCACACAAACACGGAACGCGTAAACACTGAAAAAATATTTAAAAAAATCTAAAGCATACAGGGGCGGATCTAGGGGAGGGTCTAAAGTTAAATATTGTTTAAAAGTTTTTAAACTTGGTGCGCACACAAACACGGAACGCCTAAACACTACAAAAATATTTTAAAAAATCTAAATCATACAGGGGCGGATCTAGGGGAGGGTCCAAAGTTAACTATTGTTTAAAAGCTTTTAAACTTGGTGTGCACACAAACACGGAACGCGTAAGCAGTACAAAAATAATCGAAAACATCTAAATCATACAGGGGCGGATCTAGGGGAGGGTCTAAAGTTAAATATTGTTTAAAAGCTTTTAAACTTGGTGTGAACACAAACACGGAACGCGTAAGCAGTACAAAAATAATCGAAAACATCTAAATCATACAGGGGCGGATCTAGGGGAGGGTCTAAAGTTAAATATTGTTTAAAAGCTTTTAAACTTGGTGTGCACACAAACACGGAACGCGTAAGCAGTACAAAAATAATCGAAAACATCTAAATCATACAGGGGCGGATCTAGGGGAGGGTCTAAAGTTAAATATTGTTTAAAAGCTTTTAAACTTGGTGTGCACACAAACACGGAACGCGTAAGCAGTACAAAAATAATCGAAAACATCTAAATCATACAGGGGCGGATCTAGGGGAGAGTCTAAAGTTAAATATTGTTTAAAAGTTTTTAAACTTGGTGCGCACACAAACACGGAACGCGTAAACACTGAAAAAATATTTAAAAAAATCTAAAGCATACAGGGGCGGATCTAGGGGAGGGTCTAAAGTTAAATATTGTTTAAAAGTTTTTAAACTTGGTGCGCACACAAACACGGAACGCGTAAACACTACAAAAATATTTTAAAAAATCTAAATCATACAGGGGCGGATCTAGGGGAGGGTCTAAAGTTAACTATTGTTTAAAAGCTTTTAAACTTGGTGTGCACACAAACACGGAACGCGTAAGCAGTACAAAAATAATCGAAAACATCTAAATCATACAGGGGCGGATCTAAGGGAGGGTCTAAAGTTAAATATTGTTTAAAAGCTTTTAAACTTGGTGTGCACACAAACACGGAACGCGTAAGCAGTACAAAAATAATCGAAAACATCTAAATCATACAGGGCGGATCTAGGGGAGGGTCTAAAGTTAAATATTGTTTAAAAGCTTTTAAACTTGGTGTGCACACAAACACGGAACGCGTAAACACTACAATAATTATTAAAAAAAAATCTAAATCATACAGGGGCGGATCTAGGGAGGGTCTATAGCTAAATGTTCTTTAAAAGTTTGAAACGTAGTATGCAAAGTGCCTCACAAAATTGAGCATACACCCCTAAATCGCACAATAAGTGCATTATATTTCAAGGGGATATAGATATTTTTAAAGCAATTGTTTAATAATTAATTTCTACAAACCTTATTGAAGTTATTATACGCAAAAGTAGTGTAGAAATTTGTAGTAGTCCCATCTTACCAGTTATAAAACGATTAATGAAAAAACACCTATACCATACGTCACAAAAGTGAGCATACACTCGATTTTTAAGTAAAGAATATAGGGTCATCTGGGGTAAATATGCTTCGAAATATAAACTTTCAATTTTTAGGGCACTTGGAAATACAAATTAAATATTCTAATTTAATATTCCATGCAGTTTTTCGTTAATTATGCATAAATATTTGTATAATTACATATCAATTGAAGAAAAAAAAATAAAACTGTGTTTCACTAATAACCTTGATTTTGGGAAAAAGTGAAACAGACATGGGAAAATTTAAAAATACAATCAAATAAAAAAACTAATTAACAAAAAACTATAACTAAAAGGACATCATCTGCTGTCTATTTGTTATGTGAAAAATTAATATTAAACTGATGCTGCAATTTATTTTGTAGATATAAACAAAGTTATACTAATAAAACTGAAATTTATTTTGCACATTTTTACACCGTTTGTGAAAACACTTCCTAGACAGTGCAAATTTGAGAACTAATATTTCAGATTTTTGTATCTATTTAATTAAACTATCAATCAAATAATGACATTCACAATTATTTTGATAAATTAATTTGTTAATTAATTTCATGCTTGTTTCATTTTTACCCTAATTTTTGTGTGCTTCATATATGGCAGAACCACTTGCAACCGTTGTAGAATACGATAGAATGCACTAATTATTTCGTTAAATCAGGCGAAATTTACTGCCATTTTTCTAAAAACATTGAATTGAATTTTCCTTTTTTATTGCAATGACTATTTTTCACTTTTTGGGCTAATACATACCACAAATTAATGTTTCATAGGGTTAAGGTCGGGTAATTGGAGAGCGGTTTTTAATTGCTTGGGTACATGGTACAAAAGCCATTCCTGAACTAAATAGGAAGAATGCTTACGGTCCTTGTTCTGCTGGAAATAATAAATGGGTCGCATGTTTGATTTTTCAACAGAAGGTTGTAATTTATTAAGCAAAATTGATAAATACTTATACTTTATAATACCATCCAATTATACCATCTATAAATTCTAGAATCCTGACCCCTTTCGACCGCACACGCGACAAAGCTAAAACTGAAGTGCCCCCGTGTTTCACTGTTCAACGCATGTTTTCTTTATTGCGTTCAGAATTATTTTTTTGCCACACAATTTGTTTGCCATTTGAACCAAATAAATTGTACTTACTTTCATCATTAAAAATCACAGTTTCCCAAAATTCTATACTGTTATTTACATAAGTTTTAGCAAATTATATTAGTTTTAGCAGCTTTAGTTAGAAACGAACTGTTTCTTCCTGCCTTTACGATCATTATGCCCTCTTGAACGAAGGGTTCGTCGAATAGTTTCTGTTAAAATTGATTTATTAATCATAACAGATACCTTTATCGTTAATTTTGACACACTGTTATTGGGTTCTCGTTACATTTTCCTTATAAAAAAAATTTCATCCGCAACTGTTAACTTTTTTCTTTGGCCACAACGAGATTTATTTTGTAAGGCTACGGTATTTTTATAATTATATTTATTATTTTTTGTACAGTAGCATGGGATCGGCCAACTAATTGCCCAACTTGGAGTAAGGATTTTCCTTCGCAAATTAATTTTAGTATCGATTTCCTTGTAGATAAGTCCGTACCACTGCTTTTTTAATACATTTTGTTAAAATAGGATAAAGCTTACTGCTAACGTCTGCATTATCATTTGTAATACTAATAAGTGACTAATAATGCAACTAAGTAATTAAATTATTATTGCATTGTCGCTTCATAACATTAGAAAATCTGCAAGTGTATGCTCACTTTTGTGACATCAAATGTAAACGTATTATCCATTCCATAATTAATTAGTAACGTAATAGAAGATAAGAGATCATTTTTTCGCATTATAGTACATCAAAGTCAACAGAAAATAATTATGAAAATATGGAATTAAAAATTCATATACTTTCTTGAAAAATAATGCAATTATTACGTGATTCCAGGGTGTATGCTCACTATTGTGAGCCACTGTATATGGTAATGGTAATATTATTGGGAATTTACATTAACCATGCGCCACTACGCGTCCATAATATGAACTACTCCGTTTAGTATACCCAAAATTTTATACGTGTTGTAATATTGACTTTTGAAATTAATTTATATTTTAAAGTTACCGCTTGTTTTGTTTTATATAATTTTTTAAACGTCCTGTATATTCACAATGTAAGCGACATCTATTGGTTCTGGGTTTCTTAAGGGTAAAATTTTGCAGAGGTACACGTGTCTGGTGGTTTCGGTAACAAGCGTCACTTAGGTGTGTGCCATTGAACTTAGAAGGTTCGACAATTTTAATTTTCAATACAGATCAATTTTGAAGTGTTAACTTTATTTTAGTGTGGTGATATATTGTACAGGTATAAATCTTTTAATTATAGTTTATAATATTTATTATTGAAAAGGGCAAAATACTCGTATGTTAATTCTTTTTGTTTCGCGTGTCACGTGTTTTCATTGTGTCAACTATCGTAATAGAAATTTAAAAGGTGGTTTTAAAAGATTTAACATTATCTTTCAATTCGGTTTTCTAAATGCAATTTTAAAGTTTTTATTATCAACGTTAGAAATGCTTCACTTATGTAAAATATTTGTTACAAGGTTATAAAGGCCACGTGTTGGGTGAATTCATAAAGGGATATTTTAAACTGCAAGGTCAACTTTCTCTTGGTAACTTGTTTTATTAATACAAAGTATGCTAAAATTAAATATATACAGGATGTTTTAATTTCAAATGGGTTTAGATTTATAAATTAAGAAGTTTCATTATTTAAAATAGGTAATCTGTTATTAAAATAATTATATTAATATACAGGGTGATTGTTAAAGTTATTGATAATTGTTTGCAGTTAAAGAGATTTGATAAATGAATTCAATCTATTACTAAGCCCCAAGTAAGCGTTACTAAGTAAGAGTTACAAGGCTGCGTAAAGATGTACGATGAGTTTACAAATCTTTATATAGTTGTAAATGATTGACTTATTTAAACAATGGTTTTGGTTTCGTTACGTGTACATTTGACTTTCCGACGACTCTGTATGAATGGCCCAAATCCCGTGGTAGACTGGAAGATAAATTACACAGTACTACATATGCTTAAATGCAAACCATAAAGCAAATTACATTGAACCGTTCCCAAAGATTTGTTGTTAATTAAGTTATCATAACTTACAGTGACGCGCATGAATGGATTAACGAGATTCCTTAAAGGAAAACGGGTTACTGAGATTGGGGTTTTAATATTGGTAAATTAGGTATCGTTAGTATTCAAATACAGGATGGTTGAACTTGTTTGAATTAGGTAGTAAATTATAATTCAAGGGTGGTTATTTAAAGGTAGATTAATAAAGGTATTTTTTCCATTAACCGCTAGTGTTAAAACAAAACACATAATAGCTTCCCACAATCTTCTAAAATGTACCAAGTACATGAAGAATAGATTAAAACAATCCAAAGGATTGAATCCCAACAAGTAATTTTAAAACATAATTAAAATCATTAAAGCGATTTAAAACAAATCGACTTTCAGGGTAATTAAATCTACAGATTTATTAGATCACGAGTTATGTAAATCATTGCTTCAGGTTAAATTCCTCAAACAAGAATATTAACGATAATAAAAGAATTGACTTTCCCAAATTTGGTTGTTTTATTTTGTGTTGAAAGTTAAAGGTTGTCTCTCTTTCGGAGCAATCATTTGTCTTGTTACAGTTGTTTTTGACATTATGTTTTGTACACCGGAAGAAAGAGTTTGGTTACTAGATGGCGATCGTAGGTATTTTCACAACGTGGTGGTCCAGGTTATTTTCCGTGTCGTCGAAGAAGTGTGATTTTAGATTTGAACTTTGTTAGTTCTCAAGAGATGGCGGATTTCTGGAGAGGACGTTGGTGCGAAGTTCAAATTCAAAAGTTGCATCTTACAGTGTATTTGTTAATTAATTGTGTGTTAGAATTTGAATTTTACCACTATTACAACGCAGTCGACTAGCTATATTAGTACAATACGCATTAATAACTTATGTGCAATATCGTGCTATACTAATTAGAACAGCCATTATGACGCGACGTTAGCCCCCTCATCGGTGATGTAAATTCCCAATAGTGTTAACTTACAAGAGACTGAAGTTAGCCATTTAATCCCAAGATTAAACAAGAGATTAAGGGCCGATTGCACCAAGCCCATTTAAGGCTTTAATAGCGATTTAGTCTAAATATCTGTTAAATATTGCGATTTAACTTAAAAATTCGTTGCATCAATGTGATTTAGTTTAACTGACTCGTAAATCTATACGCTTAAATTAACGTCAAATAATTTATGGAATTGATATTAACAGGCTCATAATAAAGAGACTATTAGCACTTAATAGACTGATTTTAATTGAGCTTGGTGCAATCGGGCCTAAGAGGCGCTTCAGTCTCGAGTAATTTATACTATTTTATACAATCCTAATAACAGCCGACAAAAAATAGCTGAAAAAGAAAATTGGAATAAACAGCTACAAATTAAGAATCTATAAATTGAAGTGGCTATTGAAAAACGCATTACAAAAGGTAACAGTGTATGTAATAACACTTTTGTAATTATGCAATCTATAAAATTGTTTATTAATGTATCCCATTACAAATGATAATAGTGGTTGTATGTTCAAAAGGAAGAGTGCCAATAAAAAGCTTTGACGGCATACAACGCCTACGCGTCGAAACGAATATCTCATTGAAATAGGATCACGCATTCCTTTGAAGGAAAGGATAAATAATTCTAACGCAAGATAAAATATAGCACCTAGGAGATTGATGGGTTAATAATTATGAGCCCTGGGGATTAAATGACACCATGGGATTAAATTTACTAATAAACGCTTCGTGGGACTGAAGAAGGTCTTTACGAACTGCAAAAGTCGTCATAAATGGTAAATTACCGCGATAGGATTGTATAAAATTTATCTTGTGCAAAAAGTCACTTCCGTAAATAAATCCGTTAAAAAGAAAACAGGGGTTCACAAGTTGTAAGTGGGGGTCCACGAAAGGGGTCCATAGGAGACCACACGGGGGTCCACGTAGACGTGAAAAGAAAACAGGGGTTCACAAGTTGTAAGTGGGGGTCCACGAGAAAAAAAAGTTTGGGAACCATTGTTCTCGATTATGTAAATTCTTGAAAATGTTTCATCACACCAAGAATATTTCAAATTAAACTAACCTGCATTTTATAAATCGTCCAACTTCCAAACTAATTTTCTGTTGCACTATCCAATTATCTACTGGTACTCCAAACATCGGAATTACATGAATGCTGGAATAAATTAAAAATGTATTAATTTCTGCAAACACAAATGAATCGCCAAGTGCAGAAAGGAAAGTACTGACAAATTTGTCGCAATAGAGTTATACCATTATTTTATATATTTTTGACAAACCCCGATCTCTTAGTGCAAAACCAAAAGTTCTACCATATAGCGTCAGTTAGTTAATCGTCTTCAAAAAATGCATTCAGTGGAAAGGGAAGATCTGATGTAATATTTTCTATTGCACTTTGTAGTAATAATACTTTTGTAGTATTTTCCTTTCTGCACTTGGCGATTAAAATATTTAAATGTAGGTCAAAGCGTTGTCAAAGGCAAAGCGACGATTTAAAAAAAAATTACAATAGCGACATCTACTTATAAAATACCAAAGTACAACTATTTTGTAGGTAGGTAGAGATAGTTTTAAAGCTCAAGAACCTTAATCTGCGCAAGGTGGGGAGCCAAGAGGAGGGCAAAATACATACATACTGCTATGATATTTAGCTACCCCCTTATATCGCGCAACTTTTCTTGCCTCGGCTATTCAGCGCAGAGTTTTCCCTGTCAAAATGCTTGGACAGGTATCTGATAATATCATTTTGTAAAATGGGTGGTTCTAGTTGTTGTACTTTGTTTATGATACTTTCAGCATACTCATTGCGATGGCCAGTACCCAAGTATCTGCCCGTCATCAACTCATTTCGCACCTCTTCCTGAGCCTGATCATCCCAGTATCTCGACACAAATAATTTCGAAAACTCTTGAAAATTGTCGAATTGGTCTTGTATCATACCGTACCATTGTCTCGCGTTTCCTTTCATCATAGAGTCTATGACGTTTTTGAGTTTTTCTGAGTCAACAATACGAACCGTAGCCCTCTTGACATATTTCAAAAACTGTTTTGGATTTTGTTCTGCACTACCATAAAATTTAAGCTTTGCATCCCCATGCAGTTGCCAAGAAATGTCTTGTATTAGAGTACTGTTGAATAAAGACGTATTACCACTATCTGGTCTCATACTGTTTTTAAATGTATCTACATCTTTTTGTATATTTGTTACCTCGTCTTTAACCTTTTTAATTAAATTGTCGTGGTGATGAATTTCTTGCGTAATATTGCGTTCTGTTTGTTATTTTGTTATTAATTTCTGTTTCAACTTTTTCATTGTTTTGTTTTTCTGTTATCATTCTATTCTCTAAAAGCCGTATTACATTAGACAATTTCTTGAGCAAGAAATTGAACAATTTTTGGAACAATCTAAATTGTGTAGTATCAAACAGCAAATTGTGTGAAATATTGTCTTGCTTTTAGATTGTCTGGAAAATTTTAAATAGTGCTCTATTTTTCACACAATTTTCTACACAATTTGTCTGTGAACAATTGCAATTCAGCACCGGTAGAATGTCAAATCGATCATGTCAAATGATAATAATTATTTATTTCGCTGTTATTTACGTTTAAACTGTTTAGGTTAAATAGCACGTGGTGGATTTGTTTTTTTGTAATTTAATTTCAATTTTATGAGTAAACATATAATTCAAACAGCAAATTGTGTGAAATATTGTCTTGCTTTTGATTGTCTGGAAAATATTAAAACATGCTCTATTTTTCACACAATTTTGTACACAATTTGTCTGTGAACAATTGCAATTCAGAATGTCAAATCGATCATGTCAAATGATAATTATTTATTTCGCTGTTATTTACGTTTAAACCGTTTAGGTTAAATAGCACGTGGTGGATTTGTTTTTTTTGTAATTTAATATCAATTTTATGAGTAAACATATTGTGGGGACCATGCTTTTTTATTTATTTTTAAATTTAAAAGTTACCGCTTTCGCGCCTTGCCGGTTGGCAACACACAAAGCACCATTGACCAGAGGGCGACGTGACAGGAAGTCCAGTGGTTTTCTAGAAGCCGAGTTCAGCATTGTTACCGACTTACCGACAGTTCAACTGCCTCGTGTATTTCTGCATAAATGGTGTTTTCTGATTTAATTGTGTTGTTAATCAATTCATTCGTTTTTATGTTAATAAACAATAATTGTCATTGTTATTTTGTGTTTTGTGAGCACCACCTGAGCCCACAATATAATTGGTAAGTACCTATTATTAAAGTTGGAAACTTGATACAAATTCAGTTAAAATTTAAATTTATGGAATAATTTAATTATATTGTAGCATAGAGAATGGGTTGGTCAAACGAGCAAGTAGAAGCGTTGATCGATGAATATGCGAAATACCCATGCTTGTTTTCGGTCAAACACGCACACTATCACAACAAACATTTACGAAGTATTGCACTGACCAAAGTGAAGGAACGTTTGGCAAAGTTACTACCGTTGGTGACGGAGGCAGAAGTACAAAAGAAATTTCTAGGCCTTCGCACCACGTATTCAGCTGAACGCAGGAAGATGCTAACCGCACTGCATAGTGGAATGGGCGAGGCTGAGGTAAATTAAATTTTTGTATATACCTACATAAACATTTCTCATTTACTAAAAGTAAATAAATGTTGATATGGTAAACCATTGTAGGAGTCTGTTTGTAGACTGATATTTCCTTCGGTTCTAGGTATACACGCCATCATTATGGTATTTTGATAAAATGCTGTTTTTAAATGATTCACTGGAAGTACGAGCGCACAAGTCCTCATTTAATCAGTCATCAAAATGTTCGGCATCTAGTTCTGAAACACAACACTACGAACTAGAAAGCCAGAACGAAACATTAACAGTGGATGTTTCCGGACTAGTAAGTGAATTAACTTATGGTATGAATAGAAACATCTTTTATTTGTAATTCTGTTAGGACGAAGGAGAATATGAAGTTCAGGACGATGGTTACCTGTTGCCGTCGCCTGATTCTGAAGCAGCACTTGCCAGCACTAGCAGGACGCCTAGTAAGACAAAGCGAAGGAAGATTGAAAATAAAAGCAAGGATGTTAATGAAGAAATGGTAATTATAGTAATAAACACGATAACAATTTTCATTGACACTGACAATATTACAGATCATTTTAAGTAAGGTCTCCGAAAATTTGGAAACGATGAGTAAAGCTTACCAGACTGGTATTGGAATTCCAAATAAATCGTCTGAGGACATTTTCGGGGAGTTTGTAGCATCCGAATTAAAAAAATTGGAAGGAGAAGAAAAAAATGAGGCACAGTATGCAATACATGGAATTCTGCGAAATGCACTTAAAAAAAAGTAAATAAAAATATCCAATTAATAAATGGATTTTAACTTGGTTCTTTTTAGATCATAACAGAGGACACCGTTTTTAGTCGCTTGGCACTTTTACCTTAAAATTTGCATTTTGGCGCTTGGTTCCTTTTTGATAAGCGCTATTCAAATATATTGTCATGTTCCGTAGATATGTGAAATTGTAAAGGACAAAGTATTGCTGTTTGTTTGATCAAATGAAAACAGAAGAAACAAATTAAATTAATTTGGTTTATTTGTTAACTTAGGATTTTTCGTTAAAATAAACAAAATAACAATTAGTGAGATTCGTGAATGCGCGAGTTGAAGAGGACAATTTTAGTGGGGTTTTAAAATAATAAGGGAGCAGTAAGGATTCGGGTACCAGCCCGTTGTTTTGTTGTTTGGAAGATTGAATTTTGGAAAAAGTAATTGATCACCTATGGTTGGCGATGATTGTATAATTCGAACGATAATTGGAGGATGATGAGTTTGGAACAATCACATAGGCAGCGTGCAAAACATCAGGACCAATTCTCTTCGACGGTGGTGAAAACAGTAAGACGATAATTTGAGTGCGTTAAGTTAAACGATCGTTAGACAATATTTTCTGATAAAATTTTAATTAGTGCGATTAAATCTGGGGGGTGTTAGTTTATTTATAATAAGGTTAAATGTACACTTAATTTGTTTTGTTGAAATTTATAATTTTGTTTCATAAATTTAATTTTTGTATTAATAAATGAACAGGTTGCAGAGTGAGGAGATTTTATTTTAGTTTAATTTGCTTCAAAAATAGGTAGGTACAGCGTTTAGAGGTACGAATAAGATTCGAGTAGATGCAAAAATTATTGTTTTTTGTAGCGAGGAAGTTGTGCAAAACACAACATGTCAATGTTATAATTTCTGCCTTTTCAGGTATCAAATTTATTGTCGACTGCAAAATTCTAAATCTATTAGTATTCCAAACAAATTTTCCACAACACGTCTTGCTCTCGACAAGCGATAATTAAAAATGTTGTCGTCCATACGAAGATAGTTTTTAAATGCATCGGGATCCTCGATTAAAAGTCAATTCTCTTGCAATGTCCATATTTAATATTTTTAAGGATACTTTATCTGCCAGTAAATAATTTTCGATATCTGACAGTTTCTTTCAAATTATGACAGATGACAATTTATTGTTCAAGAAATTGTGTAATATCAAACAGGGCTTGTTGGGACTACACAATTTACTACACAATTTAGATTGTTCCAAAAATTGTTCAATTTCTTGCTCAAGAAATTGTCTAATGTAATACGGCTTTTAGTCCACGACTTTAGATTCTACCAAGTCTATGTGGTTATTAGTTGTTACTAATTTTGTTTCCATTTTTTCTGTTTCTATCTAGTTTTTCATCCAAGCTAATAAATCTGTTTTTTGTTTCTTCTGAATTTTTGTCCATTTTGTTTTTTAATTCTTCTAAATTTTGGTCCATTTTGTTATTGAATTCTAAATTTTTGTTATTAAGTTCTTCCGAATTTTTAAATTGTTCCATCATTTTACTATAGAACATCTCTATCGTCAGATGTTTATCCTGTCCTTCTTTCTTCTTTTTATATGATTCTGTTTCCGTATTCTCCTCATCTTTGAACATTTCTTTTTCTCTGGTGCTAAACACCGGAGTTTCTGATCTCTCCACATCCTGCTCTATAATTGGTACATTTTCACCTGCACTGGCGTCAACAAATACAGCTCTAGGATCTGTATTCATGATGATATTAGTGGCAATCAATTTATCTATTTATATGCAAGAAAATAAAACAACAAAATATAATAGCTCAAATTTTCGTGATATTATTTAAAAATGCTATTATCATCTATTTTGAATTAACCGTCACCCTATCAAACTTTATATTTTTAAATAAGTTGACCTATCTAATCTGTATAATACAGAACCAAATTTATTTAACCATAAACCCAATGTGTATTAACTTTTCAAAATTTTTATCACCTCTTATCCTAATCGCTTTCTACATTTATTTAAACTAACAAATTTTTAAATTTATTTGAAAATGTATTATTTTAATCTGAAGTTTTCAAAATTTTTACCGTGCTTTCCTATTAGCTCCCGTTTTTATTTAATGCCCTATAATTGATTAAACCAAATTAAATGTACTGAGCTGCAATTTAAGCTAAAATTTTTATGTAAAAAAATTTTTTCAAAATTTGAAAATTTAAATATTTTTATTTTTCCACCCCGGGGTTGTTTCTTATCTTGCCCCACGTTGGGCGCCAAAATAGTTGCTATGATATTTAGCTACCCCCTTATATCGCGCAACTTTTCTTGCCTCGGCTATTCAGCGCAGAGTTTTCCCTTTTCTCCGGGCTAAAGGCGGGATCCAAGAAACATTTAAAATACTTCACCTAAATCAGTGATTTTTGATGTAATAGTAAGAATGAATCGTAGCTTGTGTCTGTTTGTTCTTTAATTTACTACTGCTATGAAAATAATTAAATTAAACGCAAAACGTTATCAAATCAGAAACAATGCAATTTATTCAACACAAATAAAATAATTTAGACAAATTATTGATTTTCTCACACCTAAACAAATTAAACTTTACAATATTAAACATTCGCAATAAAATCCCCAAAGTACTATACACGCCCGAATTTTAAAACGATGTGTCTATTTAGCAAAATTATTAGTGCGTCACATAACTCTTACCGAAAATGTAATGTTCTTCCGGAGTTTACTGAAGGCCAACTTGACGTGGAGCATCCACACGTGAAGAATATTGTTGAAATCTGCTTCCTTTTTTGGACCAAACACAACAGGTAGGCACGACCAGTGGATAACTATCTTCCTCAAATCGCACGATCAATGACAGATAAGCAACTTAACAAATTTTCTCCAATCAATTTCCATTTATATAACTTTTCTTCCTATCTCAAAAATTATATCCGAATTCAAAATTAATAACTTGTGTCTATCTTTTATCATCAATAAAATAAATACGTCCTCTTTTGCTGACGATTGACCGTTTCGACTCTCACGGTTCTCTTGAAAATCCTCAATACCAAAAACTAAATTCGGATTGTAATACGATCCGCACGTATTCACTTTTCGATCGTTCGCTTCGGAATCCAATACCAAAAACTCAATACGAAATTATAATACCATCAGCCCACCTTTACTTTTCAGCGGCTGACCTCCGAATCCTTTCCTTTCATTCCGTTCTCATTTTCCAAAATCTCCCACCAATTAATTATCCACTCGCGCGCACTCGCAAAGTTCCCAAATTATCACATTCAATTTAGCGCAAATCCTAATTTAACAAATAAACCAAAATAAGTTTAATTTGTTTCTGATACTTAAATTTCAATTGAAACAAATACCACCAATATTTTGTCATTTACAATGTCATCAATATTTTCAGATCTAACAACGTTTGCTTGTTCTGGATGTGAGTCAGGGGCAGTTCAACAATACTTCAATTAAAGAAGATTCAGACACAATTCAGTTGCTCATCTATTTTGGTCTATTAAATTATGTAAATCATAAGTGTTTTGACTAAATTGCACAATCACATCATAATCTTAACAAAATATCACAGCAATACATATACGAATTTCAGCCTTCTGCGTCAATTTTTAGCAATCTTGAGGTTTGAAACTATCTCCAAGTACCACGACTTATTAAATTTGTCGCTAGATGTCGCTTTTGAGGATAATTTTGAAAGAAGTAATTTTTATGCATGCCAATTGACGATTAATCATTATTATTAGTAGTCCTCCAAAATTAAAAGTAACAAACCTTTTGATTTCCTATCCAACTATGATCAGCCAACCAATGTAAAGTCGATATCAAATTTTACATTTGTGATGTTTCTCATACAAATCTTGTATTTCTCCATACAATTTTCTTCAACTGTCGGTTGAGGAAATCGGCTGGAAGACTGCGATGAGGAAAGCAACGGGAAACTACCTCATTATAATCCCAAGAATAGTCAAAATGGCAATAAACTTGCCATGATGATCGCCAACATCCGAAACGGATAGGCACCGGAAGAAGAAGAAGTTGGTAAGCATACCGATATTCTGAAATAAAAAATGGACTATATAGATTATAGACATTACCTAACATTCCCCATTCTAATCTAGGATCACAAATTATTTTTCAGTGAAATCAATGAGTGGGTTTGGTGAGGTTTAATGTTTAACAGCCGATTTTAATTTTATGTGACAATTTATTTTCAAAACATTTTACACTGAACCATGTAAATTGGAAACCATATAAAGCTGTATCAGAAACCGTAATCAGTTATTTAAAATTTCATTTAGTTCCTTAATAGGGGTGTACTTAGGAAAACATTTACAAACTACTGTTAATCAGGCACAAAAAAGGGTCAAAATGAAATCTCAATTTTGAAAAGGAATTTTCTGAAAATTTTAAAAATAAAATTAAATTTATTTAGGGCCAGTTTATCTATCTCCAGTTAAATTTACCTATCAGATAAATCGACCACGTGACGTCTTTTAGTCCAATGAGAGGACACCAAACCTCACTTACCTGCCAGATAAGTTTAACTGAAACTTTAACTACAGATTGATAAATTGGCCCTTAGTAGAAAGTAAAAATTAGTAAGAATCAAGTCAAAAGACGTTCTGAATTAATTAATAAAATTAAATTTAAATTAAACTAATTTTAGGCATTAGGAATTGTTTTTAGCAATTGACGAAACATTAAAATTAAATTAAAAATTTTGTAACTACATATTATAAATAATCTAACTTTAAACGTGCGACTACAGAAAAACTACGAGTACTTAATAGAAAATTTCTACGGCACTTCAGGATTATTTTGATGGGTTGTAAATTAAATTTTGCCAAAAAGTTTTGAAACTTTATAAATGTACCGACATTAAACCTGCAAATAAACCAAAAATAATAGAAAAATTCTAGATACTACGGGGGTAGTTTATGTTAAGGGACGAAAATTAAATTACGCCGAAAAAATTTGAAACTTTGTAAATATACTGACTTTACACCTGAGACTATACAAAAAATGGTAGAAAAATTCTAAATAGTACGGGGCAGTTTTTATTAAGGGATGAAAATTAAATTTTGCCGAAAAATTTTGAAACATTGTAAATATACTGATTTTACACCTGAGAATATACAAAAAATGGTAGAAATATTCTAAATAGTACGGGGTAGTTTTTATTAAGGGTTAAAAATTAAATTTTGCCGAAAAATTTTGAAACTTTGTAAATATACTGACTTTACACCTGAGAATATACAAAAAATGGTAGAAATATTCTAAATAGTATGGGGTAGTTTTTATTAAGGGTTAAAAATTAAATTACGCCGAAAAAATTTGAAACTTTGTAAATATACTGACTTTACACCTGAGAATATACAAAAAATGGTAGAAATATTCTAAATAGTACGGGGTAGTTTTTATTAAGGGTTAAAAATTAAAATTTGCCGAAAAATTTTGAAGCTTTGTAAATATACTGACTTTACACCTGAGACTATACAAAAAATGGTAGAAAAATTCTAAATAGTACGGGGCAGGTTTTATTAAGGGATGAAAATTAAATTTTGACGAAAAATTTTGAAACTTTGTAAATATACTGACATTAAACCTGAAAATAAACAAAGAATAGTGGAAAAATTCTAAGTACTACGGGGTAGTTTTTATTGAGGGATGAAAATTAAATTTTGCCGAAAAATTTTGAAACTTTGTCAATATACCGACATTAAATCTGCAAATACACCAAAAATTATAGAAAAATTCTAAGTACTTAAAAAGACCATGCAGCAGTCACTCCCAGACGAATATGAGAAATCATGAAGGTCAGGTTTATGTGGACAAACCTCAAGAACAATATTTGATGTCCAATTGCAAACAATCTCATTTATGCAAAAACATAAAGACAAATTTTGCTGCGTTTATGTTTTTTAACTAATCAATTTTTAAATAGATTCAATGCTTATTCGGGCTTTCAAAGCTGATATATACGAAAAGCTAAAATTCAATAGAACTTTTAAAGTACGAATTACATAAGTAATTGAAGCTATGCTTCTTATCGTACGGGTATCGCACGGGCAGTTAACTGAAAAAAATCGTTCGTCACACAAATTGGTAACGGAAATATGTAACGGAAATTCGTCACACAAATTTCGACCGCGGCTTTCAAATTTCGAACTTCCCTTCAAACACCATAACTCCGGAACCGAGAGGGCTAGGACCCTGGGAATGGTGACTATGGATGGGGGGCGGAGGTGGCAACTGCCCCCGACCCCATGCCGCCTCAAACGCCGCCCCCGCCAACCGGTTTTTAGGGAAAATAGTTTTTTGACAAAACTAAAAATTTTTTTTTTTTAATTAAAACCCCCCTCCCCTTTTTGTGGGTCGGCAAAAAACGTCAAAAAAATTTTCAAAATTTTTATTTTTCAAAAATTTTGAAAAATTCCCGCCCCCCCCTTTCTCCCTCTTCGTGGGTCGGAAAAAAACGTCGAAAAAATTTTCCCGTATTCTTATAAGCAAGTTGGAGGCCGACCCATATTCATAAATGCCAGTGGGAGGCCGACCCGACCCGTGTTCTCTAAAGCAAGTGGGAGGCAACCGCCCCCGACCCCACGCCGCCTCCAACCGGTTTTTAGGAAAATAGTTTTTGACAAAACTAAAAAAATTAACTTATTTTTAAAATTAAAACCCCCCCTCCCCTTTTCGTGGGTCGGCAAAAAACGTCAAAAAAGTTTTAATTTTTTGACAAAACTAACAAAATTTAAAAATCCCCCCCCCATTCTCCCTTTTTGTAGGTCGGCAAAAAACGTGGAAAAAATTTTCCCGTATTCTTATAAGCAAGTTGGAGGCCGAAGGCCGACCCGTATTCTTAAATGCCAGTGGGAGGCCGAAGGCCGACCCGACTCGTGTTCTCTAAAGCAAGTGGGAGGCCGAAGACAGACCCGTATTCTTATAAGCACGTTGGAGGCCGACCCGTATTCTTAAATGCCAGTGAGAGGCCGAAGACCGACCCGTGTTCCTAAAAGGCAAGTGGGAGGCCGATCCGTAGTTTTATAAGCAAGTTGGAGGCCGACCCGACCACACCCGATGAAACGTAGAAAAGCCATAACCCGGCAAATGGTTATAAAAAACAAAAGCTTTCGGCTTCACCTGCCGCTTTTCATGTCTCATCCGCCGCTTGTCATGTCTGTAGGTGGAAGGTACAAGACAGCTAGCCCATAGGAATTACCCAGTGTCGGAGCTCGCTGGGTCGCTCGAAAACGTTCGTGGGTTCGTATAAAAATAATTGATCTGCTTTGCGAAAATAACTGTGCCCGGGCGCCAAGCGAAGAAATAACAGATTTCAGAAATCTCTTAGTCCATTAAATCAACACTAAAAGAAAATAATAATTGAACGAAAAATAATTGAGCACACACAGTTGCGAAATAGACTCTACTACAGCTCGTGGTAGCTAAGCGGAATGCTTCTTGCAAAAAAAGAACAAATTCCAAAATTTAGTTAAACAATTAACTAACAAAAAATCGCTACCCTGGCTAAAGCAGAGCCATTGTCTGTTGTAAAGATGGAATAACTAGTACCTAGATGTTGTGGTACTTAGTTATAAAAAAAATAAAATGATAAAATGGTTTATGATGTTATGAAACCAGTAGGTAAACGAACCTTAGCAGATTCTCCTGATTCATGATGTTATCGAACCAGTAAGCAGACAAACATTACCCAACCAACCTCCCATAAGATCCACAGCAAGCTAAAACGTATTTTAGCTTGGGGAATAATCACATAAAAATCAAAATAACAACACATCACAATTTATTAAAATAAACATAAATTCGGCAATCAGATGGTCGTTGCCTTAACGTGGTGGAAATTTGCAGTGGTTGCAGAACAAAACCCATACGGAGGCCTGGATGCTATCGCCGAAAACTACTCCCTAAAAATCAATCAGCTGGAAGTTCAAGTGGTAATACAAATCCCGCCAAGCGGAACCACTATCGAACTCCAGGGTAGAACAAGCGATAGCGTCGACGACAAAAATCAAACCTCCGGTACGTTGGTTTACCACGCTATTTATTTTCAAAAAAACTCATAAATAAAAATAAACACATAAAAAAATGTCGAAAGTAAAAATTTCAAGTACGAGACTTGAACGTACGACGATCAGTTTGGACTTCCAATGCTAATTGCATTCAACCAGCGCCGTTCGATACTAATTATCGAAAATAATGCTCTGTTCAAATTCAAACAAAATAATTATTAATTTAAAATTATAAAGATTTGAACACATCGCATTTATAATATCAACGCCTTGCGAACGTAAAACTTTAATCAGCCTGTAATCACGTCGAACAAAAGTGCTTATCTGCAAACAGACGATTACTTTGGCCAAAAAAACGTTCATAGCCAAAGTGCGTGGCAAAGTAATCCAAGATGTTGGACAAATAAAAAATAATAAGACATAAGCAAAAAGCAAAAAAACAATAAAACATTAAAGCAAAAAATTATAAAGCGTAAAATGATACGAAAGGACATATGTAGACTGCGCCGATGGTCAGAAATTAATCCTTTTTTTTGGGTAAATGACCATGGGCAAGTAGATTGCGCCGATGGTCATTAAGGGTAATATACAGATTGCGCCGATGGTGTACCTGAGGGATTAAAAAGTATTACTAAGGCATAATGGGGATATTATTGTAAATCAGTTTATTAAATATTCATAAAAAATTAAATTGCGGTACCTAATTATCATTAATATGACAATACTTATTGCAGATACTTTTTATAAATTCCAACCTTGACATTGTTTTGCTAGCATACAAGTCGATCAAATTTTGCATATAGACGGCACGGCATTCCGCAAATTTCTAATTTTTTTTTGGAAAATGTCAATTTTTAAAAATTTTTCAATGCAAACATGTTATATAATTGTTAAAATGAAAATATAAAATAAGTGCTTTTAAAAAATATGAGTTACCATGTTAAATTACAAATTAAATTTCGTAACTTTGATATCTCAAAGTAATTTGTGTATTTTATCGAGTTAAAAATTTTTTTGAGTTAACATCTGTTTTATTAATATTTAATATAAAATAAAGTGGAATCTACTAAATGGGAAAGTAATGTGTTGTCACATCAGATTTTAGCAGCGTCTTTTAGACACTCAAATACGTATGTCAGTGGTATAACCAGAAGCTCATTTGGGGGGGGGGGGTCTGAAATCTGAAAACGGAATTATATGGTAAAAACGGAATGTCAAGTTTTTAATCATTTTCGAAAAGCTGAAAATTCACTACAAAATATTTTGTTCAGTATTTGCTTTGGTTAATTTTTAGCAGCGTCTTTTAGACACTCAAATACGTATGTCAGTGGTATAACCAGAAGCTCATTTGGGGGGGGGGGGGGTCTGAAATCTGAAAACGGAATTATATGGTAAAAACGGAATGTCAAGTTTTTAATCATTTTCGAAAAGCTGAAAATTCTCTACAAAATATTTTGTTCAGTATTTGCTTTGGTTCATTTTTAGCAGCGTCTTTTAGACACTCAAATACGTATGTCAGTGGTGTAACCAGAAGCTCATTTGGGGGGGGTCTGATATCTGAAAACGGAATTATTTGGTAAAAACGCACTGTCAAGTTTTTAATCATTTTCGAAAAGCTGAAAATTCTCTACAAAATATTTTGTTCAGTATTTGCTTTGGTTCATTTTTAGCAGCGTCTTTTAGACACTCAAATACGTATGTCAGTGGTGTAACCAGAAGCTCATTTGGGGGGGGGGGGCGTCTGAAATCTGAAAACGGAATTATATGGTAAAAACGCACTGTCAAGTTTTTAATCATTTTCGAAAAGCTGAAAATTCTTTATAAAATATTTTGTTCAGTATTTGCTTTGGTTCATTTTTTAGTTATCAACCTAAAAAAGTTTTGGTAGTCCATTGTTTAGTCGTAATTAATTAATGAAGTTTTGTTTATGCACATGCGCTGTGCAACAATATAATTGTTTACTATCAACTTCGTGCAATTTAAACGGTTTATTAACTTTTTTTTATGTGAAACGTTTTGGGAGTCCAATTAAAAGTTTTGGTAGATTATTGTTTTTTAATAATGCTCCAATCAAAATTTAATGTCAAGACGTGTGGATGCAATAATAATTTTGTTTTTTCTAACGTTTGTTTAGCTCATTTTAGGCTTCTATACAAAGTATCACAAGAATCCTTATTTTATTCGTGTACAGATTTTGTAATTGATTCAAAAGTGTTAGTAGTCGATTGTTAAATAGTAATTAATTAATAACAATCGACTACCAAATCTCTAAACGAACAAAAGATGACATGAAAAAAATTTTAAAAACAAAATTATTATTTCAGCCACGTGGTGCATAAAAATTCGGCAAGCCAACTTTTAGGTTATTCTCATACCAACGTTTACAAAAATTGTAATAAAAGAAAAGTGGAAGAAATTTGAGTCGTTTTAGAAATATAATATAGTAGGTATTTTCTGCATTAATTTTAGAATTTTACGATATATTTAAAAACAAAATTATTTAGAATTTAATATAAAATTAAAGGACATTTAGGCCCGCATGTACAATAGTCGGTTAAGGCTCAGTTACTTTACATTGGTGTTTAATTGGACATATTATGTATACGTAGTATAGTTGCGGTATGGGGCAGTAAACTATAACGTTTCGCCCCCAAAATTATAGACCAACAGAATCGTGCACAAATTGTCTCGAAATTGCAAATTTCTCGTAGTTATAAATTTGTGTTATAAATGTTTTTAATAATGAAAGAATCAAAATAATGCAGTTATTTAAAAATAACCTCGTCAAATTACTAACCTAATTAAAAATCGCACATAATGTATAGTACTCCTGTAATAAATTAAGTACCTTAATCCTCTAATGGGATTTTAACTCCGTCGTTACCCAAAAAGATTACCTATTAATTGACCATCGGCGCAATCTACATACTAACCCTAACCGAACCCGGCGCAATCTGCATGCTAGATTATGAGACCCTTCAACCATCGGGCGCAGTCTACAACCTCCCAGCGGTCCCTCATGTGGACATCAGCTTCCATAAAAATCGGTCCGGAAGCGTAAAAAAAATCGGGCTTGCGCTAAAAAAGATACACTGGTGCTTCCGCACTTAAAATCTAATTTTACTATTTTCAGAGATGTTAAACTGTAACCTAGATACCTAACTGTGTATATTTTGTATACCAAAAAGTGAAGCCTGGTCACGTGATCGCCGCCATTTTTAGTTGGGTCAACTCGCTACAGTATAATCATATTATTCCGTATTTAGAATGCTGCAATTATTGAAAAATATTGAACTTTAATAGGTACACAAAAAAATAAAAGTCATGACATTAATCTATTTTAGGTTAGATAAATTAAAAACGAATTGACTTACCGAATAAATGACAATCCATCTTTAGATTTACCTGTTAGAGCAACCGTATGCAGCACAAGTATTTGGTATATTTTCAATTATTATTATCTATAAAATTAAATAATATTTAAAAGTTTTTATTGACTTTATTTTATTGTTTATTAAGTAGAATATCACACTAACCTCAAATAATGTAACAAATGTACAACCACTAGAGTTTATTTAAACACTATTAATTAAGAAACTTATCAAGAACGTATTTTTTTAAGAAATATTAAGCACGAATATTCAATGTTTACAAATATACAACCAAAGTATACAACTGCTTGACGCACTACAAATGGCGTCGATCACGTGATCAGGCTTCACTTTTTTATTCACACTTATGTATCTAGGTTAAAGTTTAACATCTCTGACTATTTTAAAACATTCGTAAAATTGTAGAAACCATGGAGAGCAAAAATTAGCACGTCTTGCTTGTAGCACAGAATTTTATCGACCCCCTTATCTTTTCAAAACTGTCTTAACGGCCTCTTTGATTTTAATTTTGAAAAATTCTGACCGTCATTTTGGTTGTCTAACTCACAGGCATAGAAATATATAAATCCTCAATTAAATTCGGGGTGAGGATTACCTTACCCTGGCAACTCCAAATAAATTGAAAATTTCCTATTGTAAAGAGGAAGGTTTAAATAGTGTAATGACATAATTTTAACAAGCGAACATATAATCAAAATTTTGAGAAAAATCAATTTGAAAAGTGTTACATACCCCTGACTTTAATTGAAAATCAGAGATTCTAATAATCTCACATATGTGAATTATACCCTGGCTAAAATACTCACCGGTTCTTTCTTATCTCAGGATCTTATGTTTATAAGTTTCACTAAATAAGGCAAGGTTATACGAAGAATAAAAAACATAACTACAAAAATTTAAATATAATAAACAAAATAAAAATTAATTTGTACAAAAACAATTATAACTATGAAAGTATGCCTAAGTGGCTTTTATAATTTAATTAAAAATTTAATATTAAAAATTATAAAAAAGAATGTCCTATCACACTATTTATCTTAAAATTAAATTAAAAATTTACCTTAGTAAGTTTTTGTAATGGGGTAACTTAGAATTGTCTTCATTAGTTGCCAGTTCTTTATTGTTTGCACTATTTCAATATGTAAATGTTTAAAATTGTCTTTATCCTTACAATGGAAACATATTTTTATTCAATATTGTTTATTTATTTAATGTTTCGCACTTTTATCAACTAAATTATTATTTTAGAGTCGCGCACATTTATTAATTATTAACTTATAATTTTCTCGCTTCACTTAAATTAGGAAAAATTCAAATGATTTCCTTTTTTACCATTTGAAACGCGTTTTTATTCACCAATATAATTTATTATATTTTGGCGTTTCTCACATTTGTTGATTACTTATAATTATTGGTTTATTCTAATTGTTGATTAACTTATTAACAAATATTTAGAATTGTGTAAAATTGAGTAAGTTGATGTTTATGTAAGATGTACAAATTCTACATCTCACCTTTTCAAAAGTTGTCAACTTAATGCCTGATTCTTTTCGTTTTAAAATTTAAGAAATCCTTTTTTAAAATAGGGAGACCAATGATATTAACATATTTCTTCTTAAGCCAATCATAGAAATTGGTTCTACACGTAACAGAAAATTGAATTGAACAAGATATAATGTGATAATAAACCGTTCAAACCTGACAATAAATAGACTAATTTATTGTCTGCAAATGGTGCGATATGACAACTGATTTCAGGCAACTAAAAATTCTGTGAAACTAATTGATTTTTTAGAATACTCCTATTCACTAAAATTATTTTGTATATAACATGTGTTCCCAGAACACTTTTTAATTTTAAAATTGTTTACTTCTTGTTAAAATCTGAACAAATAAATTACTATAATAGGGGTAGTTTCTGGTGAATGTTGAAATAAAATAAAAATTATGACTTTGGGATATAATTGAATATTACAACATTTGGAAACAGAAAATTGTTGTAGTTTAAAAAATATTAAAATTTGTTAACGTAACAAAAGTACGGAAGTAGCATCTTGCATGCTGTAGAACCGGCCGGTGCCACTACTTCGCTCGGCCGGCGCGCATTTTGTTGACGGTACGTGCACTGGGATATACTCTTACACTTAGAAAATTTCGCACCGGCAGATGCAGCTCGACGCTCCTACATGTAACATCGCTTATTTTTTGTTTTTACGCGATTTTTTGGGGGTGAAACGTAATAGTATACTGCCCCATACCGCAACTATACTTTTTAATGCTATTTCGAGGGTCTCTCACATCCCGGTTGCATTTATCCCGGTTTTCTTGATCGGTGGCGCTTCTCGTATGTTTAGCCTAGTAACCAGAGTCAAATCCGCCCTGGAGGGGTGCAGAGCGGAGCGGAGCGCAGCGGCGCCCCGTAAGGGTAGGATTTGACGATGGATTACCCTCCTTTTCGAATGCACACCCCTAAAATTGGAAGGCAAAAAAAATTTAATTTTTTCACTTTTTAGGCAATACACGAGTTATTTTCCATTTTTTTGATTATATTTATTACCAATATCCACTAATCACACCCCCCTCTATCCGAATTTCAAAGAAAAATTCAAATCGGAGCCAAAAAATTTTACGCATTTTCATCGAAGTACGGCCGACTGGTGTCGCATCGACCCGGTTCGGAGGCATATCGGGTTACATTCCCCGTACTTTTCAAATTGATTTTTCTCGAAATTTTGATTATATATTCGCTTGTTAAAATTATGTCATTATACTATATAAACCTTCCTCTTTGCAATAGGAAATTTTCAAATTTTTTGGAGTTGCCAGGGTTAGGTAATTCTCCCCAAATTCGGTCGTCTTTAAGATGTTAAAAATAAAACGACCTACGGTGGTATCAGAAATGAGAATTAAAAAATAAACTATTTCGCTGGGCGAAATATTGTAACAATTGGAATGTTACACCGACCCGTGTTCTCAAAAGCAAGTGGGAGCAAGCATAACTCCGGTACCGAGGGGGCTAGGACCCTGGGAATGGTGGCTATGGATGGGGGGCGGAGGTGGCAACCGGCCCCAACCCCACGCCGCCTCAACCTCCAACCGGTTTTTAGGGAAAATAGTTTTTTGACAAAACTAAAAAATTAAAAAAATTCCCCCCCCTTTTCGTGGGTCTTCAAAAAACGTCGAAAAAATTTTAAAAATTTTTCACAAAAAGGCCGAACAACTGTGGCCTTTACGGATCTATTATGGTCCTCCCCCTGTGAGACCGAAGGCCGAACAACCACTGGCAATCACGGACTAGCAGTCAAGACAGCTGAAGGCATATACTAAATATAATCTATTATGGTCCGCCCTGTGAAGCCGAAGGCCGAACAACTATGGCCTTCACGGATCTATTGTGGTCCTCCCCCTGTGAGGCCGAAGGCCAAACAACTATGGCCTTCACGGATCTATTATGGTTCGCCCTGTGAGGCCGAACAACTATGGCCTTCAAGGATCTATTATGGTTTGCTCTGTGCGTAAGAAGCATAGCTTCTGTGGACGGTCCGACGACCGCTCTCATTTTTTTAATCACTTGGCTATCAGCATCAACAAGTTTGAGACTCAATTGGAGCGTTACAATTTCAAAAAATAAAACAACTCCAAGATTCACCAATTTTAACAAAAGAATGTATATAAAAAATAATTTACATAGAATAAAATGTGTAATAATATAAAATATATACAATAATTATACTAGCAAAAAAATAAAAATATAATCAAGACTTCACGATGGGTTTTGATTTTTGTGATTGAAAAGTAGAAACTAAAATCTTAAAAACCTCCGTAAGTATGCCTGCACTGGTGGAAAAAATACGTAGCGGAAAACTAAAACATAATTATAAACATTTTGTTGTTGAAAATCCAAGTAGTGATATTTACATTTCTGCTTTTACGGGCGTTGCAATGCTTCCACTTATCAAAAAGAATGGAAATGCAAATGAAAAGATGGTAACACTAAAATATAAATGTTAAAATTGAAAAGACAATTTTTAAACTACTTACTTAGCTAAATAAGAATCAAAAATGTTGGTTATAATTACGAGCGGCAAACCAAAGCCCAAGTAATAAACCCAATTTTGTTCGATGAGAGACAACCTAACGTGGAAAGGTAAATTCATATTGCACCATTTGTATTCAAAAATATACAAAGAATATAAGAGAGACATGATCACAATGTGCAAGCCTTTGGCGATGAATATAATGGGGATGTAAGTCACAGCTATAGCTTGCATATAAAATACGAATTCGAAGATGGTACTAAATAAGGCATCCGATACAATTTCACTTAGTTCTCTGCTAATTACGCTCCGTCCATTAATATATCTAAATACTGCGTCACCTATGTCCTGCAAATTTTAAAATTGTACCCACGTTTTGTTATCATCGCAATACAACTTACCATAAAAATTACAAAATTGATGACTTTACAACAAAAAATTACGATGGCTGAAATTGCATAAGTAGCACAAAATACAATAAATTGTATGATAAAAAAGTTATTGGTGAAGTCGCTAAACCAAGTTAATAAAGGTAAAAAACCAAATAGACCTGCCACACAAACCGTTAAATGAACAGCCGAAGAAATAAGCATGCACCTCAAAACTTTATACTTCCTAAAATAAACCGTAAAAGTATTAGCAATAAAAATACGGGCAGCACCGCTTCCTCACCTTCTATTGTCCTGCTGGAGATTACCCTTATCGGGTTTAAAAATCCGATTCCTAGGCGGCGTATTTCGCTCTCTCGATTCCAATTCTTTATCCAAAACAAACGCCTTCGGAGCACCTTTACAGCTGTCATAAAAACTTCGACAGAAGACATAACAAACATCCTAAAATAGTACATTAAAATTTTAACCTAAAAAAAAATCACAAAATTTACCTTAAAGTCCATTGTCGATCTCGATCACAACCCAATTTTGATTTAAGCGCGATGATTATACAAAAATCAGTTCATTTTGTGCAAAGTCCAACAATTTTTATTTAAATGTGTGGCGCAACTTAGCTCTTTGTTAAAAAAATGCGTCGTCGTTTGGTTCTCAGCATGCCAAATAGTACATAATTTTTCAGAAATAGTCGTTTCAATTTTCCACTTTGGCAGTCTAAAATTTTGAAAAATATCTACGACCAAAATTAATATTTTGCGTTTCAAACACAAATTAAAAATAAACAACTTAAAAATTACGTTTATCGATTACGCAAAATCGACAATCGAAATTAAATATTTAATAATTACGAAGTGTACACAAAATACCTACATTGCAGTTCCTTTTATCGTTTCGTTTCTTGATGTCTTCCATTCTGTCAATTTCAGAATATTGGTACAATAGAAAGTAATTTTTTTTAAATCCGTCAGATGGCGATTCTTGACAACCGCAAAATTTGAAATTTACACCACTCAAAATTTGAAAAGGGGTAGTTAACCCCCGTCATTGCCCCCGTGAATTTTTTGTTGGAAAATCAAAAGCAAGCGGTTAATAAGCTGTAATTGCTACAAATTTGAAATTTCGTAGTAACATTTTGAGTATCACCGTCAGCTGTCAACACCGTCCTGTCATTTGTGTTCAAAACGTTTTAGGTTAAGAAACGAAGAATTTTAATTCGCGAAAATTCACGAAATGGTCATACACGGAATTTATATAGTTTCAAAATCTGGAGGCCTAATATTCAATTACGATCACAACACTCCAAAAATTGAAACAGAAAAAACTTTTTCCTACCCGTTGGACATAAAATTAGGCTGGGAGAATAAAAAAGTCGTGGTCGAATTTGGTCAGAGGGACGGAATACATGGTCGGTATAACGCCCCTTAATTTGTCGTCACATCTTCCATATTTTATTTTTTTTTTTAGTTGGACATGTACTTTATGCCATTAACGGGGTAATAGTGACCGGTCGTCAATTGGACGACGGTAGAGATGTCTTCGAGGTGTTGGAAAATAAAGACAACTTTCCGATAAATCTGAAGTTTGGTCGACCGAAAATGACGACAAATGAGAAAATATTTTTAGCGAGCATGTTTTATCCGTTATTTGCAATTGCAAGTCAGTTAAGTCCGGAACCGAAATCGTCGGGTATAGAAGTGTTGGAAGCGGATACTTTTAAATTGAACTGTTTTCAAAC
Organism: Podabrus alpinus; assembly: GCA_932274525.1. NCBI lineage: Eukaryota > Metazoa > Arthropoda > Insecta > Coleoptera > Cantharidae > Podabrus > Podabrus alpinus. Next base: position 73,484,062 of record OW026457.1, read on the forward strand.
TTTAACGGGCATCAAAATTATGGTGGTGTCTGAACGAACTCAGGCCGGAATCGATATTTTGTTGAGGCGTATTTATGAAATTTATTCAGATTATGCATTAAAAAATCCCTTTTATTCACTTGAAATGCCTATACGCTGCGAATTATTTGATACTAATTTGAAAGCGGTATTGGAGCAAGTAGAAAAAACTGGATTTTTAGTTGTCTAGTTATTAAATTAGTGTATTGTTACTTTTTGTATTTATTTCTTAATTAAATATTTTATTTCTAATAGAAAAAATTTAAAATTATCATTGTATCTGCATAGTTTTTTAAAGTAAATAATATTCTCAAAAGTATTGTGATTATGCTCAGTTTTTATACAGGGTGTCCCCGTGACCGTGAAGAACCTTTGAGGTGGTGATAAAGGACACTTTTCTAAGACAAATTTTCAAATAAAATTTTTGCCCAAGTCCAAACCCTTGGGGGGTACCTCCCTTTAAAGCAATTTTTTGAATTTCTGATTTCAAACGGCCATAGCTCCAATATTATTGATTTTTTAAGGTTAATGGATTAGAACTTTTTTAAAGATCATTCGCTTGTCTACAAATTAGGTTATAACCCCTTATCGTCTAGAATCAACGGATTTCGAGTTATAAATTAAATTAAGGGAAAAAATGTTTAAAAAATTCAGGGTTATTTTTTTAAATTTCTTGCGAACCCCGTATCTCTTAAACGAAACGTCTAAGAGAAGAACTAATGGCCCAACCCGGATAGGGAATTTAACGGGCTACAACTTTCGTCAAATAAATTTTTTTGGGCAACCAACCGTTTTCACAGAAACTCTGAAAATAATGAACAAGGTGTAGGTAAAGAAAATAAATTCACAAAATTAATTTAATAAATGCTCAAAATGGCCTCCCTCATTTTCAGCACACAGGCGTGCTCTTTTTAAAACAAATGCTATAAATCAAATTGAGATTTTTAGTAATTATGTGAATTTATATTTTTTACCTACACCTTGTTCACTATTTTCAAAGTTTCTGTGAAAACGGTTGGTTGTCCAAAAAAATTTATTTGACGAAAGCTGTAGCCCGTTAAATTCCCTATCCGGTTTGGGCCGTTAGTTTTTCTCTTAGACGTTTCGTTTACGAGATACGGGGTTCGCAAGAAAATTAAAAAAAAAACCTGAATTTTTTAAACATTTTTTCCCTTAATTTAATTTATAACTCGAAATCCGTTGATTCTAGACGATAAGGGGTTATAACCTAATTTGTAGACAAGCGAATGATCTTTAAAAAAGTTCTAATCCATTAACCTTAAAAAATCAATAATATCGGAGCTATTGCCTTTTGAAATCAGAAATTCAAAAAATTGCTTTAAAGGGAGGTACCCCCCAAGGGTTTGGACTTAGGCAAAAATTTTATTTGAAAATTTGTCTTAGAAAAGTGTCCTTTATCACCACCTCAAAGGTTCTCCACGGTCACACCCTGTATAAGAAGAAAAAGAAGATTGGTTGTAACCTTTTTGTTCTCAATAGTTGGTCCTCGGTTTTGCTTGTTGGTCTTCTAATGGTTAATGTGAATATGGGTCAGCGTCTCATTTGCTTTTAAAAAGAACGGGTTAACCTTCGATGTCCCATTTGTTGATGAGAACAGGAATCGGCCTCCATTTAATAAAAATGTAGAAAGTATCCTGCAATGTAAAAAAAAATAATCGCAAAAATCGATTCTTTTTAACAAAAATTACCTCAGGTTAAAATTGCAGTTTCTTTTAAAAAGATATGGGAAAATTTGTGACGCAGACAACAGCATTAGAATTTAATCAAATCTCTACAGTCTACTTTTGTTTTCTTCTTCAAAGGCTCTCGAAGCTTCTCCTATCTGCATTCCAAGTTTTATCACACTCATACGGGACCTACGTGGACTCCGAACCACGGGAAGTGTATAAGGCACTTCGTTTTGAAAATGTTTCACACTATAAAATGTTATTCAGCAGTCTTCCTCTTAATATAGGCCTATGACTGATTTTTACTAATTTATTCAATTAAGACTTCTAGTATTGGTTTTTACACTTTAGGCAACTTGTTAAGAGACTTTCAACCCTGATGTGATGGCAATCATCCAAGACAGGGGGACTGACGGCTTTACATGCCCTCTGAAGCACAGTTCCTTAATAGGGGTGTACTTAAGAAAACATTTACAAACTATTGTTAATCAGGCACAAAGAAGGGTCACAATGGAATCTCAATTTTGAAAATGAATTTTCTGAAAATTTTAAAAATAAAATTAAATTTATTTAGTAGAAAGTAAAAATTAGTAAGAATAAAGTCAACAGTGGTACTGAATTAATTAATAAAATTAAATTGAAATAAATTTTAGGCATTAGGGGTTGTTTTTAGGAATTGACGAAACATAAACTTTAATTAAAAATTTTGCAAACTTTAAACGTGTGACTACATAAAAACTGACATTAAACCTGCAAGTAAACCAAAAATAAAGAAAAATTCTAGGTACTACGAGTTATATATTCCAATAACTAATAAAATAATTATATAATCCTGGTAATTTTCCGATAGATGATGTAACAGGAAACACTAATATTGTAATTGTTTATCCATTTGTCAATTTAGCAAAAGGAAGTCTAGAATGTTCTAGAATAAAAATTCCGCTAAATAAACCATTTTGAAAAATACATAAAAATCAATGTTAATAAAATTTCAGTAGTATTGTATAAGTCTAGATTTAAGGTGTATCTATGTCCATTTTATAATTCAAGAAATATAATCATTTTTGTGGAAATTAAAAGTTAAATAAAAAATTTAAATCAAGAAAATTTAAGTGTTTTTAATAAATTAGTGTATAAGTTCAACGTATATAACTGGCGCAGTCGTTAAACGGATCCGAATTTTTTGGAAAAATAGGAACAAAAATCGTCCGAAAATTTCCAGAAAACCACGGAAAGCTGCAAAAATTCAAATTGGAAGTGGACAAAATCGCCACAACTAGTTTGAGGAAAGGACCCAACAGCAAGCCAAAGGTAGACAAAAATCGCTGCCGATAACGTAAGCTGTGGACCAACCAATTAATTTTAAGAAAAGGACCAACAACCTGCGAGCTACGTAGACAAACATCGCTACAAAAGCAAGCTGACCGTTGACCGACTAATTTTAAGAAGACAAGAATATTATGAAGAAAAATATTATAACGTGAGTAAAAGCTCAAATTAAAATTCCTAATCCAAAAATTTAAAACCTATAATTAATTAAGAAAATTTTGATTTAGTCATATACGCGAAACAATTTAGAAATAAATTCACATTTTAATTAAATTACACGTAGTAAGATTTATCCTAATTTTAAACTTAAGGTTCATGAACGCTGACAACATATCAGCATTACTTAACAATTTATCATTGTAAACGACACCGGAAATAACAAAGAAAACATTAACGCTAAATAACTCGATACAATTTTATAAATCTAAAAATCAAATCCAAAATAAAATGTCAACCTTCCATAATTTTAATACGTCTCAACAAACTTCACATTTCCAAAAATTTAGACCAAATAGTTTAACCTATCATGTAAATGATAATTATGATACGACAGGACGTAATCTGACATTTATATGCATTCCGGAGATTCAAGCAAAATTTTTAATCGAAACATTCAGTGAATATAGTCTAATAAGTCCAGAATTGGCTTTAAGATGTTTCAAAAATTACATAAAAACTGAAAATTTCCAAATTCAAACCTCGGATAAATTGTCACAACAAAACAAAATTTTATATACCCCGCTACCTAAAATTTTCAAAAGTAACGAAATATGCAAATTTTACATTTCTAAGTTCTCAGAAAAATATGACGGTTTAATAGGATGAAATTTATTACGTCAACTAAAAGCAATACTTAAATTTGGAGACAGCATTTTAGAAACACCCCAAGCAAAAATACCATTTTTTCATACTTTGTTCATGAAAACCTCTAACGTAAAAAATTTAAACACAATCGAAAATTATCATTTATCACGTCCACGTAAACCTATCAATTCTTTAGAATCCACAAATTTTAGAGAAAACAAAATTTTTCAAAAAATTAATTCAACTACTGATCTTATGAACGCACATGTCACAAACTTTCCAATTAACCAAAATTTTAGTCAAAATCAATTTAAAATTCAAGAACCGGTCAAAAAATGTAAACCCCTAATAAACAACAATGTTATCGAATTAGGAAACCAAATTTCAAAATTATATAAAGAATATCAATTAGTTAAACAAAATTTAGAAACAGCACGATCAGAAATTGATAAAAAGCATAACGAAATTTTGATGAACCAAATTCTTAGAAAATTAACTTTACTGCAAAAAACAGTTTCAGAAAATAAAAAATTAAGTCAATTAAGGGAACAAGAATCACCAATTCCATTAGAAGAGCAAAATTTTAGAACAAACAACTATCAACAAACACCCAATCAAAATTTCGATAACTCATTTCGACTTGAACCGAATTTTCAAAATTCTAATTTTCAAAATTTTAACAAACCCTTTGTATTTAAACCGAACTCCAACAGAACTTCATTTAAACCTACCCCAATGGAAGTAGACAGCGGTAAAACGAATCTCCAAAGGTCACATCATTTAGAACCGACAAATTTCCAAAAACAAAAACCGGTTAGAAATTTCAAATACATAAACAAAATTTCGACAAATAATTACAAAAGAAAAAATTTTAGAAAATTCAAACTATCTTCAAATAAATTCCAACAAAATTTCAAAAAACGAAATCTAGTTAAAAAACTCAAATACTTAAATAAAATTTTGATTAATAACAATAGGGGAAATCATTTTAAAAATTTCAAATTATTTATAAACAAATCACAGCAAATTCTAAATTACATCAATAACCGAAAACGGAAAATTTTAAATAACCATTACAAAAACCAACAATCAATAAACCTATCAGAAATTCAAAACTTAAAATTGTTAAATTTCAAAAGACAAAATCTAATTAAAACTCTTGAATACAAAAGACATTTTAAAAATTTCAAATTATTTATAAACAAATCAAAACAAATTTTAAAGATCAATAACTGAAAAAGAAAAAAATTAAATAACCATTACCAAAATCAATCATCGATAATTCAATCAAAATTTCGAAATTTAAGGTCATCTGAAATAACTAAACCATTTTATTTAAAATTAATAAATTTCGAAAGACGAGGTCTAGCTGGAAATCCTAAATACGTAAACGAATTTTTGACTAATAATAATGAAAGAGAACATTTTAGAAAGTTCAAATCATTTATAAATAAAGCACAACAAATTTTCAAAAATGGCAACCGGAAAAGGAAAAATTTTAATAACCACTATATTGACCAATATTCACTTTTGGTACCTCCAAAAACCAAAACAACAAATTTTCTTTTTCACGCAATTCCACAATACACAATTTCAAATAATTAAAATAAAACTTAAATAATTCCAAATTTTTCAAAATCCCAAATTTTCAAATTTTACATATGAATCTATTCGATTACACTAACGAACATATTTAATGATTATACATTTACCAAACTGACGCAAAAGTAAATTCAAAACAGCCAAAAATAATAAATTCAAAATCATTCATTTCAATTCAGATTTCTAAAATGCGAGCATCAGCAAATGAACAAAATTACATTAAGTGGCAAATATCCTATACCTGACATTATCAAAATATTGGACAATTTAGGAAATGCATAAATCAAAATTCTCATCTTGGATGTTTATCCAAATTTTTAATATGCAATCTTTTTATAAACCAATTTTACCCTTTAGAAAACAATATAACTTCATAAACCTTACATTTAATAACATCCTTGTCAAAAATCAATATAAACAAAAATTTATAAAATCAATCGAAATCAAAATTTTAACTTATCAACAATTTCTTTTTGATGTCAACAATTCTAAATTTAATAAATAACTTTCGAATAATCCATTGGTTAAATAATTTGGAAATAACAATTAATTTTGCAAAAATTGATGTTTTTCATAATTAAATAATCACACTTATGAACCTTTTAAAATAAATGAAACTTGTAAACAATTAATTACTATTTGAACCAAATTTAGAAATTATCTTACTATTTGAAAAATTTTTATTAATATTAAAATTTATTCAAAATTAAATCAAAACACATTTTTATTCGATTTTCCAATTATTGAAATTGAAAAATATGACTATCTTCAAATTATCTTTTACCAATTCCTAGTTCCAAAAATAATTTAAAATGATCCTTCAAATTCAAATTTCCTTATGAGCAAAATTACTCCAACTTCGAAAAATATGTCAAATTAAACCATTAAATTAAACAACATCAAAATTCGAGAATGGAAAATGGATAGTGATATCAACAAAACCGATAATTGGACATTCAAAAGTGAAAAAAAAAAATTAAAAGTAAACATTTTTAAGGGAACATATGTGATCGAAATTAACCAATCTCCGCGAATTAAAAGTAAAAAGTTACAAAATTCGAAACAAAAATTTAAAACCTAAAATTCTTCGAAGTATTTGACAAAGGAACTTGTAGTGTTAATTTAGAAGTGAACTCTCTGAACTGTCCACAGTCGATTTAAGTGAACTCAACAAAATTTAAAGTGAAAGGATTCGAAAAAAATTTAATTTACAGTGATACAATTTAAAGTGTTTGCACAATTTTAAATTATTTTGTTATTCTATTTTATCATTTTTATTCATTGTTTATTGTTAATTATAAAATCTTCATTTATATAAAAAAGCATAGACATTATCCGCCTGAAATTCAAACCAATCCACAACACCTGGAAGATACTACCCAAAACGTCATCGAAACTGTATTGGACGCTGATAAAAATTTAGTCACCAATAAAGTTCCAAATTTTTCATCTAAAGGGGGGAGAAGTTATATATTCCAATAACTAATAAAATAATTATATAATCCTGGTAATTTTCCGATAGATGATGTAACAGGAAACACTAATATTGTAATTGTTTATCCATTTGTCAATTTAGCAAAAGGAAGTCTAGAATGTTCTAGAATAAAAATTCCGCTAAATAAACCATTTTGAAAAATACATAAAAATCAATGTTAATAAAATTTCAGTAGTATTGTATAAGTCTAGATTTAAGGTGTATCTATGTCCATTTTATAATTCAAGAAATATAATCATTTTTGTGGAAATTAAAAGTTAAATAAAAAATTTAAATCAAGAAAATTTAAGTGTTTTTAATAAATTAGTGTATAAGTTCAACGTATATAACTCTACGGGGGTAATTTATGTTAAGGGATGAAAATTAAATTATTCCGAAAAAATTTGAAACTTTGTAAATATACTGACTTTACACCTGAGACTATACAAAAAATGGTAGAAAAATTATAAATAGTACGAGGTAGTTTTAATTAAGGGTTGAAAATTAAGTTTTGCCAAAAAAATCAGAAACTTTGTAAATATACTGACTTTATAACTGAGAATATACAAAAAATAGTAGAAAAATTCTAAATAGTACGAGGTAGTTTTTATTAAGGGTTGAAAATTAAGTTTTGCCAAAAACTTTGTAAATATACTGACTTTACAACTGAGAATATACAAAAAATAGTAGAAAAATTCTAAATAGTACGAGGTAGTTTTTATTAAGGGTTGAAAATTAAGTTTTGCCAAAAAAATTAGAAACTTTGTAAATATACTGACTTTATAACTGAAAATATACAAAAAATAGTAGAAAAATTCTAAATAGTACAGGGTAGTTTTTATTAAGGGTTGAAAATTAAATAATGCCGAAAAAATTTGAAACTTTGTAAATATTTACAACTTTACATCTGAGAATATACAAAAAATGGTAGAACTGAATTAATTAATAAAATTAAATTTAAATAAATTTTAGGCATTAGGGGTTGTTTTTAGGAATTGACGAAACATAAACTTTAATTAAAAATTTTGCAAACTTTAAACGTGTGACTACATAAAAACTGACATTAAACCTGCAAGTAAACCAAAAATAAATAAAAATTCTAGGTACTACGGGGGTAATTTATGTTAAGGGACGAAAATTAAATTATTCCGAAAAAATTTGAAACTTTGTAAATATACTGACTTTACACCTGAGACTATACAAAAAATGGTAGAAAAATTATAAATAGTACGAGGTAGTTTTAATTGGACCCCCTTCTGCAATAAGGAACCAACCGACATTTTCTATAAAATGAGTTAAGCACGCCTTTAAAATCACATTTTGATGCTTTCCATGATACAAAAGAGAACCAGAATATAAATTCATTTTAAAGGCATTTATTGAGCATGGGAACTGTATTGCAATAATATTAAACCTTTCATTCATTTTTCAACAAGGAACCAAAGCACGGCAAGCTGGCCGTGGAGCACAGGAGGTGGGTTCTTGTATAAGGAAGTACGTTCAAAATCATGTGAGTGAAACTGTTACAAAACTCGTTTTATGGAGTGATTCGTGTGGAGGACAAAATCGGAACATTAAGGTGGTACTTTTACTGAAATGTATCCTTGAAGAAAAGAAAACTTTGGAAAGTATCCAGTTGTGTTTTTTAGTTCCCGGTCATAGTTTTTTGCCCAATGACAGTGACTTTGGGGATGTGGAGTGTGCTCTTAAAAAACAGCAGAAGCTTTATTCTCCACAAGACTACGTGGATATCATGAAAACCTGCAGAAGAAAAAATCCCTTTACAGTCACTTTTATGGAGAAGGAAGATTTTGTGAGCACAAATAAAATAGAGCGAGAAATCACAAACAGAAAGAAAGATGTTAATGTTGAAAAAATTAACTGGCTTCACATTAAAGAAATCAAAGTAGTCAAGGAAAAGCCCTACAGTATTTTCGTTAAGAACACCCATAATTTAAACGAAAACTACAGGGAGATTAATATTAGAAAACGACAAGGAAGACCAGCAGCAATGGACAACAATTTTTGTCCTAGTTTGAAAGGCTTTTGGCCCACTGGTAAACCCGTGGCTCAAGCAAAATTAGATGACATAAAATCTTACATGCACCTAATTCCTTTAGCCGATCAAGAATTCTACATAAACTTGATTGGAGACGAAAACATTGAAGAAGATATTGATGGTTATAATGGGGCATTAGATTTTGAACAAGAACAAGATTAAAAATTTGTTTAATATGAATTTGTATAATGTGAATATGAATTTTGTATGGTTATTTGTTAATAAAATAATTATTTTAAAAGTTAATCATAATTTTTTAATATTAGCTTTGATTATAATAGATATTAGTATGTTTCTGTTTTTTTTGAAAAATCATTTTGTTCCTAGTTCGTGTAAGCAAAAAGGAACCAAGTGCATTTTTTCCTGAAATATTGAAAAATTAAAAAATTTTAATGGACCATATTATAGTGTGTATAAAACTTTCATTAAATAAATTAAAATAGTATTAGATTTCTTTTATTTGATGCATAAATAATTAGAAAATATACTGAAACCTTTAAACGCCGATTACTCAGAATGGTGTTTTGTTGGTTGGTTCCCTATTGCAGAAGGGGGTCCAATTAAGGGTTGAAAATTAAGTTTTGCCAAAAAAATCAGAAACTTTGTAAATATACTGACTTTACAACTGAGAATATACAAAAAATAGTAGAAAAATTCTAAATAGTACGAGGTAGTTTTTATTAAGGGTTGAAAATTAAGTTTTGCCAAAAACTTTGTAAATATACTGACTTTACAACTGAGAATATACAAAAAATAGTAGAAAAATTCTAAATAGTACGAGGTAGTTTTTATTAATGGTTGAAAATTAAGTTTTGCCAAAAAAATTAGAAACTTTGTAAATATACTGACTTTACAACTGAAAATATACAAAAAATAGTAGAAAAATTCTAAATAGTACAGGGTAGTTTTTATTAAGGGTTAAAAATTAAATTTTGCCGAAAAATTTTGAAACTGGAAATATACTGACTTTACACCTGAGACTATACAAAAAATTCTAAATAGTAAAAATTAAATTTTGCCAAAAAATTTTGAAACTTTGTAAATATACTGACTTGACATCCGAGACTATACAAAAAATGGTAGAAATATTCTAAATAGTACAGGGTATTAATTCTTCAAGTATTGGTTTTTACACTTTAGGCAACTTGTTAAGAGACTTTCAACCCCGATATGATGGCAATCATCAAGACAGGGGGACCGACAGCTTTACATGCCCTCCGAAGCACAGAAACAGGTAAATTTTAGTCCCAACTTTGAACTTTTACATTAAATAAAATGTCTAGTTTCAACATGATAAAAATCCACTCAGGAGTCAGTCTTACCATAATACAACACTTACATATCATTACCTGAAAGCTACAGTGAGATATAACGAAATAGTTAATTTGAGATAATTCATGTTAAAGATTTAAATTGCAATTAGAATTTGAAATGTGAATATTTATTTTGCATTTTTTTTGTTCTATACAAATAAAGGAATATTATATTGAAATACTTCAATGTGGCATTAAATAATTTGGGCGATAGCAATTTAATTCAATACCTAACTGAAAATTGTATTTTTGCAAGATATCTCACTGTAGCTTTCAGGTAGCGATATAGTATATAATTTTGTTCTTTGTTAATTTTTACATAAACAAAATAATATGTAGGATTAGAGTAAAAAAAAGAGACATTTGAATAAAACCAAGTGTCAATAGCAAAATACCACTGAAATAATTTTAATTAACACAATTTCACAGTACAATTTATTTTCCAATGAATTTAATAAGTTTTGAATCAAGAACTGTGGCAAACGTAAATTAAAACCTAAAATTATTATTTCAAAAATGTAATACAAAAGTACAATTTGAAAATAATTGTATAATAATAAATTTATTACAATAATACAAATTATAAAAGACAAGAGTGTATATTATTTTTAGTTGGCTGTTTTTGGGTTGAGTTAAAATTTTGAAAGCAAATATTGAGGACATTTTCTTACAGATCTAACATCACGTCTACTGTCCATTAAAATTATATAAAACCAGTCACACACGAAACGACGATTAATAATATAATGTACAATTCCACTAAGTTGATAATCGGCACTTGAATCAAATCATATTTATGTCTCAGCGCCATTTATAATATTAAAGAGCAACAAATAAGCTAAGGACAAAGTTACTGTTTAAAATACTTTTAAATTATAAATGTTGTCGACATCAAAAAAACAAAATTGCATGTTTAGGACGACACGGGTCCATATCTTTTTTTTTTCATTTTTTAAAAAATTATCCTAACAATTTTCCTAAACGAACATTTATCACGATGTGTTGCGCAGCAGATTTAATCGTCTCCTTCCTCTTCTTCCGATTCTGCCTCTTGTAACCACATCAACCACTGGTTCACCTAAAATTTTACAATTTATTTCATAACCCCTCAAAACGAACTCGATTGATTACATACCTGGAACAATGCTTGTCTTTTGCCGGGATAAGCATCAGTGATGTCTTCTTTCCATGTAAGAAAAGCATCCTCCTCGATGATTTCCAAATCGTAGAGTGCATTAAACCACCTCAACAACTGACCACGTGGGAATCCTAGTTCGTAAAAGTGAACTTGTAACGAATAAATAGCCACCAACTGGAGAGAAGGCTGTTCTCGTAAGAACGCTTGTAAAATTGGCATGTACCTCTCCAGCATGCTACGCTCCTTTTCGCCTACCAATTTATCGTCATCCACAGGAGCGGCTTCTTGTGTAATGTATTTAAGCAGAACAGTCATTAGTGCGTTTATAAAACCAGAATCCGTGTAATTGGCCGAATCGAGATTTTCACGAATCCATTTGTAAAATTGTTGCGGATTGGGATCGGCTTGCAATTGCTTGCTCAATTCGGCTTGTATACGAAGAGAAGGATACAAAAATGTGAGATCACGTTCTTCCAAAATTTCTGCCAATCTCATTTTTGTCTTGTCACTATCAGGCATTTGGGACAACAGATTGATTTTACTGTTGTTGAACAGCTCGGTGAGCTCGTTCTTTCCCTGCGCTTTATGCAAATGTTGCAGAATTACCAGAAACAGCGGATAATAATTTCCATTGTCCGTTAAAGATGCAACATCGCCTAAAGTGATTAAATGTTCGATAACTGCGAGACTTAATAAAGTAGCAGCGGCTTCGGTCAGTTGAGTAATTTCATTTTCACGTTCTTCCAACGAATTGCACATGGTTTTGAAGGAGTCTTGTATTGTGCTTATGTTTAACAAATTGTCCTTGCGCAAATTCGATAAAAACTTGATCATCTTTTCTTGTTCTTGGTAAGTTTTGTCCAAAGATAGCGTTAAACTGATTACAAGAACATCCCTCGAAAACTTGTCAGGCACCTTGTGTTCTTTATAACAATCAATCGCTTGCGTCAATCCTATTTCATCCTTAAAGTACTCCTCTAGTAGAGCTCCGAATTTTTTTAACACTTCCTCTTTGTTTGGACCCTAAATAAATCGGTTCTTTTAGAATTAACAAACGAAAAAATAATGTAATTATGAACTTTACCTTGTCTTTTTTGCCTTGTTTTGGTTTATCAGCGGAGGCTTGCTTTATGGGCAGAGGCTCCTTTAATAGAGGCGGGGGCGCTTGCTTGATGGTAGGTGGTTGTGGCAGTTGCGATTCCATTGGTCTGTTGTTCATTATGTTACTGGCTTTTAAGGTGGATTTGTTGAAAAGCGAATTAGCAGATGGTCTCAGTTGCAAATCACCAAGATCTTGCTCGTGAGGAACTATGAGATTCTTCTTGAAACGAGGTGCTATTTCCTTGTTGTTGGATTCTGAAAGTTGAAAAATTTGGTTGGTTAATTTGTTGTGGTAAATTTGTAAAAATAAGGAATGTTACAAACGTCAAAAGGCGAGTATAAAAGTTTAATTTAAATGTAGATTCAATCTTAAGAGTTTCTTTTTGAAAATGTTTCGCTTTGTAGGTCTTTTTATGATTAAGGTCAGGCTGTCACCGACAAAGATTGACGTCATTGCATTTATCTCTTTTTATTTGTTGGAAAGTGTGGGCAACTGTCCAACAGTGGCGGTTGGTACGGGGAGGGCGACGCAACACCGCCCTTCCAAAACAAAAAACAACTCAGAATAAAGAGTCCTATCGTCCGAATAGTGGGCGCGATCCTGGGTCCACACAAATACCTAATAACAATGTCGACTTTCTTGGAGGCTGCTGTGATCAGGGAGACCTTTGATCATCTATGGTCAGCATTTCATTAAAGTTTGCGTTTATTCTAATTGGAATTATTATTAAAATATTTTGGAAGTAAAAAAAAAGTAAATTTATATTTTGTGCCCTCCCATTGAAATAAATCATGAGCCACCACTGCTATTCAATTACAGAAAAGTATAGTTTATGTTGCAATTAAATAACTTAACCATGGTTAACTTTGCAATGGGGAATACCCAGAATGACTTTGAATAAAACTTTCCCGTCAAGACCACGTATTTCTATTAATAGAATGATCTTACAATGAATATCTTATTAAGAATTGAATGCAATTTATTGCATCTGATGTATATTTATTCAATTCTCCTTCAAAGAAGAATGGAGAAAGGGAGGTATGAATCTTTCAATCACTCATCCAATGGCAAATCCCACATAATTTCAGAAAATTTTTGGATATTTTTCAAATCAAATAATTTATAATAATCAATTATGTATATTATTATTAATATTTTGTTATTTGGAACTTAAAGGAAAAGATTAGAAATCCCAAACTTACAAGTTTTAAAGGGCCACTGTTCCTTTTTGAGCAAATTTAAAAAAATTAAAGTAAGACAAACAATTAAAAGATTAATAATTATAAATCTGTAGTAGCGTAATTACTCGAAAAAACACGATAAAATGTAATTTACAGCCACAAAATTGTTTAATCAGTGCTTTATTTCTATCATATTTTCTGTTTAAACACAACATTAAACATTAAAAACATTGTATTCAAAAATAATAACAGTGCCCTTCTTTCTACAGATTCATAATTTTTAATCCTTTAAAATCTTTTGCTCCGTTTTTAATTAGAAATAAAAAATTATAAAATAACTACATTTTACAGTAAACATTTCAAATTTACAAATTTTTTAACTCCCCCCCCCCCCAAATAAATTGTTAGCGTACTGAAAATGAAAGTTGAAATAATTTTAACTGAATAAATTTAGCCCAGGACTTCTAGGATTTGACCTAGAAAAAAATATTGTAAGTCTGAAAATTTGCTCTGATGTCATCAGTTATATTAAATTAAAATTATTATTATTTTATACTTTAACCATTAATTAGTGTACTTATTCGTCTCAGATATTTAACCATTTAATTAGTATTTTCCACTTCTATGAATTTATAAATATTTTTAGAATAAATATTAAATGTAAGAAATCTAAGTCGAGTGTTCTCACGCATCAATTAAGCCTAAGTAGCATCAAGTGTTTATACCCAAGTTGTGAGAACTGTCGAACTTAACCCAGATATGCCTAATGTCCTATATATAGGACGGCTCAAATAAGTCAAGGGTAACTTGCACCCCTACTTCAATGGTTCTCAAAAGGCATTTTGTTGCTTCACTATAGTGTCCTCTTTAATTGTGCAAAGTTGTGCGACACTGATATTGTGAATTCGATATTTTGTGTGTGTTTGAAATTGCTTATTTTTGAAAATGGCAGAACAAGATCATCTAGTTGTGAGGAAAGTAGTTTTATTCTTTTGTCTATAGTCATAAATTTTTTTTATTTTGGTCAATGTCAAAATAATAAATATAACAGTTTTGAATTTCATTCTGTGGCGTTCCAAACTCAGATGACCTCATCAGACACAAATATCGCTACAAATAATAGTTTATCATTGGAATTGTTTTAGGGGATTTTCATTACATGAAGCTCTAAACATGATTAAAGATGATAAAGCTGAAAGAAATATAATTTCCTCTATTTTTATTAAGAAATGTTAAATTTTGCAAAAAAAAATTTTTTCTTCTACTTTTTATGTTTATTTCTTTCTTCTGTTAGTCACACAATGCTAGTTTTTATTAAAAAAATTTAAAAACTCATATGTGGACGCCATAGGCATAACTGGGTTAAAGACTAGCATAAATTATTTACTACTTCAAAAAATAAAACCACCAATTTCGGAACATAATTCATCACATTATTTCTGTCTTTTAGCAATTTTAGTGCATTTGATTGATTTTTTAACATTCCGGGGTGGGAGGGGGGGGTTGTAGTTACTCTCCTAACCATTCCTTGTTCAAAGTCATTTTATGACGAAATTGGGCTACTGTGTAGTTGTTCTGACCACTCGAAACAAATTTTCTTCAGCTACATACTAAAGAACACAGTTAATATAGCAAATTGTAAAAATATGAACCGAGAATTTATTATCAAAATTTTGAAATAATCGATTTTGAACTTGGCAAATTTTACGAGATTCAGTGGTAAAATTAACGAGATTCCCGCGCGTCGCTCATTCTGTTGACTGTGCGTGCAGAAAGCACTAGTCTTAAACTTAGCGTTTTACGGATTATTTTTTGTTTTTACGCGATTTTTTGGGGGTGAAACGTAATAGTTTACTGCCCCATACCGCAACTATACTTTTTAGGCTTCTATACAAAGTATAACAAGAAGCCTTATGATCTAGCTCCGTGTCCGTCTGTCTGTCTGTCCGTCTGTCCGTCCGTCTGTCCGCATAATTCAAAATCATACAGAGCGTTTCAAATCGTGTTGGAAATACTCTGTGTGTATAGAGGTCTAAGAACTGGGTAGCCAGTGCGCTACTTTTAGGCTTCTATACAAAGTACGATATAACAAGAAGCCTTATTTAGGCTTCTATACAAGGTATAGAAAGAAGCCTTATGGTCTGGCTTCGTGTCCGTCCGCATGTTTCAGAGCCAATCATAACGTTGATCAACTGATACGTTGTTATATTGTAAATACTTCGTCTATATAGTATTGCGTTAATCTGTTAATCCGTTGTTTCGATTCGCTAATGCAATTTACAAATACGCAAATGTTCGAAAGAAATTTACTAAGTTAAAGATATTTTCAAAGAGGTCTCCCTATATAAACTACTTGTTAGGCTTCTATACAAAGTATAGCAAGAACCCTTATGATCTGGCTCCGCGTCTGTCCGTCTGTCTGTCCGCATAATTCAAATCTAATCAGAACCTTCGAAATTGTGATTGTGACCGCAAAAATTTAATTAGTGCAGATTATCTGATATTACATTATAATAATATGGCGACCAAAAATAACAACTTTTTTGTCAATGCAGACCAAATATAAGTTATATTTTATTTACATAATTTTTCACCTATATAGGAAATTTAAATACGTTGATACGATGATACGTTGATACGATGATACGTTGATACGATGATACGTTGATACGTTGATCCGCTGATACGTTGATCTGTTGATACGTTTATCCGGTTTTATTGTAACCACAGCAGTGGCTTGATGTGATTGGTGAAGTTAAGTTGTAAATAAAAGAGAAAGATTAGGATTGATCGACCTTAAGAAATGGATCGTACATTACAGAGAAGTAAAGTTCCGGATGGAATGGAAAAGTTTGCTTATTATTGATTATATAGTAAATGATAAATACCAACCGCAAAAATATATTTAGTGCAGATTATCTATTAGGCTTCTATACAAAGTATAGCAAGAAGCCTTATGATCTGGCTCCGTGTCCGTCTGTCTGTCCGTCCGTCTGTCTGTCCGCATAATTCAAAAACATACAGAGCGTTTCAAATCGTGTTGGAAATACTCTGTGTGTATAGAGGTCTAAGAACTGGGTAGCCAGTGCGCTACTTTTAGGCTTCTATACAAGGTATAGAAAGAAGCCTTATGGTCTGGCTTCGTGTCGGTCCGCATGTTTCAGAGCCAATCATAACGTTGATCAACTGAAACGTTGTTATATTGTAAATACTTCGTCTATATAGTATTGCTTTAATCTGTTAATCCGTTGATTCGATTCGCTAATGCAATTTATTATTATTACAGGTTGAGATGATGTTTTGTATTGCTTTCATCAGAATCAAAATCGGAATCGGAAAAGTCGCTGCTAGAATAATTGCTTGAGTTGTTCATGTTTATAAATTAGTGGTACTTGCTATATCGATTCCTTTTCAAAAGTATTACCTAAATTTTAAATACAAAGTGTAACCTATATAGTAAATTGTTGATCCTTTGATACGTTGATACATTGATACGTTGATACATTGATACGTTGATACATTGATACGTTGATACATTGATACGTTGATACATTGATACGTTGATACATTGATACGTTGATACATTGATACGTTGATACATTGATACGTTGATACATTGATACGTTGATATATTGATACGTTGATACATTGATCCGCTGATCTGTTGATCCGTTAATCTGTTTATCCATTTATTGCATTATCTGCTTATCCGTTATTTGTATTTTTATCTTTTGAACAATATATCCACACCGTTAAGAAATTGTATGTAAAATTACAATCATTAGCAACTTTGTGACCAATTTTTCTTCAGCATAGCGCGAAATCATATCTTTCTTCAGTATTTATCACATCGAAAGTCAGCAATTATGGTACAATCTATATTACGAACGTAACTTATATACCATGCTTTAAAAATAATATTTTCGAAGCATGTTATATCACGTTACTTGGTTCGGACGATGCTATTTTAGGGTTTTGATATCATAGATATCAAAAAACTAATATTTTTTAATCAAAATCAAATTAATTAAAAAAAAATCTTGTAGCTGGTGTGTTATGGTAGTGTTATATTTACGAGGGCTGGGAAATCGAGTATTCGAATACTCGATTCTAGGTAATTTGTTCGACAGCGTTATGTGCGACAGAAATTTGTTTGAAAATGCCCTGTCGATTAAATGTTCAGTCGTACAAATGCTGAGTTGGACGAATTTCTCTCGAACAAATTACCAACTACGGCATATTCAAACATTCGATATTTAAGTGTTTTACTAGGTTTAAGATGATAATTTCATTATTAATAATTAATTTTAATATGATTAATAATAATTATTAATTTAACACAAGCGGCCTGCCGGTGTCGCGAGTAAACAGTCGACTAGTCCAGACGTGTTTTTGTTTTTCCAAGCAAAAATGTAATCAGTGACATTTACAGCCGTATTCACCAAGCTCTGTTAAGTTGCTAACAGAGAGTCAAGTCAATAACAGTCTGTTAATGTGATATATTTGTATTCACCAATGACTTTTAGCAGTTACCAGTCTGTCAAGTCGTCTGATAAGTTAACAGAGCAATATTGGGCTGTCAACATAGGTAACAGAACAGGTTATAATTATTATTGACATTTGTTTTTGGTATGTATTTAAGGTTAACTTTTTTCCGCGAAATCAGTTAAAGCTAGTTTTACACGGTTTTACCAACAAAAATTCTAGTTACTTTTAGGCTTCTATACAAAGTATAACAAGAAGCCTTATGATCTGGCTCCGTGTCTGTCCGTCCGTCTGTCCGTCCGTCCGTCCTCATAATTCAAAATCATACAGAGCGTTTCAAATCGTGTTGGAAATACTCTGTGTGCATAGAGGTCTAAGAACTGGGTAGCCAGTGCGCTACTTTTAGGCTTCTATACAAAGTATAACAAGAAGCTTTATTTAGGCTTCTATACAAGGTATAGAAAGAAGCCTTATGGTCTGGCTTCGTGTCCGTCCGCATGTTTCAGAGCCAATCATAACGTTGATCAACTGATACGTTGTTATATTTTAAACTAGCTGATAGCCCGTCCGAGGACGGGTAGCTAGATGGACGGGCAGGCAGCCAAGGTCATATGGCTTTTGGATTGCACTGATAGCTTTCCTTAATCTTCATTCAACTTAAGTTACCTTGGCTGCCTGCCCGTCCTTCTAGCTACCCGTCCTCGGACGGGCTATCAGCTAGTTTCGTTATAATGTAATTCTGCTTATATAGTAATTTTGAGTAGGATAATCGGATTAACTGATCCGATGATACGTTGATCCGATGATACGTTGATCCGATGATACGTTGACACGATGATACGTTGATACGATGATACGTTCATCCGATTGGTTATGAAATTATCCGTTATGCGTTCGGTTCGGTTTGCTTCGGGTATTTGCATTGTCGACGGGATTTCGAGGATAGATACGGATATCACGTTCAAATGGAGGTTCGCCGTCATCATTTACGAACACCATTGCAATTTCATTGGACGTTGGAGCATTGTAACGTCTTTGATCAGACTGCCGATCGCGCCGCATCACCATATTGACGACCGGAACTGGTTGTCCTTCTTCTTCGGCTCGTACACGCTCTTGTTGCTCAATTTCTTTCATCAGGCAATATGAAGCTGCGATACGATTGTTGACGCGGAAGAAACGATCGATTTTCTCAATCACTTCAGGTAGACAACCTCTATTCTCAGGCAGATTTACTCGTTCATTGACCGCTTCTGTCGTGTCCATTACATACAGTTGTGCAAACTTTCTTGTTTGTCCTTCAGGTGGATACAGGTTTGTGGTTCTGTGGTACGTCTGTCTATGAATTTTGATAACGTATGGTCCGTTACCCGGCATTGAAACAATCTCTGCTCCCATTGAAGCGAAAGAAACCGAGGAATTGTAAGAGCGGATGTGCTGACGAAAGTTCTTGTAGTAAGGATTATCTGAATCTGAAAGCATAGAGCGAAGAAATTCGGGATATAACAATAGATTCCCATGTTGATCGAGCGGTTGCGGAATCTTCACTTTTCCTTTATGACAGCAGTTGTTAAATTGTTTATCAACTGGACGCTCCTTGGCAAAATTCTTGGAGCCGCAGAACTGACAGATGGAATTCATTTCTCCACAATCGTGTCGAGTAACGTGAGATTCATCAAATCTCAATGCTCTTATTTGGAGTTGAATTGCTTGACTGTGGTATCGATTTTCTTTCTGTCGATGTATCGCATGGGACCGAGCGTCAGCAGCTTGCCGCGCTTGAGTTTCTTCTAAAGTTTCACGTTGTTGACGTATCGAATGGGACCGAGCGTCAGCAGCTTGCCGCGCTTGAGTTTCTTCTAAAGTTTCACGTTGTTGACGTATCGCATGGGACCGAGCGTCAGCAGCTTGCCGCGCTTGAGTTTGTTCCAAAGTTTCACGTTGTCGACGTATCGCATGAGACCGAGCGTCAGCTTGTCGCTGTGATCGAAGCTGTTCTTCTGTGTTATTAGCTCTTGTACGTGCTTTTCTCTCACGATTCAATCGCCGTCGCTTTGCAGCAGGACTTTCAAAATTTTCATTATCCATTATGGAAGTTCACATAATGCTTTTTTGGAAATAGCTGTCCTATATAGACAAAATGATACGATGATACGTTGATACGATGATACGTTGATACGATGATACGTTGATATGATGATACGTTGATCCGATGATACGTTGATACGGTGTGCGTTCGGTTCGGTTTGCTTCGGGTATTTCCGTGGGACAGACAGAAAGAAAGAAAGAAAGACTTGGCCTTTTATAATAAGAGATACTTCGTCTATATAGTATTGCGTTAATCTGTTAATCCGTTGCTTCGATTCACTAATGCAATTTATAAATACGCAAATGTTCGAAAGAATTACAAAGTTAAAGATATTTTCGAAGAGGTCTCCCTATATAAACTACTTGTTTTACTTTGATGTGAAAAAATAATTTTTTATTGATGTGGTTAGTGAAGTTAAGTTATAAATAAAAGAGAAAGGAGAGGATTGGTCCACCTCAAAAAAAGGACCATACATTACAGAGAAGTAAAATTTCTAATAGAATGGAAAAGTTTGATTGTTATTACTTATATAGTAAATGATAATTACCAATCGCAAAAAATTTAATTGGTGCAGATTATCTAATTATGTGATGTTACATTATATGGCGATCAAAACTAACCAGATAATAACAACTTTCCACACCAGAAAGGTAGCTGTATAGAAGCCTAAGAACTGCCGCTAAAGCGAGTTCCACCTTGTTTAATGCTATTTCAAGGGTCTCTAAGCTCCCGGTTTTCTTGATGGGTGGCGCCTTCTCGTATGTTTAGCCTAGTAACCAGAGTCAAAACCGCCCTGGAGGGGTGCAGAGCGTAGCGGAGCGAAGCGGCGCCCCGGAAGGGTAGGTTTTGACGATGGATAACCCTCCTTATCGAATGCACACCCCGAAATTCGAAGAAAAATAAAATTCTATTTTTTCACTTTTTCGGCAATACACGGGTTATTCGCATTTTTTTGATTATATTTATTACTAATATCTACTAATCACACCCCCACCTATCCGAATTTCAAAGAAAAATTCAAATCGGAGCGAAAAAATTTTACGCGATTTCAAGGGACCGTCTTTGAATTGTATCGCGTCTGCCTGGGGTGTACGGCATATTCGATGCTAATTTCCCGTACTTTTCAAAAGTCGATTTTGGGGTTGTTTTTACAGATTTCTCGCAAGATATTTTTTCTATAGACTAAAATAAGCCTGCTCTTTAGTGTGTAGCTGAAGAAATTTTTTTTCAGCTGGTCAGAGTAACTGCACAGTCGCCCGAAATTGTGTTGTTGAATTTATAACAACGTTTTGTTAATTAGTTCATTTTGTTATGTATTGAGCCTGAAGGACGAAGTTTTACTTCCATTTAATAAAAGCCTTTCACTAATTTGAAATTATCCCGCATGGTGGCGCTTGCTTAATGTAAATCGCGAATAAACAAAAAAAATTTGGCCACTTGTATGCCTTCCAACTTCAAAATGGGGTTAGAGTTCTCATTGTAGTGCTTATAGTGCACCATAGTTAATATTTCTCCCCTATAGAAATATTTTTTATGGCGTTCAAAAACGTGCGTTTTAAGAACAAATGCATTTCAAATTTGACCAATTTATGTTGCTTTAATTCTGCGAAAATCAGTTTTACACTTCTACTATTATTTTTAATTAAAATTGTAACTTGTAATATTGCATTGTAATTCGCAATTTACATTAACCAAACGCCACCATGCGGGAGAATTTCAAATTAGTAAGTGACGTATTAAATGAAAATAAAAATTTGTTCTTCAGGCGCAAGACATAACAAAATCAATTAATCAACAAAACGTATTACAATAGATGTTACAACATACTGAAAGGTTTGCAAATTTTCACCAGAATATGACTTTGAATTTTGAAATATACGTCCAAACACAGCCATGTTGTTGCTGGTGGCGCCATCAACGGTAATGTAAATCGCCAATATTATGTCGATATTCGTTTGTGATATCACATCATTAACCCAGAAAAGGTAGAAAACATGTCTTGTATAACGAAGTTGGGAGAATTACTATTTAATATTTAAACTCAAAAATAGAGTGACAGGCCTTTTCTGTAATTCATTTGTTATTATAAGAATAAATTTCAAAAACCCTCTGAAAGCAGCCCTTTTTAAAACAATGTATCTTCTTTCTAACTTAAAATAGTCCTAGCACCAAAACTATTAATTTTTTCGAATTAATCATCCAGTACTTTTTCAAACAGCCCGAAATTTTCTACAAACTAGATTATAAACCTTTATTATCTAGAATCAACGGTTTTCGAGTTACAGCTTAAATCGAGCAAAGAAATTTTTGCTTTTCTTGCAAACCCAGCATCTTTTAAACTCCCTGTAAATTTTATTGAAAAACCCATCGATTTCTTAGAAAAACTGAACTAATTCTTGTTACAACATAGCATTGAAGCAAATAATTATAAATAAATAACATTTTAAATGCTACACGTTTTTATAAGCCATAAAATAAATTTCTAAAATTAATTGATCAATAAAAATTACCTTAGTGATAAGATTTAACGATTTAAATTCATAATGGGTTTCGTTAATAGCGTGAAACGTAGCGGTTTTACGCCCTTAATAAAAAAAATTTGATATCTCTTTTAGTTTTTAAGAAAATATGCCGCCCACATTTGGTAAAACTGTGAAGTAGACGCCCTCTTAATTAAAATTGCGAGGAGTTAAATGCTTTGTGCACCAGTAGAATGGAAAACCTCTGGAAGATAACAATGTCGTCTTTATAAATCATGCAATTCTGAGATAAAAAAAATTATCAAGGATAATTAATTTGATGTCAAGTTTTCTGGTGTAAATTTTATTGAGTCAACATCGTTTATAGCAATAAATAATTAATCTTTTATCAACCCACATGTTTATGATTGCAAATCGTTTTCTTTTTGAGAAAAGATTCCAAAATTAATTAATTGCACGGAATTACTAATTTAATTGTAACAATACAAAGTACAATATTGGCGCACTTTGACCCACAATTTGCGAACAATTCCTTATTCTACATTTAAGTGAAATAATTAAAAGACAATTGCAAAAACTTACGATTATTAAATTGATTGTTGCTATTAGTTTGGTTGTGCTTATATTGGCCCCTTTGATTGTTGTAGCCAAACCCTGACCGTTGATTGTTGTGATTTCTAAATCCTCCTTCTCTTTGACCGCCGAACCCGTTTGGACCAAACGGATGGGTCGGTATAAGATTGGTAGTAGACGAGCTCAAATTGAAGCCCATCAGCATATCTTCGATGCCACCTCTCGTCTTCATCGGATGGCGGAATAATTCTGACATGTTTGATCGTTCTTGATCACGCTCTTGATTGCGATCTCTGTAAAAAAGAAATAAGTAAATAAAAAAGCAAACAGATAAAAAGAAAGAGTCGACTTACCTACGATATCCGGGACGTTCTTCATCGTTTGATCTAATTTGATGCATGGGTACGGGACCCTCGATAACTGCAACCTTTCGTGGTCTCCAGACATCTCTTCGCAATTCTATAACATCTTTCAACATAAATCTTATTCTGGGTTGCAACTCTATATTTTCGGCCAGCTTTGTCATGCGTTCGAAATATTGATCCATCAGCTTTTTGCCCTTGTCGGAGTCCAAGATGCGGCCACATGTGCGCATAATTTGACTAAGGCATTCCAAATCTTCGGATGGATCGTCGCCTCGACGACAGGACAATAATTCCTGAATGCATCGATGTAAAATGCTTTCCGATAAAATTTCCAACTTGCCCAGTTCTCCGATAAATTTGATGTTGCCCAACATCTTACGTTTGGCCAATTGACGACGTTCATCTTCGTCCAAGGTGGGATCGGCGACGGTTTTCTCCAAAAGTTCTGATCGACTTTCGAATTCGATTTTACACTTATTGAGCAACAAAAGGCGGAATGTACAAGGAGAATTGGAAGGTTCAAAGTTTGGGGCCTCATCTGACAGTCGTTTGCACAGCTGCGCATACATAGACGAGTATTTGGGTTCATCGAGAGCTTTTTCAAAAATCAACCAAATAACGCCTTTAAGTATATGGTGAGAAGTTAACTCAATTTGTAACAGATCATCGCTCAGCTTCTTAAATTTTTCTGGCGTAAGTTTGTTGAGAATTCCACGAACCTTACGAAATACCAGGTCGTTACGAGATTCGGGACTAAGGGCATCTTGTTGGTGGCTCAAAGAAGGAGGGACCCAGCGTCGTTTGGCGGGGGGAGCACTGTCCTTCCCCGAAACACGAGCTTGTGGCCCCGTTTGCCTGGGGCTCTCCGTTGTGGTGGGTTAACCAAATTCTACTAAAAAATCACTCTCGGATCCAGTCAGTGCACACTTGATTTTCAGGCCTTCTTTTTTTGGAGCTAAACACAAAATTAAATATTATTACTTTCAACAAACACAAAACAAGAGAATAAAAATTATAGTAATAAACAAAAATAGCGGGTCAAGTCAAGCACGGCAAAAAAGCCCGCCCATAAGTTATGTGATAGTAGGTTTTCTATAATTTGGTTGGGAAAAACCAATTAAAATTAATTTAAAATATTATGCACCAATCAAATTATTAAGTTTGCGCATCAAATAAGTAAACTGTCACCAAAGAGAATTTTATATAGAGGGACACAGCTTTTATGGAACTACCTGTCAAAAATATTTTCAGTTCGATAGATGGCTTTTTCACGCCACCTGGTGGACTGGGTTATCACTAATTTATTGTTATGCTGAAATTTCAATAACTTAGCGAAAACTCGGTCCACTACTGAACTGAAAAGTGTGGAAAATATTTATTTTAACTTTTAACATGTAGCTGGCCCTCTTTGCTGTCACCGAGAAATATCCTAGGTATGAAAATTCAGGTTGGTAGCTGTAGGTCTCCTATTACTAGAATACTTATGAATTAATGATATGTAACAGATGGCACCACTGTTGGAAAGCGGAATAAATGGCTCCAATATAAATGCAGAATTACAACAATTTATTATTATTTCAAATTAAGGAACGCCATCTGTTGATCGCCATTTCAATTACAGAAGGTATTTCCAAAACTTCCTTAAGGTTTGCCAATCTGCTAGTAGAAAGCGAAAAAAAACTTGGCACGATTTTAATTTAAACTGCGCATGTGTTAGGTTCCCATGCGTAGACTACAATAAATTGTAATTTTTTTATTGAAAAATGACATTCCACTTATTTATAGTTTATGGGATATAATAATACTCCTACCTAGAACTGTTTCCAAGTGATGGTTTAATAATTTAAGGCTGATATTCTGTAACCCGCCCCTTACCACAGAATTCTTTAAATATAGGTCAAATACGGTTTACAGTGTAAACAATTGAATTAGAAGCGATAATTTTACGTATGTAGAAACCAAACTTGACCTATTTCTAGAGGATATTTTAGTAAGGGATGAGTTACAGAACACCTTATCATACGCCCCTAATTTTCTTCATTAATTGTATGCAATCTTGCGCAGAATGTAGTGCGCAAACGTACTAAGTTCGTTACTGCGCAGAATTGGATACAATTGGACGGCTTTCTGCAGAAAGGAACCAACCCACAAAATCATTTTTTACAAAGTTGCACGAAATTCTGTTGTCATAAAAATTAGGCAAGCTGGTACACAATGACGTGGTTCTCAAAATTTCAATGGTTAATTTTAAATTGAGCTTAGACTTTAACCGTCAATTACTCAAAATTAAAATATGGGGGTTGGTTCCTTTCTGTAGAGAGCCGTCCAATTAAGGATGAAAATTGGCATTATTTTGTAAATTATAGAAAACCTTATCACAAAATCTAAGCATAATTTAATTAAACAGCAGGATTAAATTACTTAAGCCATAATTAAGGCATTACGAATTTAAAAAAATTGAGAAAACGAATCATTCAAGTCCATAACCACGAGAGATCGAGGATGACCTTTACTAAAAAGTTGATGTATGTTTACTAGACATGAAACTATGTTTCTGCATCCATAGATGCATGTGTCAGCGCAAAGTCCACATTTACGATGCATCTCGACCAAATTAAACAAAACTTACTATTCAATAACTTACCAACGCGTCAAATCGTGTTTAGTTTACTTAAAAATTACGTTTACATTAAAATTACATTTCAATCGTCTTCATATAGCCAATTTTTCCTTACTAATTACAAACTTAAAAATAACAAAATTACATATATAGGGTTTACGTGACAAATAACTGAAGGTTTTTGATTAGGGTGGCAATTATTAATTAATTATACTCGAGCTCTCGTGGTTACTACTTTACTATATCGTCGGGTTGTTGGTAAAAGTGACCAACCAACATAAACATAATTTTACAGTAGAGCCATAACAACATTAAATAATATCGAGCATTATTACAAAATCATCTTGATTAAAAATTATTCAATAAAAAATTTGAAGTATTTTAATGAATAATTTTCAATCAAGATGAATTAGTAATAATGCTCGATATTATTGAAGCTATGCTTCTTATTGAAGCTATGCTTCTTATCGCACGGGTATTGCACGTGTATTTTGCACGGGTATCGCACGGGCAGTTAACTGAAAAAAATCGTTCGTCACACAAAATCGTCACACAAAATCGTCACGGAAATATGTAACGGAAATTCGTCACACAAATTTCGACCGCGACTTTCAAATTTCAAACTTCCCTTCAAACACCATAACTCCGGAACCGAGAGGGCTAGGACCCTGGGAATGGTGGCTATGGATAGGGGGCGGAAGTGGCAACCGCCCCCGACCCCACGCCGCCCCCGCCGCCTCCAACCGGTTTTTAGGGGAAATAGTTTTTTGACAAAACTAAAAAAATTAAAACATTTTTTTTTTACATTAAAACCCCCCCCCTCCCCTTTTCGTGGGTCGGCAAAAAACGTCAAAAAAATTTTCAAAATTTTTATTTTTCAAAAATTTGGAGCTAGTTTTAGTTTTTTCACAAAATTAAAAAATTCCCGCCCCCCCCCCTTTCTCCCTTTTCGTGGGTCGGAAAAAAACGTCGAAAAAATTTTCCCGTATTCTTATAAGCAAATTGGAGGCCGAAGGCCGACCCGTATTCTTAAATGCCAGTGGGAGGCCGAAGGCCGACCCGACCCGTGGTCTCTAAATCAAGTGGGAGGCCGAACGCCGAGCAGTATTCTTATAAGCACGTTGGAGGCCGAAGGCCGACCCATATTCATAAATGCCAGTGGGAGGCCGACCCGACCCGTGTTCTCTAAAGCCAGTGGGAGGCAACCGCCCCCGACCCCACGCCGCCTCCAACCGGTTTTAAGGGAAAATAGTTTTTGACCAAACTAAAAAAATTAAAACATTTTTTTTTAAATTAAAACCCCCCTCCCCTTTTCGTGGGTCGGCAAAAAACGTCAAAAAAATTTTCAAAATTTTTATTTTTCAAAAATTTTGAAGCTAGTTTTAGTTTTTTGATAAAACTAACAAAATTTAAAAATGCCCCCCCATTCTCCCTTTTCGTGGGTCGGCAAAAAACGTCGAAAAAATTATAAGAAACTCTTATAAGCAAGTTGGAGGCCGAGGGCCGACCCGTATTCTTAAATGCCAGTGGGAGGCCGAAGGCCGACCCGACCCGTGTTCTCTAAAGCAAGTGGGAGGCCGAAGGCCGACCCGTATTCTTATAAGCACGTTGGAGGCCGAAGGCCGGCCCGTATTCTTAAATGCCAGTGGGAGGCCGAAGGCCGACCCGTGTTCTTGAAAGGCAAGTGGGACGCCGACCCGTAGTTTTATAAGCAAGTTGGAGGCCGACCCGACCCGACCCGTGTTCTCAAAAGCAAGTGGGAGCAAGCATAACTCCGGTACCGAGAGTGCTAGGACCCTGGGAATGGTGGCTATGGATAGGGGGCGGAGGTGGCAACCACCCCCCGACCCCACGCCGCCCCCGCCGCCTCAACCTCCAACCGGTTTTTAGGGAAAATAGTTTTTTGACAAAACTAAAAAAATTTAAAAAAAAACCTTTTCGTGGGTCGGCAAAAAACGTCGAAAAAATTTTAAAAATTTTTCACAAAAAGGCCGAAGGCCGAACAACTGTGGCCTTTACGGATCTAGTATGGTCCTCCCCCTGTGAGACCGAAGGCCGAACAACAACTGGCAATCACGGACTAGCAGTCCAGACAGCTGAAGGCATATAAATATAATCTATTATGGTCCGCCCTGTGAGGCCGATGGCCGAACAACTATGGCCTTCACGGATTTATTATGGTCCGCCCTGTGAAGCCGAAGGCCGAACTACTATGGCCTGCACGGATCTATTATGGTCTTCCCCCTGTGAGGCCGAAGGTCAAACAACTATGGCCTTCACGGATCTATTATGGTTCGCCCTGTGAGGCAGAAGGCCGAACAACTATGTCGTTCAAGGATCTATTATGGTTTGCTCTGTGCGTAAGAAGCATAGCTTCTGTGGACGGTCCGACGACCGCTCTCATTTTTTAATGTTGTAATGGCTCTACTGTAAAATTATGTTCATGTAGTTGGTCACTTTTACCAACAACCCGACGATATATTATTCCTGTTCCAAAAATCAATAATGTAAATCAACCGCGAGTGCCTTGGTTGTGCAGCCTAAAGGCTGCACTGTGATGGGCGTATCAACGGATGAATTTAATGTTCTAGACTCTAGACAAATACATCGATAAATTTAGGCTATTATTAATGTTTTAATAATAGGAAAAAAATTCAATAGAAATTTAAATACATGGTATTATTTATTAAATTGAATAAATCAAAAATGCGACCTTTAAAATATTACT
The DNA here is from genome assembly GCA_932274525.1 of Podabrus alpinus. Classification (NCBI taxonomy): domain Eukaryota; kingdom Metazoa; phylum Arthropoda; class Insecta; order Coleoptera; family Cantharidae; genus Podabrus; species Podabrus alpinus. The sequence continues at coordinate 73,513,110 of OW026457.1, forward strand.
TTTTTAAGTTTCAAAGAATTTACCCTGACCCAAATTGGAATTTCCTCGATTTTCACTTCAACACTTCAAATAAAAAATTCTGTGATTTTCCATGACGAAATTTGTACATTTTATAAATTCCCTAAATTGTCTAGGTTTTTCAGAAGAGCTGGAACACTGTTTTGATACTCCTTCAACATAAATAAGTGTAAACTGATCGCCCCTCCCCAGCGCGGCCTGAAGGCCGCACAACCAAGGCAATCACTAGTTTATATGTTAAAAAACCAAATTTTGAATTTCAAATATCCCAAAAACAAAAGGAATTCTCAGTGATATTAAACGGATTGCAATTAGAGAATTTCAAGGGTTTCAAAATTAAATGGCACAACTTTTTTGGGATATTTATCCATAGTTTTTTATATATCTTTTCAAGTTAAAATTCCCCTCCCACTGGAAAAAATTCAATGAACGCCCATAAAACTGAGTTTACGTATATAATTTTATAATAAAACACAGTTGAAATAAACGAAAATTAATTAAATCCAGCTGGTTATTAAATGAAACTGAACGGAGTTTTCAATAGAAATGCGAAGACTTTTCCCGGATTTTTTGAAACTTGTCAATTCCAAAAATCAATAATGTGAATCAACCAAAGGAAATATGAAATATTAGCTGGCACAAATAATCAACACAGCAAATGAAAATTATTAACAAAAATATGTACTAGTATTTTTATGAAATTTCAGCAAAGTTTTCATGTCGCCATTAAAAAATGTCTTCCAAAATAGAGGCATCTTCCGATCTCTTCCAAGAAGGTGCCGAACATTGGTTCCAAATAATACTGTAAAAGGTAGACCGCGATTGCCTTGGTCGTTTGGCCTGAAGTTCGCACAGAGGGGGGGGGGGGAATCAACGGATCAATTTAATGATATAAACAGATGAATAAATAAATTAAGGTTATCCTATGTTTGAATAAATCAAAAATGCAACGTTTATAACATTATTTTTTTGAGATTCAAAGAATTTTCTCAAACTGATAATGTAATTTTCTCGACTTTCGTTTAAATACTTAAAATACAAAATTCCACGATTATTCCAGGTTTTTGAACCGATGATCTCCCCCATGCGGCCTTCAGGCCCCACAAGGTTTTAGCATAAAATAACAAATTTGGAATTGCCACGCCTTACCACTCTGTACAAGAGAAAAATAAAATGAATTCTTAATAAAGACTTCCAACGAATTTTCAGTCATATTAAACGATTTCCACATTAATATACACCTCGACTCTGCATAATGTATTTTTATTTTTAAATTAATAAACGCCTATAAAACTTGCGCGAAACAAAGCTTTTTAGCCGATCAGAACAGTTACTTTGTATGACGCTTCGGCGCGACGGGGACGTGTGCTTAAACCCTCCTTATAAAACCGGATTGGTTTGATATTTACAGAAACAAAAATTGAAGTTACAAAAAATTCTAGGTTAACATATCCGGTGTAAAAAGAACAAAATTAACGAAAAAAAAAACAATTTCGAGTTTCTCAAATAGAAGATTTACAAGATAACGTGACAACAATAAAAATGATAGGATTACTTCTTCAAGTTTTGTTTAGTTGAGAAAATTCACATCAATCCATTATGGCGAAATAAAAAAAATAAAATAGAACGTTTACTTATAGTTAACCCACAAGTACAATATCGAATATCGGTTCTTACGGTTCAATATTGAAAGTACTTAGAAATAATTGTAACTTGAAAGTGGAATAATGGATAACCCAATTACATAGGAATATTGGCAGTGTATGACGTCTTGAACGAAACTCGAGTGTTTCTCCATTCGTGTAGAAAGAGCAACGAACTTCATTTTTTAAGAACTCAACAAAACGTAGTTTGGAGGAGAAAATCAACGTCCGTCCGTTCATTAATAAAGGCAAAATTATGAAGCCACAAAAATGCACCGTAGATCAGGTTGACAAGATAGTAGCAACATTTTTAAGTGCAAGTTTAGCGCAATCCACGTTCATCAACCTTCCCGTTTGAGCGGATGGGAGTCACCCTCAACCCTTTCCTGATTTATAGTAATAAAAAAAAGTTGCGACTAGACGTTTCGAAAAAACAAAAATAAAGAATGCATTTCGTGACGCATCGGGCGATAAAATCGTAAAATTGAAGCCGAAACTGTTCGTCTCGCGTTGTCTGGACACCTGGGAGTATTAATTTTTCTATGAAACAACGACAATATGAATCGGATGTTGAGATGAGGAGGTCAGTGACCTCGGCACACGGGCGGGCGAATGGATTTTCAAGGTCCTTGGCACATTCCAAGGATGTTTACGACTTGTAAAAACCAGGTGTCGAGACAATGAAAGATGCAGGATGAACGAATTATTCAACGTCATACATCATAAGACGAAAATAGTTTTCGAAAAAAATCAAGTTTCGCAACAAACAATTGGCGTTTGAGCGTAACACGTACATCATGCAATGGTAAAAGGAGTCAATTAGATATTGTAAAAAAAAAATGATTTTATGATAATGAAAATTTGATGTCAGTGTGCGTGTGTGAAGTACACGACCGTGAGAGACAACAATAAGTGGGCGACTCCTGGTTTATACAGGGACAGTAAACTTTGAAAAGACAAAGAATGAAATTAATCAAGGTCGACCGTTAGCACAGGATCGGATAAAAAAAACTATCGGATTTTCTATCAAAACAATTGAAGGTAAAAAAATAGATCGTTCGGTTCCAAGAATTTGACGATGACGACAAAAGTTGAGCTGCATTGCGCGAAGTGATTAACGAAAAATTTCCACTTGAAATTTGGTATTAAAATTATTACTCACAAGTTAAAACGAACACGGATGCATTATTGAACGTTTAATAAAGCGTTAAGTATGAAGTTTTCCTTCGACATGTTGTAAAAAGTACATACAAAGCCAATACCGTAATGGATAAAGGTGAACAATTTTCACATGCTCGTTATCCGAAATTCTTTATCGAACGTGTAGATATAAATACAAAATCACACAAAGTACACTCACACTAAATGCACAATTAACACAAAATATTTTATAATGTAAAAATTAATTTATAAAAGTAAGATAATCGACTTACAGGGCCTTGGTTTGTTGTTTGCAGTAAAACTACTGGCGGTGAGCAAAGAACACAACGTCGTCGGCGAACTTCGGCTTTTCCGAATTGATAAATTGAAGTACTTAAAAACGACAATTTCGCACGTAATACAACAAATAATTGGACAAATTTGTCCTAAAATGTAGAATAAAAATTTTGTTAACGAAATAAAACTTGAAAAGATAAACAAAAAGAGTTTTTTAGTGTCAAACAAAAATAAGACTTGTATTGACGTTTCAAAGTTTATTGCCAACGTAAATATGTATATTACCAATACGATCCATCAATTGTCACTATTTTTGAATATAATTTATTGTACAGGGTGCTTCGATATAATCGAATTGCTATGAATTACATCGAGTTTGCGTAAAATTTATTCCTGTATTACTATTGTTTTTTTAATTGGAAAATCAAAATATTTTGTATAAGTTTACAAATCATAAAAATTAAATATGTAGGGTAGGGTGGTCAACAGTGGATCGGTGGTACACAGTGAATCACTCATTTATTAGTTAAACCATTGTATGCATGCGCTTCCGCGAGATGTACGTGGTAGCCAATGTGATCCCTCAATGACTCCTTTCACAACTGAGCGGTTCCGTTGATGGTCGGATGTTCACCAGTTACATTTGTGGTTTAAAGCCTCCATTTGTTATTATCAGGTAAGTTGAACTTCTTGTGTAATTTGATCAGATCTTCTATGATAGAGTTCTGGATGTTTTCATTGTTTTAAGAAATAATTAACGCACGTGAGGACACTTGAATAACAGGTTTTACTCAATTTGTTTTGTCAAAACCACGGTTTAAAAATTAAATGGTGGGTTGGTCTACAGTGGATCAGTGCTACATGGTTAACCAAAACATGGTCAAAGAACAGGATGTAAGATTCATCATTCCGAATCCAATAATTAGCGTTACCGCTAGGCGACGGTCTTATTATAAGTTCTCAGTTGATCTTTCTCTATTGAAAATTTTTTTATTTGCTAATTTTTTTATTTTCCTATATTTTTATCTCGAAAATGTATTTTTTCTGTTTCTCTATAATATATTTTTTTCGAAAATATATAGTTTTTCTATATTTTTAGTTTGAAAATCTGTTAGTTTTTCCATTTTAAAATATGTGCAATAATCGTGGTGGCTGATCCACTGTTCGGTCGGTAGAGTCGGTAGAGGCGGTCATAGCTTGGCTAATGCGAAACGCTAGGATCGAATCCGGGCAGGGTAAAGAACTTTATTCTGGCCGTCTCTCCTCGGCAGGCAATGGCAAACCACCGAGGTAATCTGCCAAGAAAATCCATCTCGAAATGAAGTGTAGTACACTTCCCGTGGTTCGGAGCCTACGTTAAACAAGTAAGTCCTCTATGTATGTGAAAACAATTTGAACGCACATCATATGCATAGAACGAGATGGGTCACCAAACCCTTATTAGGGTAAAAGGACTGAGAAGGAAGGATCCACTGTTAACCGTAGGCCGATTCAATGTGGACCACCCCTGGTCAACACTGAATCATTATGCACTTAAAATTAAATATTTTTTTCATAGTTTGCTTGTAATACAACTTAGTTTAAATTACCATATTTCCATAAGATTATAGTCCATGTTACTCTACCCAAAATTTCAACAAACTTCATGTATTATTTTCCAAGATATACGGGTTTGAAAAATTGGCGATCCACTGTAGACCACCCTACCCTACATAAATAACCTAATTTTGAAATAAAAAGAAGTTGATGCCAACATGTAATAATTAATATATCGATAGTGTTTAAATATTAATAAAACCATAGGGCAGATTACCAAAAATTACGATTAGATAAAAAATATGACATAATATTATGACGTCACGCATAGCTCTTATCGATGTCGATAAGAAAACGCTCGGTTTCCATCAAATCAATAAAATTATCTATTTCATCAAAAGCACTTTTTAACTAAATATGAATAAAAATAAAATTCTTCATAACAAAAACAGATTGTAAATACATAGGATGTCAATAAAAAAAAAATTTATGTTATAATTTTATTTATAGTGTGACGAAGCTTTGCCGCCAGGGGGACAAGATCATTCTTGGTGACTCAAATCCGTATATCACATCCAAATAAACATGTCTATGCTTGATTGACGCACTAAGGTGGTATTTTCGGGCAGGGGCGGTGGAACCTTGCGCCTTTCAAGCTCTTAAGTTTAATTGCGCCCTGGGCAAATTTATTTCTTTTACAGAACGACATGTAAAGTTTATTTACTTCACCATAACAAGTTCTACTAAGATTAAACTTCGAAAGAGGTAACGAATGAACCAAACTTGGTAGTTAAAATAAAATCTCGGGCCCAACAACGGAACTCTGTTTCCAACATATGACAAAATCAAGTAGGAGAAGGAGACGGTTGATGAAGCCTTCCAACCATTGAGCTATCACCTGACTCAGGACATGAGGAGGCACCAAGAACGGGACGATGTGCAACACACTGTGGATGTTAAGAGTGGGTCGAGGAAATTTCTGGAAATGGAAATATTGACCACTAAAAATCTTAATAAAATTGTGGTTACTTCAAGAGCACCAATCGATCCAAGAAGAAGAGGTAAGCACTTGCTAATAGGGGGGGGGGGGAGTAATATTAATATTTGCAATAGTAATGATAATTTAACATAATAAATTTCTACAAATTTAACATTTTTTATGACTCTCCTATTTTCATTTGTCTCCCTCTTCAAGAAGGTCTTTAAGCTCATTCCCCCCCCCCCATTTCGAACTTTATGTCAATCGTTTGTGTATCGTTTATGTATGTTTGTGTGTTCATTATTTTCGTATGTGTTAGCACCGTTCGCGTAATATGTTCAAATACATTACCTAGGTTTGTATTACCCCCATTTTGAATTTTGGGTCGAATTTGGTATCGCAATCTTTTGCGCATCGTTTATGCATGTTCCTATTCCCGTAGTCTCAATATTGATTTTTAACTAACTGTGGTATAAGACGAATTTTCGTCAATCTCCGAGCAACAACCGCCGTATTTTAAAATTATAGCAATTAAAGTATTTAACAAAATTAGTATTATTTCAGTTCAAACATAAACATAACAATAGAAAATATTTTCCATTAAAGGAAAAATACATAATTTGTAAATAATATAAATCATAAATGCAATCTTAAATACAATGGAATTCTTTCATTGGTCGAAAATCAGTGAACCATTCGTTGGTATTATTTTTAGCGTATTTATACTTTAAATTTATTTATAATTAAAAATAAATTCATATTTTTCTCTATTTTAAAATATTTTTCAATTTAATTAAGTAATTATACTTGCAAAGATCTGCAATAATTGTTGTTTTAATTACTTTTTTAATTAAGCAAAAAATGGCTAATTGCTTGGGAAAACTGAAAATTAATTGTTTAATAAAAATTAGCGTCAGGTGTACAGTTTTTGAAGGAATTTACTTAAGGGAGGGGGGTATTTCTCCCTTTCGTTCTTGCATTCGCAGGCACTGTTATTCAGAACTGAAATTGTTGAGAGTCACATTCACGACCAGTTCAATAATTTAAGGAACAGCGCTTACAAACCTAACCATACCATACAAACTAAATAAGTTTTCAACAAAAATTTCATACAACCCAATTTGAAAATGCAAACTCGAGTTTCGGACTTATTAGTCCTCATCAGTGCAATATACAAATGGATTGTACGAGTGCGAATGACCAGCTTGTAACTTTCCACCTACATAAGAACAAAACTTGTCAAATTGTAGGCTTCGGTAACGCCACCGCACGGTTCTCTCTTAAAGAAAATAATAATTGAGAATAGAGTTATCGGCAAAGAAGTCACGTTTGCATCTTGTAATACAACAAAATGTATATTGCACTGATGAGGACTGATAAGTCCGAAACTCGAGTTTGCATTTTCAAATTGGGTTGTATGAAATTTTTGTTGTATTATAAGATCAAATGTGGCTTCTTTGCCGATAACTCTATTCTTAAATAAGTTTTCATTGATTTTCAACCAATGAAATACACATAGGAGAGGTGCTTATCATGCCCCCCTCCTCTATAGATGCGCCACTGGTGATCTTTTTTTTTATAAATGAAAATTCATTTTTATTATAAATTGATCCACAGTGTTATAAGACAGAATTATATTGCAATGCTATCGAAAAAGTATCGTTAAAGCTGGCAACTTATTATGCACTTGCTAATAACAACCTTTCCATATTCATAAACCTAAAACTTAAATAACACTAATTTTGTTAAATGATTTTGAAACATGGCGGTATTGCTCGGAGATTGATAAAAATTCATTTCCCACAGCTAGTCGAAAGACAAACGTATACAAATGATGCGTAAAGGATTGACACCAAATTCGACCAAAAATTTGAAATGGGGGGGGGGGGAGAATAAACCTAGGTTATTGTATTACTTTTCATAACAACCTATTTAAAACGCTCTATCAATTTGGGTAAGATTTTGTGAAAACAAATTTAAAAACTGAAAATACTGATGGTTTGGAAAGGGCCATGCCCCCCCCCACGACCATCGCCAATAATGATTGTATAGAAGTTAGTTAATAATTACTATTATTTGCAGGGACAATATTTGTTTAACACTGAGATTTTTTGGAAAATTTCAGCAACGCAGTTGTTGTCAAAAAAAAACGCCAGTAGGTATTCAAGAAGAAGAGGAAGCTCCTTAGCACCGCACCCAGTTGCTTTAGGAAATCAAATGGAAAGCTAAATCAAATTAGTAAAATGGAAAGCTGCATGACGATGAATGAAGTTCGATAATGGATAGAAGTTGAAGGGAAAACTGCAACTCAAGCAATTAAAAATTATTGAAGAAGTGGAACATTTATTGTTGTCGGTGTATGATAAAGTAAATATCCTGCTATTTCCATGAGTCTTAAGCAGTGACGGGTCGTGACTTCTTTCAATGGGGGGGGGGGGGGGCACAAAATTTAAATGAAAACGAAAATTATAAATGTAATAATATATTCTTGTGTTAATTGGAAAATATAAGTAGTCTTCATTGTCAAATTAAATAATCCGTGGGGTGATTCATGGAATACCCTCAGCATATCAAGGTGGCCATTATTCTCATCGTCATGTGCTGGGGGGTATTCCATACCCCCAGACCCCCCGGTCTTTGCAGCCACCAATTTTTTATAACTTCATTTGCAGTATCAACTCGTGACATTTTTCAATGGAAGGACACAAAATGTAAAACAAAAGGAACAATATAAGTTTACTGTATTTTTATTTACTAATTTTTTTGATACTTGTTGTTTCTGATTTTGGATATAAGGGGCCACGTGCCTTTGTGAACTTCAGGGTTAGCCACCAATGTATCGAAAACCGAACATCATCTAATGTCCCATTTATTTCTTTACATGCACGACATACTGTCGTCCTGTCCAAGTAGTATTTGTTTATTTAAGAATTTAAGTGAATCCCTTGGGGGGGGGGGATTAAGGAAACCGAAAGGTTTCATTCAAAGTTTTTTTAAAGAATAGCGATGTCGGATTGCCCAATATTCAGCGGCGTAACTAAATTCCCATTAAACAAATTTTATCTCACTTGCTATTTTGGGAGGGCGGCGCGGCCCCCCCATGCCAGCCGCCACTGGTCTTAAGAATGTGCTATTTGACGATTGGAAGTTATTTATCAGTAGGCTTAAATAAAGTTTGCAGACAGTATATTCAAAACACAACTATTTTGGCGAAGAAGCTTTCAGCCATAAACATAAACTTGCTATTAGACCAGCTTGCTACTTGTCCATTTCTGGAGGATTATCAATTCAATCCTTCCTTCTCGGTACTTTTACCCTTTTTAAGTCCCTTGTTCAGAAAAGGAAAAATGATCACATTTCTTAAAAAACAAGCATAAAATAAACACGCTTAATGAAGAAGCTCTATACAGCTGGTGCTAGTCCACCTAGCGGAAGAATTATTGACTTGTTGATTAGGCGGTTGCTGGATACCGGCGTGCATATTCATTCCAATTTTTAATTTTCTCAATTTCTTGAAAACTCTCTCTCTTAGTTACTACTTACCTTTGTTTAGACTGAGGTAGCCTTATTGAAATTTGGAGAACTTTGAGCAATGACTAAATCTGACTTATCGATCGAGCTCGTGGGTTTTTATAGTGGGAGCGCGATATAATAATCCTATATGGCATTGATTCCCAAAGTGTGGGTCATGAGGTGAATTTAGTGGATTTTACAAAAAAGTTGTTTGAAATAAGGAGGGTGGCGTTCCGTAGTCCTCCCTGTACTAGTCGCCACTGGATCTTAAGAAGGCATACATGCTGGAGGTACGGTAACGGAACATATATAAAACGAAGGGGAAGATCAATAAAGAAATGGTGAAAACAGACGCACGAAGACATAACTAAGATGAGTGAATAATTAAAATTAACAGAAGAAACTTAGAGATATAAAGCAATGTGTGGAAGTGACGAGAGAAGTCACGAGTCTTCCATGGATCATCTGATGTGATAAACAACACAAATATTTTTTATATGTTCCTTTATTAATAATAAAAAATACTGCAGATACAATATAATAATCGCAATTAGAAACATACAAATTTAATTGCAATAATGCAGGTATAATTTTTTAAATTCATATAAAACCCTTAAAAATCCATCACCATATAAAAAAACCCGATAATTATATAAAATACAAAGAGAGTAAATATAAAAATTTTTAGCAAATGCAAACTTTTGTAATACATTTGCAATCCGCGGAACTACAATTTTTGTTCTTTTCGCATTTATTTGAAGAACAGCATTTGCAGCCTTCAGCACATTGTGTGGACTTGCCTTCTGGTTTGGAGCAGCATTTTTTGTTTCCATCAATGCAAACGCATACGCATTTACATCCAACTTCGCCTTTACTGGAAGAGCAGCACTTGCAACCTTCAGCACATTGAGTGGACTTGGCTCCTTGTTTTTCAGAGCAGCATTTTTTGTTTCCATCAATGCAAATACATACGCATTTACACCCATCACCACATTTACATCCATCTTCGCATTTATTGGAAGAGCAACACTTGCAACCTTCAGCACATTGTGTGGACTTGCCTTCTGGTTTGGAGCAGCATTTTTTGTTCCCATCAATGCAAATACATACGCATTTACATCCATCTTTGCATTTATTGGAAGAGCAGCACTTGCAACCTTCAGCACATTGAGTGGACTTGGCTCCTTGTTTTTCAGAGCAGCATTTTTTGTTTCCATCAATGCAAATACATACGCATTTACACCCATCACCACATTTACATCCATCTTCGCATTTATTGGAAGAGCAACACTTGCAACCTTCAGCACATTGTGTGGACTTGCCTTCTGGTTTGGAGCAGCATTTTTTGTTCCCATCAATGCAAATACATACGCATTTACATCCATCTTTGCATTTATTGGAAGAGCAGCACTTGCAACCTTCAGCACATTGAGTGGACTTGGCTCCTTGTTTTTCAGAGCAGCATTTTTTGTTTCCATCAATGCAAATACATACGCATTTACACCCATCACCACATTTACATCCATCTTCGCATTTATTGGAAGAGCAACACTTGCAACCTTCAGCACATTGTGTGGACTTGCCTTCTGGTTTGGAGCAGCATTTTTTGTTCCCATCAATGCAAATACATACGCATTTACATCCATCTTTGCATTTATTGGAAGAGCAGCACTTGCAACCTTCAGCACATTGAGTGGACTTGGCTCCTTGTTTTTCAGAGCAGCATTTTTTGTTTCCATCAATGCAAATACATACGCATTTACACCCATCACCACATTTACATCCATCTTCGCATTTATTGGAAGAGCAACACTTGCAACCTTCAGCACATTGTGTGGACTTGCCTTCTGGTTTGGAGCAGCATTTTTTGTTCCCATCAATGCAAATACATACGCATTTACATCCATCTTTGCATTTATTGGAAGAGCAGCACTTGCAACCTTCAGCACATTGAGTGGACTTGGCTCCTTGTTTTTCAGAGCAGCATTTTTTGTTTCCATCAATGCAAATACATACGCATTTACACCCACCACCACATTTACATCCATCTTCGCATTTATTGGAAGAGCAACACTTGCAACCTTCAGCACATTGTGTGGACTTGCCTTCTGGTTTGGAGCAGCATTTTTTGTTCCCATCAATGCAAATACATACGCATTTACATCCATCTTTGCATTTATTGGAAGAGCAGCACTTGCAACCTTCAGCACATTGAGTGGACTTGGCTCCTTGTTTTTCAGAGCAGCATTTTTTGTTTCCATCAATGCAAATACATACGCATTTACACCCATCACCACATTTACATCCATCTTCGCATTTATTGGAAGAGCAACACTTGCAACCTTCAGCACATTGTGTGGACTTGCCTTCTGGTTTGGAGCAGCATTTTTTGTTCCCATCAATGCAAATACATACGCATTTACACCCATCACCACATTTACATCCATCTTCGCATTTATTGGAAGAGCAACACTTGCAACCTTCAGCACATTGTGTGGACTTGCCTTCTGGTTTGGAGCAGCATTTTTTGTTCCCATCAATGCAAATACATACGCATTTACATCCATCTTTGCATTTATTGGAAGAGTAGCACTTGCAACCTTCAGCACATTGACCTGACTTGGCTCCTTGTTTTTCAGAGCAGCATTTTTTGTTCCCATCAATGCAAACGCATACGCATTTACATCCATCTTCGCATTTATTGGAACGGCAGCACTTGCAACCTTCAGCACATTGAGTTGACTTGGCTCCTTGTTTTTCAGAGCAGCATTTTTTGTTTCCATCAATGCAAATACATACGCATTTACACCCATCACCACATTTACATCCATCTTCGCATTTATTGGAAGAGCAACACTTGCAACCTTCAGCACATTGTGTGGACTTGCCTTCTGGTTTGGAGCAGCATTTTTTGTTCCCATCAATACAAATACATACGCATTTACATCCATCTTTGCATTTATTGGAAGAGCAGCACTTGCAACCTTCAGCACATTGTGTGGACTTGCCTTCTGGTTTTGAGCAGCATTTTTTGTTCCCATCAATGCAAATACATACGCATTTACATCCATCTCTACATTTACATCCATCTTTGCATTTATTGGAACGGCAGCACTTGCAACCTTCAGCACATTGAGTTGACTTGGCTCCTTGTTTTTCAGAGCAGCACTTTTTGTTCCCATCAATGCAAACGCATACGCATTTACATACATCTCCACATTTACATCCATCTTCGCATTTATTGGAAGAACAGCACTTGCAACCTTCAGCACATTGAGTGGACTTGGCTCCTTGTTTTTCGGAGCAGCATTTTTTGTTCCCATCAATGCAAACGCATACGCATTTACATCCATCTTCGCATTTATTGGAACGGCAGCACTTGCAATCTTCAGCACATTGAGTGGATTTGGCTCCTTGTTTTTCGGAGCAGCATTTTTTGTTTCCATCAATGCAAATGCATACGCATTTACATCCATCTCCACATTTACATCCATCTTCGCCTTTATTGGAAGAGCAGCACTTGCAACCTTCAGCACATTGAGTGGAGTTGGCTCCTTGTTTTTCGGAGCAGCATTTTTTGTTCCCATCAATGCAAACGCATACGCATTTACATCCATCTTCGCATTTATTGGAACGGCAGCACTTGCAATCTTCAGCACATTGAGTTGACTTGGCTCCTTGTTTTTCAGAGCAGCATTTTTTGTTCCCATCAATGCAAACGCATACGCATTTACATCCATCTCCACATTTACATCCATCTTCGCATTTATTGGAAGAACAGCACTTGCAACCTTCAGCACATTGAGTGGACTTGGCTCCTTGTTTTTCGGAGCAGCATTTTTTGTTGCCATCAATGCAAACGCATACGCATTTACATTCATCTTCGCATTTATTGGAACGGCAGCACTTGCAATCTTCAGCACATTGAGTGGATTTGGCTACTTGTTTTTCGGAGCAGCAATTTTTGTTTCCATCAATGCAAATGCATACGCATTTACATCCATTTCTACATTTACATCCATCTTCGCCTTTATTGGAAGAGCAGCACTTGCAACCTTCAACACATTGAGTGGACTTGGCTCCTTGTTTTTCGGAGCAGCATTTTTTGTTCCCATCAATGCAAACGCATACGCATTTACATCCATCTCCACATTTTTGTGAAGAAGAGGTAGCACAATTGCATACCTTAACACATTGGCATCCTTCTTTGCATTTGTTGACTTTTGCTTGGTTAATCATCGAAACTAAAAAAAAAAAAATTAGTTTAATTTTGAAATAATAAAATTTTAAAACTTTTGACCTTATTTTATTCAATAAAATAAATTGAATAACAATAAAATGTGCTTTAGAAGTTGAAAAATATTTTGGCGTTATTAAAAAATAAAGTAAATCAAAAATATTTTTAAGTTACAAAAAATAATAGAATAAATTAATAAATAATACAAAATAAAAGAATTTTGATTTAAATTTAAATAAATAAAAAATAACTGAAATGAATTTATACCTCTGGAGCACTTTTGAGTATCTGCCATTGTATCACTAGATGTAGCTGTAACCCGAATACTTGGGAATTTACGAACGTAGTAAAGTTGTGAACTGATGAATTCGGTTCGTGATCGGATTTTATATCAGTAAAAGTATAATCCCGTGTGCAAAATAGCACACGGATTCGGTTGCACATAGCGTTTTGTGCACGGTACTATTAATTGTTGTTGACGTACTTCGTTATCAATTTACTAGAATTTTCTGTATTCTGTATCGACATTTGATAGTATTATATAATAAATTAGTCATTATCATAATGATTCAGCTATTTATTTCTAATAATATTTAATCAAATTTGTTTTGAATTATTATTGTTAACAAATATTTGAAAAGAAATCAGTCCTTGGTTTCTTGATTTTTCAATATCACACAATAATGGGTAACATTTTTAAAAATTAACAAAAAATTAGAATGACAAAAATTAGAATTTATCACAAAATTTTGTGGTCAGTGTGCTGACCAAATTTGCTGATTTATTGCTTAGTTATTATAATTTACAATACTCAAATACATGACCAACCATAATTTTTTTTATTTAGGTCATTTCCTCTAATTGGGTTTTTCGCCTAAAACTCGTTAAATTTCAATTTTTGCGAAAAATTATTCTACCAAAATTAAACAGCAGAAAATTCTTTACAAAATTGCTATTTCAGAATTTACTTCATAATGCAGATGAAATATGCGAAAATTTTATTCTGAATTATAGGTTGCAATTTTAATTTGTTAAAATAAAGTCTTTTTCGCCTTTCTTGGATTTTTTTTATTTCAATAGCAGTTCGACGTACGAAATTTTGAAAAAAAATTTTTATAGAGAATTTTATGCTCTTCAATTTCGGTCTGATGAGAAATTTCTGTAAAAATTAAATTAAGATAGTTATAGGCGAAAAACCATGTTGGGGGTTAAAATCCCCAATTGGGGAATAAGCTGAAAGGGCATTTTAGAGAAATTTTGAAAGGTTCATTAGTCGTCATTACCATACTAACATACACATCATGTTTGTCAAGTTTTAGCTTGTCCGAATTTTTTGCAAGCTTGAAGTAATTTTGTTGCCTTATGGTGGTCCTGACTAAAAGGAAAAGACGCATTTTTTTACATATTTATTTTTAACCAGATATTTAATTTTCAACAAAATATTTAAAATATTGTTGTGAAAGCGATTAGTAATCGCCGGGTTTTTACATAGCATCACCGCAAAAACTAATAATTAATCAGGGCCGTATCCTCATACAAAATCATATAATTTTTTTGTAAAATGAAAATTTATAATTAAATAAGCAATATTGAGTGTGGACTCCAGTGGTGGATTGGCGTTTGTGAGATTTAAAAATCATCCTGATGTAATAATAATAAATAGTAATGAGGATATTATACGAACTGTTCTTCGTAATTTTTAACGATTATTGAAGGAGCTATGTTTTTTTTTCCTGCAGGGAAGGGGGAAACCTTCATAGGCACCACCCCATCAGGGATGGTAGTGTCAGATTCTTACTGACCAAAACCCCCTCCCCGACGACAGCGGGCTTTACCTTCTCGGCATTACTTCTGCTGTCGTCTGCGATCTTCCCTGCTGCATCGATGATGCAGGCTCCCGATGACCTCCCGGTTTAGCACGAAAGTTTGTATCCGGGAGGTCAGGCACTATCACTTGATTCTACTTTTTAATTGAACCGGACACACCGCTCGCCGCGATCCAACACGTGGCACCGGGTCACCTAGTGGTCCCTGATCGTCAGTATAGGTGAAAGTCCACTCGTCATTAACTTAATAGGCGGAAATTCTGGCGACAAAGTTAAGGCCGAGCCGACCGTCATCCATACCGGAGACTCCGAGCCCCCAAGCGACCCTGCAAATCATATTAAATCACAGAGCGCGATGCGACCGGGTCATCTTGAAAAACTTCTGGTCGCTGGCAAAGTGCCAGTCCACTCGTCTTTATATTTGACGGCACTATTTTCGCGATCGTCCCCCTCTGGATTAGCACGAGAGTTTGTGTCCACAGAGGGTCTAAGCGCTATCGTCGTACCGACAATAATCTACCCCGTCGAATGACTCGATCCGACCCGACCCGCCGATCAATGACGATATTCTTCGGGAATTCTCTTGGGAACTTCTCGCGCATCTTCTCGCGGGAACTTCTCAAGGGAACTTTAAAAGGCTGTCATTGACTTAACTGTAGGGCGAGGACTCGAACTTCGGCTTGCTCAGCTCGTCCGTCCCCCTCCTTGGTCTTCATCACTTGACTGATGAAGACCGCTACAGCCAGCCATTCGTCTTCGCCGGACAGCATGAAAGCAATCATGTTGTCCGGGCTTAGTGTGTCGCCCATCCGGAGCGAAATCATCACTCTCTCCCTCTCCCATCTTAGGCATCCGAAAAGAGTGTGTTCCGCCGTATCTTCGTCCCCGCAGTAACGACAGGCAGGTGACTCGGTCAGCCTGAACCTGTGGAGATATGCCTGGAAGCATCCGTGGGCGGTGAGAGCTTGTGTTATATGAAAGTTCACCTCTCCGTGCTTTCTCGCTACCCAAGGACGAAGATCCGGAATGAGCTTTCTGGTCCAAGCGGCATTCGTGCCGGAGGACCAGCTCCTTTGCCAATCGTCGAGCGTCCGCTGCTTAATGGTGGGGTCCGGTCCCGCTCGTACGTCTGCTTTCTCTCTAGCTAAAAGCTCTATGGGAGGCATGGAGGCCAAGACTCGCACGGCTTCGCCGGACACGGTCCTGTAAGCGCAAGTTACTCGAAGTGCCATCTTGCGCTGGACCGCTTGCAGCCTCTTACGGTTACGCTGGACGTTGACGGCCTCTTGCCAAACGGGAGCCGCGTACAACATCACGGACTGTGCGACGGTGCCCAACATCCTTCGCTTCGTCGGTTTTGGGCCACCGATGTTGGGCATTAGGTCTAGCGAACGAAGTAACTATCGCCGTCGCCTTGTTGCACGCCGTACGGATGTGATCGGCAAAATTCAGGTTCTTGTCTATCTTTACCCCCAGTATGGTGACGAAGTTTTTGACTGCAATTGGGGAACCACCCAAAAGGAGCTATGGTTTGGATTCCATGTTCATAGTCCAATCAAATAGGAACAAATTTCATCGTTTGACGGAAAAAAATGATATAGTTTTAAGAGATATTCATTTAACCGTACTATTAAACATAAAGTCCTAAACGAAATCTGTTGTTCTCGATTCGCCATCTTGGAAAAGTGGCACCCCGATTCAGATTTTTGTTCATATCTCGCTAATCATATACTACAAATATATTTAATATAAAAAATAAAGTTCATAGAATCCTCTACAAAAAATGTTGATATATTTTTTCCGTATCTATTCTTCAATAAGTAATAACAAACAGAATGAATACGGATAATGAAGATATGCCCAGTTTTACTAGCTGAACAAATTTCCACAAAAATTATAAATAATTAACGCTCCCATCTCTATGGGAGCGTTAATTTTGGATAGTTGGATGGAAATTTTGGTTGGATGGCGGATGTTTCTAGGGTTCCCTTCATGTTCCAACGTTCAAAATTTCCAGGCCACGAAACTGAAAAAATAGCTCGAGCTTGCAAAAATGCTGGGCAAGTCAAAATTTGATAGACATAAATGTATTTGAATCTCTGAAGGAATCCCCCTCAAAAGTTCTCTAAAATCTCCTGACGGCTTCTCCCTCAATTGTAGATTTCGTTTTCCCAACGTGGTTTTTCGCGTACGATTCGCTTAATTTAATTTTTAGAGAAATTATAATCAGGCCAAAATTGAAGAGATCATTAATTTCTTTCGTCTGACGTTGGAATTAAAAGGAAAATTGAACTATGCAGAGATGCAGGGCACGGGTGTGATGGCTCCATCTCAGGAGCTAATGTAAAAGGAAAACATTCATTACATAACCCATCATTTGTGCTTCAAACTAACCTGATTATAGCATAATTATGATTATGTCCTATCTACTACATATAAGATCGATGGTTAGGTATCAGTTTCTGAATAATGAAGTTATTACAGGACCATTAGAAATCACAATGAGTCACTTTTCAGAATAATTAAGAGAATACTTCATCTAATCCTCACCTAGTATAAAATTATAGGTATAAACCATACTCTAAAATATCTAGTTTTAAATGTTGTGTTTTCAAGGGTGGCAAAGTCAGATTATTTGTTGATAGAAGAACCGGTGTCTGTCTCACAACTGAAGCTGAAACCTTATTCTTCCTTTGAAGGTTTAACCGTTGTTGTAAACCCGGTTCAAGGGGTGGACAAAGTGGGCTGCAGATCAGGGCGCTTTATTTTGCTATAGACCTTCTGAGGTCTACCAATCGCCTTTTGCCATCTAAAACGTGTCCGATCTTCAAGAGGAGTAGCGGGAGATCTTCACTCTACCAGGCTGTAAACCAAACGACCACACCAGATACATTCTAGATCAGTGGTTCCCAAAGTGGTCCAGGTGGACCCCCAGGGGTCCATAGGAGACCACACGGGGTCCACGTAGACGTGAAATTTAGCCCCAATTTAGCCCCACCCCCAATTTAGGGTGATATTTTTTAGGAGTTTTGGGAATACAGTAGAAATGTAGCTGCAGGGGGTCCACGAGAAAAAAAGTTTGGGAACCATTGTTCTAGATGGTTCAAGATGGTCGGAAGAACTCAGGAGGAGTTTTGGGTTTTTTTTCGGCATTCCGAATACCTAACTAACCTCTGTTCCAAATTGTAGCCTTCTAGGTGGTCGGAAGTGACTAATCCTTTCTTGGACATACATAAGCACGTTGTGCTTTATAATAGTATAGATATTCTGCTATCCTTAGGTAAAACATCGTAACTAACCGAACAATTTGATTTTCGAGAGATAAAGGATTTGATGTAGATGTTATAATGTTGTCTTCATTATGCAATAGTATTTAATACCTTCTGTAATATAACGGTTGTGTCAAATAATTATAACCATTCAATCTGTAAAATGAAATGAAAACAGCGTTATAACATCTACATACAGTAATTTATCTTCCGAAAACCAAATTTGTTAGTTAAGACGTTTTAGCTAAGGAAGGCAGTATTGGGCTCTTAAAGTAGTTATTTCAAAAAAAATTTTATACTGTAATTGCTGCATTATTCGAGTTATATTATTGGAATGGAGCAGGTACACACAAATTTTGTGCGAAATATGCAGAATCTCCATTCTTAGGCTGTCCGTTGCCATGGGAAATGCTCAGATTTTTTTACTGCAATTTATTTACATCATGCACGTATCAAATATAATAATTTGCTATTAGAAAACTCATCCCCATGTCAATTATAAAAGTTCGTTTTCATTTCGTATGTGTTCAGTTTTATTTAGTTACCAATCAAAGCAAATTGGGTCCAAATCAAATTGTTTACTACGACTTGAAGGATTAAACACTTATCTGATTGGTCAATTATTTTTGACAACCTAAAAATTAAGATTGTTGCCTATTACACTGAAAAAAAGTGGCATCACATCGATTTAGGTTAATCAAATTGATGAACCCAAATGATGAATAAAAATTCATCATTTTTCTGTTTGATCTGTAACCCACTAAAAAATTTCATTACGTTCCTGTATGCATTCTTTATGGTTTAGTTTATTTCAGGTCATAGACGGAAAAAGCAAAGAAGAAAACGAAGAAATACACCTTTAATTACTCATATTTGGTTCAGAAACTTCAGCAAGTTCATCACAATGATGAAAATATTCATCAATTTTATGAACAGAAATTGATGAAACTGAATTAATTGTATTGATGATTTTTACGTCATATGGATGATATTTTCATTATCATGAGCAATTCTATTTTATGATGGGTGTTCATCAATATAATTCACTAAATTTTTTTCAGTGTACGGTATTATGAAATTTATCTATTCTTAATTCACGTTTTATTGGTTAATTGTTTAGTTAGTAACCTAAAACAGTTTCAGTGCGGCCTTTCGGCCGCACAACCAAGACCTTATTATAGTTACATATAAAATCCAAAATTTGTCATTGCGTAAAGATTGTCTGATTGGTTAATATTTTAGTTACCAATATAAAAATTACAAGTTTTAATTACATCATTTGCTTGCATCACGTTTTATTGAATATCTCAGGTGCTTTGTAAAAGAATTTTATATAAGGTGGAAGCATTGGATTTTGCTCTGGCCTCTATGACTTTCTAATTAAAAAAAAATAAAACGAAATGAAAAAAGCGTATGCCATTATGAAAATTTAAACACTGGTAGAGTAAGTAGGGAGTCAAGGTTTGTTTTTAGTGGGGTCAAATTGGAAATGTATATTTAGTTGCCGGGATCGAACCTTTAACGTAAAAATTATAAAAAAATTTCTATTCAACAACACAATTTATTGGCTTGTTTAAATGAAATCGAACTATTGTTGACTGATGAGTTATAAATTTTCGAGAATTTTCACTGTAAACATTGCACAAACCATAACAAATTCGAAAATATTTGTATAATATGTAATAGTTTTGGCGTGACTTGGAATACCTCCAGCGTTAAAATTTTTTTAATTTTTTTGCACGCTCTCATATAAAAAATTTGCACCGAAAAACTTCGCCTGTCAGGGTGGGTGCAATTCTTACCATCAGCTCATGGTCTAAAATATTCTTGGGCCGATTTCTGTTCTGAATCTTTTTGGGTTGTAGGTGTACATTTTCTTTGGAATTCTTTGGTTCTCCATTCTCTTGATGTGTGATTTCCAATTTTCTCTATATTCTGAGATTTTTTTCATTAATGGAGAAGATTATTTGAATTTCGGCGCGGATGTCTTAATTTCTTATTTGATCTGGTTTTCACACTGTTGAAGCTGAAACAAAATTGTACTATATCTGTACTAATAAGTTAATTCTAAGTGAACAGAAGAAAACTCAATCTAAAAGTTTAATTTTTTAAGGTTGTGTGACTTTATAGGGGGGGGGGGGGGGAGTTATAGGGAGACAAAAGTTAGCAGTGGAAGTTTTTAAGATGTCCAGCAGGTATGGATTTACTAAATATGGGAAAGGGTTTATTTAAGAATGCATTGCTCCAAGGACGAAATGGAAAATGTGAGGTGCTGTCTACGTACAGATTCTTCTCTAGAGCAACGGTGGGCAACCTCCGGCCCGCGGACCAACTCCGGTCCTCGTAAAGTTCTAATCCGGCCCGCGAGATCTTTAGAAGAAATAATAAATAAATATTTTCAAAAACAAAAATTTTAAAGAAAAGGATTAGGTTAGTACCTAACATAAGGAAAAAGGAGAGATCTACAGTTTAATTTTCGATTTAATTCGTCTTATTTAAATTAAATTAAAAAGTATTGTAAAAAGTAAATTGAAAAGTACACTAGACCCTCCATGTACGCGAGTTCGATGTACGCGAATTCAGAATAACGCGAATTAGATTTTGATACCTGAATTTTTTATATGCGAAGCAAACTTCCCTTTAACGCGAATTAAGTTTTCGCGTATTATTAAAATAACTAGGTGGCACAGTCGGCCTACCGGCCGCCTTTAGCCATCTAGACCGTGTCAGATGTGGTTGTTCGGCCTTCGGCCTCACTACAAAGTTCTAAAGTAGCCTATGTTTTTCGTAGCGTTGTAAATATCGTAACTTCTACACCAAATTTGGTTAAGATTGGTCAAATAGAAACGTAAAGCACGTGCACGCGTATTTGCATTGTCGATCGGTTGACAGCTTGACAGCATTCATTATTGTTTTTTAAGTTGATTTTGAGTAGCCTGCCTTCCTTTAAGGAATCTCGATAATCCATTCATGCGCGTCCCTGTGGGACGCGCATGAATGGATTATTGAGATTCCTTAAAGGAAGGCAGGCTACTCAAAATCAACTTTCCGTTCCTTTGCGAATTTTTGCACTATTTCAATACAAAAACATGCGCAGGGACCTACATAATAACTGTGCCAAATTTGGTTCCGATCGGTCAAACGGTTTAGGAGTCTATAGGGAACATACATACATACATCCATTTTTATCTATATAGATTATGTGTTATCCAAATAGCATAAACAAATTTGGAGGTGTAGGTGTATATAAATCTTACGTCAAAGCTAAAGATATTCATTGAACTATACTAAGGCCCGCGGACGAAACGTAAATATTATTCTGGCCCCTGTTATACAAAAGGTTGCCCACCCCTGCTCTAGAGAATATTCGGGCTTGAACATTTACAAAGTTTTACTCTTCTCTACAAACGTGTTCCGCTTGTAGAATCCGATCTGCAAGATCAGATCAAGCTGAAGATTCCCCGACTGCAGAATTCTTAACTCTAAGTTAACCTTTTTTTAAATTTTGTACTTTTCTATTGAAGGAAGTCAGGAATCGTCGCTACAAATCAAGTTCCAAAAATTTTCTGCAAAGGCCCCCCTTCCTAGAAAATGATAATCAGGCGATAAAACATAAAAAAAATATTTTTATGATACTGCTTCTTATTTCGTCATGATAATGTGCTGGGGGGGGGGGGGTTATTCCATAAACCCCAGATCCCGGTTCCAAATTTTATTTTCTATTGTTGTCTTGGGTTTGGAAAAAATAAAAATACAGGAAATTTATATCTTTCCTTTTGTTTATTAAATTTTGTGCCACCTCAATGGAAAAAGTCACAAACCGCCACTACAAATTAAATTAAGCGGCCACAAAATTCGAGGGTCTGGGGAGTATTGAATACCCCTAGCAAAGATGATTGATTAGGCGTTAAACCATTAAAAAATGTTTTATGATACTGCTTTTCTTTTTTTTTGTCATGATGACGTGCTGGATGGTGTTCCATAATTCCAAACCTCCCGGTCTCTATTTTTTTATTTTCTATACTTGACTTGTGCTGGGAGAAAATAAAAATACGGAAAATTTGTATTTTCCTTTTTCTTTAAATTTTGTGTCCTAAGTTTAAAATGCGGTTTGTGGGGAGTTCCAAGGGCCCCGCTGGATTTTAAATCACAAAGCTGCATTTTTTAAAGTTTGATAATGTAAATTTGATTGAAAACGAAAATTAATTTAACTAATTAACCATGCAATCATGTGTGTATTTATTTACATATCAATAAAGTAATTTTGACGTCAGAAATTATATTAGCAACATAACACAATAAACTTTAATATAATTTTGTTTATTTGCAACTGTGATTAGCGACTTGGAATGTCAACATTAAAAATTGTAAATATTTTGCGTATAAACAATTTGTAACGACCTTTAAGTCATTGAACTGGAATATTCATTTCCTAAAAAATATAAATGCAACAATTTTTAATTAATAGAACCAATAAAAGTACTCATCAGTTTTATGCACATACAGAATCTTCAGCTTAACGTGGAATCCAAACTACGGCAAAAATACTTCTGAAATAACTGTGAGATTTGAAGTAGTTTGCAGTTCAAATCCCTCGTCTCACCCCCAAACTACCCGTTCAAGTTTCTGCAAATGCACCACCGGAAACTTTAAGAAAAAATTTTTTTAATTTCTACAATTTATTGTAAAAGTGCCTAAGAGAAAATAAAAGTTCCTAAAATTTCTGACCACGTTTTTTCTCCACATACAACTAAAAATATAATTAAATGTAGGACGCCCAAACCGCAGAGTTAAAAAACTAAAATTCGTTCTTAAGTACTTTTTAATAACTTAGCACCTAAGAAAATTTCCTTTATGATTTATTACGATGTAATTAAGGAAACATCAGTAGCATTCACGTTAGTTTACGTACATATAATATTAATTGGTTTTTTGTAACTTTTTAAGGTAGTCGGTCAATTAATAAGTTGTCGATTTGACTGTTAACATTGTGGCCCATTTTATTTTTCTGGAATTCTCCTTAAGCGACTACGAGAAGCAAGGGCGCCGTGGCTTAGTTGGTTAAAGCGCCTGTCTAGTAAACAGGAGATCGAGGGTTCGAATCCCTCCGGGGCCTGAAGTTGTGTTCGGTGACTTCATTTTTTTCAGTTATCGAAATTAAAATTTTTATCTGTTAACGAAATTATTCAATTACGCTGCTTTTTATCTACACACTGCGATAACCATCTCCTTTATCGATCAAGTCCACACTTGGCTTTTAAGTATTTGTGAGATTAACAAAAATTTTGATTTGAATAAATTAAAGATGTAATAATTATTGAAATAACGAATTATGGAATAAATAAGAACAATTTTTTTTTAAATGTACATAAAAAGTTGCTGCAAAAAAATTTAAACCTGTGATGTTTATTGTTGAGTATCTTAAAAACACTGATGAGATAATCTTAATTCGAATATTTTTGAAGACTTGCTTATCAAATTAAAAAAAAAATGATAATAGCAACAGTAATTAATTAATTTATTTATTCAATACTAGCTGGCACAGTCGGCCTACCGGCCGCCTTTAGCCATCTAGCCCGTGTCGGATGTGGTTGTTCGGCCTTCGGCCTCACTCAAGGGTATCGCAGGCATACGTGTAGACCGTGGTTGTTCGGCCTTCGGCCTCACTCCAAGGTGCTAAAGTAGCCTATGTTTTTCGTAGCGTTGTAAATAACTTCTACACCAAATTTGGTTAAGATTGGTCAAATAGAAACGTAAAGCACGTGCACGCGTATTTGCATTGTCGATCGTTTGACAGCTTGACAGCATTCATTATTGTTTTTTAAGTTGATTTTGAGTAGCCTGCCTTCCTTTAAGGAATCTCGATAATCCATTCATGCGCAGGCTACTCAAAATCAACTTTCCTTTCCTTTGCGAATTTTTGCACTATTTCAATACAAAAACATGCACAGGGACCTACATAATAACTGTGCCAAATTTGGTTCCAATCGGTCAAACGGTACATACATACATCCATTTTTATATAATATAGATTATTAAATATTAAAATTTCACTCTTTAATGTTTGAAAGAAGTGGAATTATGGAACGAAACATATGATCAAAATACGAGGTGCATACAATTTGAAAATTGGTGTTTCCGAAAAACTAAAAAATATTTCCCTTAATAAAAGTAGGTAGTTTTTAATTTAAATTACTTTAGCAGTTAAATGTTTTAATCATGAAAAATTCGAGTAATACTCGACTTTTTGATCAAGTCCTAATGCAGAGGTACGATTCGCCCCCCTCATCGCGAATTTTTTAGTGACATTGTTATCAAAAGTTTGAACTTTAATGAGTTTACATCTTTTCGCAAATAGATTCGCGTAAACTTGAAGGGGTGACGTAGAAACGACAGCCCCACCCTAGCGAATCTTTTAATAAAATTGGTGTCAATCTTTTCGGCTTCTATTGGCGTCATTTGAACTTCAAATGTTTTCAATAAGAATTTATTTGTTTAGAACAATTTTGAGAGGAGCTGTGGACCTGCTAGCCCCCCCCCCCTCTCAACGTAATTCTCTAATATAATTAATAGTAACCGTTCGAAAATCGTTTGAACATCAATTGAAGTTAATTTATTTATAAAATAAAAAAACATTTTGAGGTTGTTGCCAACCTCATCATAAAATGGACCCTGCAAATTGGCGGGGAGTTCATGTTTTCATCACAATTATAAAATCATTCTTAGAGTTTTTATCAAGTTCTAGTCGTTTTTTATGAATTTTTTTTTAATCGGGTTTCAAACCGCGTGTCATTTGGTATATTGTTACATACATATAATCTGCCTATTTTTGATATGTTGGTTTCTGATTTGTTTGTTTCAGGTTTCCACAATGGATTGCGTGGGCGTTTTTATTTCATCAATGTTTGGTAAGTATCGGTTTTCATGTCTTGATTTGTAATCTATTTTTCATTTTCGATAGTTATTTGACTTTTTTGGGTACACTCAAACCTTATTTCTTATCACGGTTATTAGTTTTTAGGATTAGATCTTATTGGTCACGGTTATTTCTTTCGTTGTCAATAGTGGTTGCTATGGATTGTGCAAGGGCCATAAGACGGTCCTTATATACTTTACACAGGGTTGATCCTGTGGAGTGCTTATTGTCACTGAGCTTCGCTCTGACACAGTTGGCGCATACATGCATAGCAAGTTCCTTTTGCACTACACAGTCACGTGAAGCGTGTTCTGTTGAGGTGCAAAAGGCGCATGTTTCATTTCCTTTGCAAAATTTGGCTGTGTGGCCAAAACGTTGGCATTTATAACATCGGGCAATTCCGATGTGGTTCCGCACTCGGTAGCTTTTCCAAGCCACTATGAATTTACCTTCCTTGATTGTTGCTTCATGGATCAGAGGGTGAAGCTCTAGGATCCATTTGTTGTGTGTTCTTATTCTGGTATGTACGGGATTGGCTCTTTTGAGCCACGAACTCCCGGCCATATTGACCGCCTCGGGAAAACTTCTTTCTATTTCCGCTATGATTTGATTCTTAGAGACGGATTTGTCTACCATCTGTATAGCAATTGATGGCCAGGTAGCTGAAGGCTCCCGTGCCATCAATTGGTTCTCCGCTAGTAGAGTGCTGCATACTAGTTTCTTGACCGAGGGGTGGGAGGATTCCACCACGACACTTTTGTTTTTCGTCAGATAGAGCCTATCTGCTTTTATTCCAAGATCTTCCGCTCTGATGCTAGTCAGGGCGGCCCTTGTGCTTTCCGCTGACAGGAATGAGCTACCCTCTCCAGGGTAGACAATCACTTTATATTTCTTGCGCGTGCTCCGGCGGCTGCTGATGGCAGCCCTCTTCATTGCTGTTTGGTACCTCCTGGGTGGGCTGTACTTCGTGGGTTCTTCCTTAGGGGAAGAATCTGTTTCCTTGGGTTCCCGGACCTTGAAGAGGTTCGGGGGGTTGGACTCTGCCAATTCTTTCTTAGGTGGGTCCTGCTTTTTGGGCTCTTCCTGAGGGGAAGAAATTGTTTCTTTGGGTACCCGGACCTTGAGGAGGTTCGCGGGGATGGCAGGGGCAGGGACCGCCTCTGCTGTGTTTACTTTGGACGGGGGAGGGGTGGCTGAAGGCTCACCCGTCCCTCGTATGTTGTTATTGCCCTTCAGTATAAATTCTACAAGTTTCAAGGTGCTTTCTTTCATGTCTTCAACATTTTTTTGTGCGTTTTCCTTATCTTCGAGTTTTTCTTTGCTTTGGTTGATGAATTTCATTACTTTATGTGATGCGTTCGATACATTGGAAAGTATTTCTTTCGCCCATTTTGTTGCTTCCGTATGGCTTTTACTTGGTGTTTCTTCTATTCCAAGTTCTTCTTTTTCTTGTATTGCCTGTCTGATTTCGGACAATGCTTCGAGCAGTTTTGTGCCTATTTCCATTTTTTGTTCACTTTGTGTTTTTTCAGTTTCATAATTTTTTTCCTTTGTTTCGTTACTGTTTTCACTTAGCGTTTTCGTTACTTGTCTTTCATGTTTTTCTTTTTCTTGTTTCGCCAATCTGGCACGTTTCCTTTGGTTTTTGTTTGGTTTCTTTTTTGCTTCCTTTCGAATTTCTTCTTGTTTTTCGTTGTCCGAGCTATTACTTTCTTCATCTTCAAATGTGGGCCATTCTTCGGGCCACTCGTGGGGACTTTCTTCTTCGTCTGTCTCAGGATTGTTTCTACGTTTCTTTTCATTTTCTTCGATTTTTGCTGATGAGGCCATATTAGACGATTTCGACTTTCTCTGTTTTTTGGTGACAGATCGTTTGAACATCAATGAGCTTTTGTTCCCATCGCTTGAACTTGACAGGTAAAACAGTTCGAGTTTTAAAGATTGCAAAATTGGAACTTATTTTTAACATCGCTCCGAGCAAGTATCGCGCAGAATTTTAACGTTGTTAATGCTTATAAGGTATTTGACAACAATAAGTTATCGGATTGTCTGTTAACATTGTGGCACAGTTAATTTTTCCGGAGTCTTATTAATTGATGTTATTAAAAAATCACGATACGGAGGGGGGAGGCAGAATTTCTACAACCCTCCTTCCTAAGTGCTCTAAACTATTAAATTTATATTGTAGCCTTTGAAGCTCAAACGAACGATGGAAATAGACACTAAATGAAGCTCAAACGATTGACACCAATTTTATAAAAAATTGCTAGCCCCCCCTCTCAACGTAATTCTCTAATATAATTAATAGTAACCGTTCGAAAATCGTTTGAACATCAATGAGCTTTTGTTCCCATCGCTTGAACTTGACAGGTAAAACAGTTCGAGTTTTAAAGATTGCAAAATTGGAACTTTTTAACATCGCTCCGAGCAAGTATCGCGCAGAATTTTAACGTTGTTAATGCTTATGAGGTATTTGGCAACAATAAGTTATCGGATTGTCTGTTAACATTGTGGCATAGTTAATTTTTCTGGAATCTTATTAATTGATTTTATTAAAAAATCACGATACGGAGGTGGGGGGGAGGCATAATTTCTACAACCCTCCTTCCCAAGTGCTCTAAACTATTAAATTTATATTGTAGCCTTTGAAGCTCAAACGAACGATGGAAATAGACACTAAATGAAGCTCAAACGATTGACACCAATTTTATAAAAAATTGCTAGCCCCCCCTCTCAACGTAATTCTCTAATATAATTAATAGTAACCGTTCGAAAATCGTTTGAACATCAATGAGCTTTTGTTCCCATCGCTTGAACTTGACAGGTAAAACAGTTCGAGTTTTAAAGATTGCAAAATTGGAACTTTTTAACATCGCTCCGAGCAAGTATCGCGCAGAATTTTAACGTTGTTAATGCTTATGAGGTATTTGGCAACAATAAGTTATCGGATTGTCTGTTAACATTGTGGCATAGTTAATTTTTCTGGAATCTTATTAATTGATTTTATTAAAAAATCACGATACGGAGGGGGGGGGGAGGCATAATTTCTACAACCCTTCTTCCCAAGTGCTCTAAACTATTAAATTTATATTGTAGCCTTTGAAGCTCAAACGAACGATGGAAATAGACACTAAATGAAGCTCAAACGATTGACACCAATTTTATAAAAAATTGCTAGCCCCCCCCCCCCCTCTCAACGTAATTCTCTAATATAATTAATAGTAACCGTTCGAAAATCGTTCGAACATCAATGGGCTTTTGTTCCCATCGCTTGAACTTGACAGGTAAAACAATTCGAGTTTTAAAGATTGCAAAATTGGAACTTTTTTATAACATCGCTCCGAGCAAGTATCGCGCAGAATTTTAACGATGTTAATGCTTATAAGGTATTTGACAACAATAAGTTATCGGATTGTCTGTTAACATTGTGGCACAGTTAATTTTTCTGGAATCTTATTACAGTGAAATCTGTATAAGCCGGAACCGCTCGGGACCGAAAAATCGTTCCGTGTTAAGCAAGTTCCGTTTTTAGCAGATCCTCTGCCTAAAGCGGAAAAAAATCGGCATAAGACGGAATTTTTTTTTTATAGATTTATATTAAACAATTTAATAATAATAAATTGTATTAATACATAATAATGCGTATACATACTGCCGTGATAAGCTACTGAAATTATGTTTTTTTTTATAGCGGGGGAAAAAAACAACGGCTCTTTTAAATGCTCCGGACTAGCTATGCATGACAGACTCTGTAAATTTGGGTCGTAACTTGGGTTCATGTAATTAATCAAAACATTCAAATACGTCACCTTAAGCCTGTGACCTTTCTTATAACGATAATTCAATCAAATTGTAACTTGCGTCTGCCTATCCTTCAATCGATCACTGCTATTTATAAATTAAATAAAACGCAACGTTATCAGAACCAAAAAAATAAAGCAATTTATTTTACACAATAAAAATGTACGACAAAATATTGGTATTCTTATGCTAAACAAATCAAATTTTACAAAGTGAAATATCATAATAAAATTCCCCAAAAGTTTATGAGCGCCCGAAATTTTTAGAAACGATTCGTCTGTTTATCAATTAGTAAGTGCGTCACAAAAAAACCATTCTTACCGAATTACAGTGTTCACACGGAGTTTTCCGATGTAACTGCGATGATGTGGAGCATAGAAGTCGAAGGTTCTCGTTGAAGAACAGCCTCTGATCTTGACCCAAAAGACAGGTAGGAACGACCAGTTTATAATTCTCTCCTCCGAATCAGATAATCAACCAGTAAGTAATTTGAAAACTAATCTCTTCCAATATTTTTATATTCACCCAACCATAGACCATAGCCAACAAAATACATCAATGGTTCCAAAACTTTTCATAAAATCTCTTGATTAAACGTACTATTTATTCAATGCAAATCAACTCCAAAAATCTTCTTAATTGTCCATAAAATTAAGTCTTCACTTGAGGACGATTTATTCATAAAAAAATAACTCAGAGACCAAAACTAACTTTTCAAATCCCCATATAAAAACTACTTTTCTAAATATTCACGACCCATCCTCACACTTTGAAGGCCGGCTTGGGAATCTCCTATCCTCTTCGCTCCCTTATCTTTATTTGAACCCCCACCAGATTTCAACTCACGCGCATTTACGAATTTTACAAACCGTCACTTTATTTTAAACAAAATCCTAATTTCACAAATAAATCAAATCAATTTAACTTGTTTCTCATACTTTCAATAATTGATCTAATAACAGTCAACCAATTTTTTCAACCAAAGAATATCCAGACACAATCTATTAACTGCCTGTTATGGTCTTATATTGAATTATTAAATCATGAGTGTTTTGATTAATTGACCCAATTACTTCATACCCCCTATCTTATAAACGTAACACGACAATATATACCAAGGTGCATCAAAGATATTGCACAATATTTTCTACTGGAAGCGTTGGATTTTTAATGTTTGATTCACTGGCAGAACCCTACAACTAGATGCCATAGATCCAAATAGATTATAGTAAAATGCTTGTTTTCCACCTTTACTTGAGAGTAACCATCATCCATCTTACAAGATGTAACAAGCCAATACATCTTCCGATGGATGAGCCTCAGTTGGAGTCGTTTATACCATGTGTTTAGTCCACGTAAGTCTCCTGTTATAGATGGATTCCAAGATAATTGACTTCATCTTTTTAGGCGAAAGGATTACTGTACAATGTTACACCTGGACATTTCTTTCTGTTAAGGGTGAAAGTAATGTGAACTCTAAATGTCTTATTATTATTGACTTTGATTCGCCATAGTTTTAACCACTCTTCGATTCTATCCAGATGGAGTTGGAGGAAGCGAAGCCATTAGTGGGTTTATATGAGACTCCATTATAGCAGTTTTATCCGCGAAGGTGGCAATCTCTATGTTAACGGTTATGGGCATTAGACCAAGAACACTTCCCTGGGAAACATCGGACTGGATTGGGACGAGGGTAGTTTGAGCCTCGTCATGTTTTACAAAGAAATATCTATCGATCAGATATGACTTAACTATTCTGCAGTATGGGTGTGGAAGACTTACTTTAATTTTGTACATCAGGCCCTGGTGCCAAAGCCTGTGAGAGGTCGAAAAACGTAGCTGTCCAACATCGTCACCATTTCAGGTCGTTTTTTATTTTTGATTCTACTGTCGAATGCTGTTGGCAAAATCCAAATTGATCGTTCGGCACCAAGTTTCTCTCTTCGAGAATAGGTTTGAGTTTTTCCAACATTATTTTGTCAAAAACCTTCGAGAAAATGGGCAAGAGACTAATTGGACAGTACGATGATACTTCCCATGGATCCTTGCCAAGGAAAAGTTCAAAATTATCGTTTGTGTAGTCGTAAGAATAAGAATTATAGAATGAGGCAACACAGTTTTCTGCAATAACTCGATATGAAAATTTGTTAAACAGAAGAAATGTTCGCCCTTTTATGATTAAGATTTTTGGTCTTTTGAACATTTTTGATATCCTTAAGCGTTTTCAAGTTATTAGCGAAAAACTGGTTCGAGTCGTACTCGAACTCTCGTGGTTTGAATTTGGAAATACTTACGGAAGTCGAAAACTGGTTACTACTTGGCTAATGGGAATCCATGGTTTATTATCAGCTTTACGTGTCACTATCCAAAGAAATAAGCAGGCCGTTTTTGTTCTACAAGGCGTCACTCAGAAGCACGAGTCGCTGAACTTCGTTCTTTCTACGTTTGTTGGTAAGACTGTTACAGAGCTCTTTTTTTTTGTTTGTGCGGTTAAAAACGTTATTAACGCGTATAGTTTAATTATTAAAAGTGCGCGGAGATAGCCAAATGAATAGGCTAGCGCATCACAAAGCGGACGGCATAGTTTCGAATCCCGTATCCGCAATTCTTTGGAATCGGTTGGGCGTGAAATTCTCTAGCCTTCTTTTCTTTTTTGAACCCCCACCAGATTTCAACTCACGCGCATTTACGAATTTTACAAACCGTCACTTTATTTTAAACAAAATCCTAATTTCACAAATAAATCAAATCAATTTAACTTGTTTCTCATACTTTCAATTGATCAAATAACCATCAATATTTTGTCATTTACAATTTCTTAACTTTCATAGATCTAACAACGTCTCAACCTCTAAATAATTGAAGCAGAAGCAGTCAACCAATTTTTTCAACCAAAGAATATCCAGACACAATCTATTAACTGCCTGTTATGGTCTTATATTGAATTATTAAATCATGAGTGTTTTGATTAATTGACCCAATTACTTCATACCCCCTATCTTATAAACGTAACACGACAATACATAATTTGCATACTTATACACTACACAAAATTGATTTTATTAAAAAATCACGATACGTGGGGGGGGGGGAGGCAGAATTTGTACAACCCTCCTTCCCAAGTGCTCTAAACTATTAAATTTATATTGTGGCCTTTGAAGCTCAAACGAACGATGGAAATAGACACTAAATGAAGCTCAAACGATTGACACCAATTTTATTAAAAATTCGAGATTTGCAAATTTACACTACAATTAAGTTACACTACAACTAATTGTGCCCCCCCCCCCCCTTTTAACACATCGAAACACAAAAATTGGCATTTAAATCTAAATAATTTATAATATAGTATCTTTTATATTTACAGAATATTTCTGAGAAGGCCGTAACTACATTATTTATTATCCAATTTTAATAACCAAATAACCAAAATCTAAAATAAGAGACTGCATGCAAAACTATCTGAATATGCGGTTAATTTTTTGGTGGTCACCATTTTACAGCCGAGAAGCAGTTTCTAATTTTATTATGTATTTCGTTTGCTGAACTGTTCAGCATCTGTCGCTTGATAGTCCAGTCATATAAGTCAATAATAAGGGTCAACCTCGGAATGAAAGATAATAAGCTGAAAACTCGTATAGACCTTTATTTTGGCACTCTAAAAGTTGTCTCAAAAGTCACCTAAAATCTCGTGTCCGCGTCTTAAGATAGAGGGCGTTGAACGCGCAGCGCTTAGTTATGTATCTACAGCATAATGCAAGGTCAACCGTTAGTTACTTTATATAATACGCCGTATAAAGTCTATAAACCTTAAAAATATATATAGTTATAAACAATTGGCATTTTTTATTAATTATTACATTACATATAGTAATATTTTTCATTGATCAAATATCTCACTATCTCAAAAACGGTTTGATGTATAAAAAAATGTTTTAAACAAAAGTTATAGAAAATTTTATTTTCTACAATATTTATAATAAATGTAAATAGCATTAAAGCCATAGGAAACGAGATATTTGCAAAAAACCGATTTCTTTGACCTTTGACCTTGATTATCTTAAGACGCGGACACGAGATTGTAGGTGACTTTTGAGGCAACTTTTAGAGTGCCAAAATAAAGGTCTATACGAGTTTTCAGCTTATTATCTTTCATTCCGAGGTGAAACCCCTGATATGACTGGACTATGATTATTATTGTTTTGATCGTTCGGAGCTTATTCGCTACTTGTTCTCTTGGTGTGCATTTTGAAAACACCATTTGTAGTTGGAATGGCAATCAACAGATGGCACTAGTTTATTTGAAGTAATAGAAAACTGCTTTATTATTAAAATTCTTCGTTTGCTTTGGTGCCACGGATTTTTAAGAGCTTCGTGAGTGATTGGTGTTCAATCCATTTATTTCGCCTTCCAAATTAGTAGCACTATCTGTTGATAACTTTTTGAACTCTACTACTAGGTGTTTTTAAAATTCCCATAGGGTTCTTGTACCTAATACTGCATAATCAAATCCAGTAGATGTTAGTTTTCATTAGTATCGTTTACTAATAGGATGCACAAAATTTAAAGAAAAAGGAAAATATAATAATTTATTTTATTTTTATTTAGTTAACAAACTAAATTGGAAATAGAAACGGGGGAGGGGGGGAGGTTGGCTTTCAGCACATCACCATGGCAAGAAAGTGAAGAATTATTATGAAGCATTTTTAATGTTATTTCGAGTAATTATCATTTTCTGGGTTAGAGCATCCCGGTCTCTACTTTTGTTAATTTTTTAGAACCTAGTTCTAGGTTCTAGTAACGATTCAATGTGATGGCACAACATTTATAAAAAAATTAAAATGTAGTGTATTTTTATTTATTTTCAAAATTATTTTTGGGTAGTTGTTGTTTTTGGTTTTATATGGGTTGGCACGTGCCCTTGTGCATTTTAGGACGGACAAGTTCACTGGTTTTAACTAGTGGATATTTTTTTAGCTTGGACAATGAGGTGAGAATCTCGTACGAGACACCAGCTCTGATGAGCTGGTAGTGTGGGACTTCAACCCACTAAATTCATCCCCTACCACTATGACATCCGTCATACTCAGTGTCGTCCACTTACGCTTTTCGTGAGTGGTTAGTGTCATGTCCGGGGTTTTCTCCTTCAAGTTTCATCACATATTGAATCTGTGGTTGGCGAGGGCTTGTTCAACGCACTCCGCTTCTTTCTTTGTCTTCACAATCTTCATCAAGAAGCTCACTATGGTATTCCATTTGTCTTGGCTCTCGAGCATAATGGCAATGATTATAGGTGCTCCTATGGCAGCTGTCGTGACATGCGTTGCTCAGTCCAGTTTTCGCAGTGGAAAATGGTGTAATTCGTTGTATCTTGTTCCTCACAGTATCTGCATTTGAAGAAGGCCAGTTTTCCAAACAACCGTGCCCCAATTTACAATAAATTGTTCTTTATTTTTCAAAAAAAGCTATAGGGGAAAAATATTAATTGTACGCACCCTGGTGGCTGTAATATCAACTAAATATTTGACGTCTTAATTAAAATTATTTTAAAAAGTAATTAAAATACGTTAAATTTATCATGTTTTATTAAATTATTTATTTATTACTTAGTTGTAATGTATTATTATCGTTCAAAACCAAATCAAAGTATTTCTGAGCGAGGTCAAGCGAGGTTATATCATTAGCGTGCATCAGCGTGACGTCACGTTGATGTTGCTTACAGCGCACCATCGTTAATATTTCTCCCCTATAGCTCTGCAAATAATATAATTTGTTTTCGATGTTTTGCTCAGAAAACATAGTTTTCAGATTTTGCTGTCGATTTTTTTCCTGTTTATCTGACGCAAAAGTAGTCCGTAGATGGCCCAAAGTTGTAGTCCAAATAGTAGGTTTTTTGGTGGGCTGTATGTATCTGGAAATCGAAACCGAAAATTTTTTTATAGTGTATACTCAGAATTTTACTTGGTTTAATTTTGCTTAACTCTATTTTGGACTTGGGATGCATTTGAAACGACATCATTCGAGATATTTGCTTCGATTCCGGTTCCGGTTTAGCAACGAAAATCCGAGTGTAAGTACAAATTACACCAAATGTGAAAATAGTTCAAACGCACATCGCTTGCATAAAGAAGAAGTACATACAAATAAAATATTTAACCTAAATAAAATACCCGGGTCGACTCCTCGTGCAGTAAGAACTTTATTCTGGCTTTTTCCCCTCGGAAAGCAATGTAAAATTCCCGAGGTGTAATCTGATTAGTTCAGCCTCTCTGGAGATGAAGTGCACATACTTTTTCACGGTTTGAAGTTAACTTTAAACACTAGGTCTTCTGTGTCTGGGATAATACTTCCAATCCATAACACAAACATTGGAGAGAGATCGTCTACACCTGAATTCATGTATGTATATGCGGCACTCGAAGAAAATGAAATACTAAAAAATAAGTACCTACAAAAATATGGCCTTATGAACCTGTAGAAGCATTATTGACCAAACGTGGGGACTAAGTAAGATCAAAATGGAACTATGGTTGTACACCAATGTGGTGATATCTACTGTAAAATACTCAACCTTGATTTGGTGGCATAAAACCGAGAAAAGGAAAAGCAGAAGCGGGCAATTCGGTCATCGCCCACCGTATCCATGGAAGCTATTCTATGGGTTCATCCAGGCAGAGACCATGGATTACCTCAAGAAAGGGATACCGTACCCCGATTTTCAACTCAATAAAGAGCAATAACGTGCTTAGTATTCAAACGGACAGAACTAGCACAGTGAGGGACTTCCGAAAACCTTTCAGGATTATGGTACCTGAAAGGGAAAAGGAGAGCTAGGAAGCCGATATGATACTATCTGGTACACAAATGGATCTAAGACAGAGAAAAATACTGGAGCAGGTATGTACATGCGGAAAAAGAACAGATGATGTTCTCATCGTTAATCTGGGATATCTTTCTATTGTATTTCAGGAAGAATTTTGGTCTGTGCCGAAGAAATTATATGACAGACAGTCAGGAAGTTCTAAGGGCTTTGGAAGGAGTAAAGATATCCTTCAGGGCATGAAGGATAATCAAGCAGCAGATTTCTTTGCTGAGAAAGCTATATGTAAGGAATTTTGGAACAAAAAGCAATAATTATTATCATAATAAAATTAGATCCTGGTTGCTGGTTATTTTAAAGACGCTGATAAGATAGAATTAAGCCCAGCAGAATGGCATGATGGAAAACACAAAGGTATTATTGCAACAAGCGACCGCAACCGGGTTTCCTCAGCTCGGTTATGGTCGCTCTTCAAGTGTCTTAAATGTATGTACCTAAGTAAATGTTGGGTGAGCTGTCCAAAATTATCTCATAGTTAAAAAAATACATTGCTTGTTTGTGAAATATACAAAAGATGGAAGAAGAACAAAGCAAAAAATGAAATAAAAAACAAAAACATAATTCTATTTACAAAATAAGTGGTACAAGAACGATCACATGAAAAAGTCATGCGAAAAAATTAAGTTTTACTTAAGTTATGTTAGGTACATAATATTTGGTATATCATTGAATATTTTAACTCAAACTAAGGTATCTAAGACTTCTTTGGTATTATGTGGTTTGTAGCAGCCGTAATACTCGTACTGTTTTTGAGATTTCATTTTCGTACTGTAAAGTAGCGCCTGTAACATTTCACATTCTTGATCTTCATTCACTAAATCTTTATGTAAACTCTCTAAATGGGACCGTCTGCTTGTAATTTTTTCCATGGTTTCTTCCAGTACAATTTCGTTGTGCTGCATTTCGCACGCACTTTTCGCCATTTCCGTCCTCAAATTTGATAAAATTTTTCCTATGTCGTCCGTATTTGTTTTCGTTTGCTTCTCGTACTTTTTAATATTCGCGTGCAGTCGAACCAAATGTTCTTCTTCTTTCAACAATTTTTTGTTTATTTTTGAGATCATTTCAAGTATTTCTGCCTGTTCTTTCGTGGTGGCTTCGCTGGTCGTCGAATTGGTATCGTCATCCTTTATATCCTTCTGTATTTCGTCTGACGATGGGGAAAAACGCTCATTCTAAAATAAAAAAAAAACTTGATAGAAGTTTTAGGCAAAAATGGAGCAATTTCGATCCGCTCTACTTATTTACGTTCTGCGCTGCAGGACTTCATGAAGAAGACGATAAGAGCGTATCATATTTCCTGATAGTAAGAACTAATTTACGAATAAAATATTTATTACTAACCTCAGGGGAAGATGATTGTTTATTATGATTTGATTGCTCGCTATCGCCTTCGGTAACAACTCCACTATCGCTATTTCTATCACCATTAGGGTTTTCTTCATAACTTGGATCGACGGCTTCCGAGAGGCCTTTCAAGTACGTCTCCAACAAATAGTTGCTGCCGTGCTTACGAACTCTTGCTTTGTGGGTTTTTTCTTCTAAAAAACCAATTTGGTGTTCGCTATGCCTAAACAATAAATAAACAACATAAATTAGGCATTGTCTACAAAAAATTCACACAAAGAAAACGTCCCTAACAATGCAAACGAGCATTTAACGATATTTTATGAGTAACTACCTTAATTTTCTTAATTGTCGTCTAATTACTTCTCCTTGTGCGAGAACCAATTTTATCAGTTGTTCTGTGTTTGACGGTTGCTTTTCACTTTGTAGAGCGTGCAATCTTCGGGGATGCACCGTTTTATAGGCGCTTCTGTCTGAACGTGTACTCGACTCCGATCTGCATCGTTTTTTTCGGTGTTGGAATCGATCGTCTCTTATTCTTCGCAGCGATATTTTTACCTGAAAAGATAATTGTTTATAATCTATCTGTCGTACCATTGATTATAAATTTAGAAAAGATACGCAGCTTTAATACGAAAAGCTAGGTTAGGATCAAAAGTTAAGGTCAGTTGGAAAGGTTAGTGGATAGATGAACTTTTCAATAAGAAAACGCAATGGTAATTATAAGGTCTGAAAGTTGTTATTAAAAATACGAACATCGCTTTCTGAATCGGATATGTTGCAACTTTGTCATTAACACTAAGATTAGTGTGCAAGGTTACGTGTAATCATGCAACTTAAAAGTCTTGTTAAGTGCATTGCATCGCAATTGATATTTATACACGAATGCCCATCAGATTACCATTTTCAGACAACAATTTGTTGCGTGTTAATAAACACGCATATGATTTAATCGTTGATTTACCTCTGGTTGCGCAGTACCCCATGCATTCCAAATGTCCAAAATTGCAGCTTGGGGATCGAGGGGTTGTTCGACTCCTCTCCACTTTTCGGTAATATGGTAACATTCTGGTTGATTAACGTATTTTCCCTAAAATAAAATAAGATTAGATAAAAAGGTAAACGTTTTAGCGTAGTTAATTTACCCTCGCTTCTTCATCCTGCAACAAAACGGAAACAATATCAGCACATGTAGTTTCAGCAATGACGCCTGAAATCCATCGTTGCTCACCTTTCACCCAAATTGGTAATTCTTCACCGCTGTTATCGCTGTCAGCGTCTGATTCTTCATTCATTACATTTCTCGATTGCTCTTCCATCCACATCCTTGTACCTGCAAAAAAACATAAATTAAGTTACCTGTTAAATCAAGCGCAACCGTTCAAGGTTGCGTGAGCAATTAACTTTTTTGCAATTTTTTATTACAAGGAAAGTACTTTTGCCCATGGGAATCTTTAAGAATCGTGTTGTACACGTAACGTCTCACCGGAAACGCACGTACATAATCCACCGCGTCCCTTTAACTCTTCAGAAGTGATTGATTCATAAATGTTTTCGAAATGCCCGGTTGACCTTCCAAGTTATTTAGAGAAACAGAGACAAAGAAAATTCAACTTCAATGTCTACATAATTGTAATTGTTAAACTGACAAATATATCATTATCGAAGATCACCAAACCACGAGCAAACGATAATTCAACAATGGAATGAATGTGGGTTAAATTTTAAATTTAAATGAGTTACCTACATCTCATTTGAATATTTTTTTTGGGTGCAAATTGAATATTAAAAAATAGTTTCAACCAAATGGCTTTATAATGTAACCGCTCAAAGTTTCAAATAATGAAGAAATAACGTCATCAAAACTGAATCAGATTTTTTCTCCGTGAAAATTATATTCACCCTCGTAATCAAAATGTCATTTTATGTAGCTGCACTGTGAAATTTGCTCAAAAGCACAAAAAATTGGAACGTCTCGAGGATACGCCTAAAGTAATGGCCAAAAAATCGTTTTTCCATTCAGTCAAAATATCGTCCGAGGTTGATGATCTCAAGTTCAATACCAATTAAACGTGCACCTAATTGCCGAAATTAAAAAAACTTCTAGAACGCATTTACATTAATTTCCTATTTCTAACGGAATTGCAAAAAGGGGTTCGAAACCAAGTTGTTCCGAAATTTACGTATTTTAATAAATGTAAATAAATTCAATTAGAACAATTACACTCGAGTATTTTCCTAAATTGCTATATAATTAAATCCGGGTTACTGGATCACCGCAAATTTAATTAAAGTTATAACTGTACACTCAAAATCTCCATCGAATTTCCAAAAATCCGTGATATATGCGAACTGGTAATAAATTGTCAATGCTTCATTAATCATTCAAATGTGGTAATTACCATTTGGATAAATTATAAAATAATTAAAGTAGCCTAACCGCTTATTAAGTTAATTCGTCGATATGGTAATTACGTTCAATTGCTGATTAAATTTATTAGTTGTTATTTAAATGGAAAAAATTTGAATAAAAAGTTTACTTAAAGTGAAACCTCATAAATCGATCCAGTTGATAACCCAAAGTTGGTAAAATCCAAAAAGTTATTCCAAATTGTTTCTAGACAGAGGAATAAAATTACAGTAATCAATAAAAATTATCCCTTCATCTACTCAAACTTGAATAAAACCGTATAATCAAAAGAGAAGATAAATTCTGACATCAAAAAAAGCCGAAATGGCTTTTAATTTGTTGTTTCTTAAAATTATATAGTTAACGTCTGACTATGTTACGGTTCCATCTTTTATTTTTCGAAAATATTCATGTAAATCAATGTAAGTAACGAAGTAAGTAAACTTAAGTGTAATAAGTGTAATAAACATTTAACCCTCGAGATATTAAAGTGTTCCACATTTACGTATGTACATATTTTCCTCACTCGTACACGCGAACACCGTAAATTTTGGCTACCGCTGTTCGCTTAACGATTTGTTGTTAAAATTTATAGCTTAATTTGTTTTAAATTAACGTAGGCCGAAGCTGTTAATAATTTAAAATAATTATAAGCAAATTACTTCAATAATAATTGCAATTTACCGTCACTTTCTACAAGTAAATACATAAATCACGCAAGTACTCAAACATTTCGAGATCAATTGGTTTTTCATAATTGGGTCGAAATTTGCATTAAATAGAAAATTAACATTTGCTTCAATTTTTGACACAGGCAAAATTAAATTAAAATGCAAATTTAATAATAACTTTGGCAATCTGTTATTTTAAAAATTAAATTTGTTCACTTTTTTTCTTCAACAATGAAGTTTTAAAAAATGCTTTCACTTAATTAAACAAAAGTGACAGGAATTTAATAATTGCAGTACTTTAAAGTCCCCTTTGACCGAAATGCTATTCATTTTTATAGTTTTGTATCTGCGAATTCATGAATTTTAGTTCTGGATACGGTTCTGTTCAATGATGTATTTTTTTTCAGAAATCGATGTCGATGGCGGATGACAACGATTGGGGTTAAAAAAATTTCAAAGAGCACTGTCATCACGAGGGTGTTCTTATAAAGGGGGGGGTCAACCTTATTACTTATGTCTACGTTGTAAATGTACAATCCTTTAAATTAATATTTTCGTTTAAAGAAACTGAAAAAGAAACTAAAGAAATATGAGGGCACGTGCTTTGGTACCCTTTAGGGTAAACCGCCACCGTGTGAACACGAAAAATAAACATCATACAGCCAATCGGAAAGAAAAAGTATGCTCCACTGTTCAATTTTTTTCTCGATATGAATGACATACTGCCGTCTTGTCCAGTCAGTATTTATTTATTTAAATGAATCGCTTAAGGGGGGGGGCGAAATTTAAGGATTTCTGATGTCGTTGCAGGGAAAACCGACGTTGTTATTAGGTATTTGTGTAAACCCAAAACCGCACCAACGCCAACGAGAGGAACCAGTCATTCAGTGCGGCCTTTAGGCCGCACTATCTGGGCAATCACGAATCAGTGCGTCTTAAAATACCACTTCTGTCTATATTGAAGTAATTTTTATAATTTTATAAATTTTTATTTTAAAGTTTTAAACGTTGCATTGTAGCTTCAAATTGATATGGTTTTATCGGAACCACCTGCTATTCTTTTGTGCGTCTTACACATTTATACTATCACTTTTCAAATACAAAACTTTTATCATCCAATGCTAAAATAC
The DNA here is from genome assembly GCA_932274525.1 of Podabrus alpinus. Classification (NCBI taxonomy): domain Eukaryota; kingdom Metazoa; phylum Arthropoda; class Insecta; order Coleoptera; family Cantharidae; genus Podabrus; species Podabrus alpinus. Next base: position 73,554,723 of record OW026457.1, read on the forward strand.
TATCTGAACACTTTTCTAAAGTAATCCTTTATATTAAAAAACTCCCATATAAATTTTAACGCACTCAAAAATCAACTGACTTTCTCCCCTGTCCGACTCGGCTGTTCATTTTACTATAAAACAAACATAGAGTCAAGAGAAAAATAAAATCCCCAACAATAATTTTGAATTACAAATAATATTTAAATTTTAGTGATTTTTATAAAACAAACACGACCATAACGTATCTGCTAACAAAAAAAAATTTTTCATGCTAAATAGAAACGGTCAGAATAAAGTTCTTACCCTATTAGGATTCGAACCGAGGTTTCGCATATTAACAGTAGACGTGCTGAACTGTTAAAGCTATGACCGTTTCTACGATACGATCGGACCCATAATCGCACAACAGTCACATTTTTGTCTAGGGAAATAGGGAAAATGTTCCAGAATGTGAAGAACATTGGTCCATTTGGTATTGGAGAAGGAAACAGTCAACAAGCACCAAAAAGAAAATTAACCTGAAAAAGTCCCGATACGAAGGCAGAAAATGTAATAGACTCCATCTATATATATAAAAATGGATGTATGTGTGTATGTATGTTCCCTATAGACTCCTAAACCGTTTGACCGATCGGAACCAAATTTGGCACAGTTATTATGTAGGTCCCTGCGCATGTTTTTGTATTGAAATAGTGCAAAAATTCGCAAAGGAACGGAAAGTTGATTTTGAGTAGCCTGCCTTCCTTTAAGGAATCTCGATAATCCATTCATGCGCGTCCCATAGGGAAGGGAAGGGAAGGAAGGCAGGCTACTCAAAATCAACTTAAAAACAATAATGAATGCTGTCAAGCTGTCAACCGATCGACAACGCAAATACGCGTGCACGTGATTTACGTTTTTATTTGACCAATCTTAACCAAATTTGGTGTAGAAGTCATTTACAACGCTACGAAAAACATAGGCTACTTTAGTACCTTGGAGTGAGGCCGAAGGCCGAACAATAATATCTAATAACAAAGAGATTGTACCAGATGTATCTGTGATAGATTCCATATTGGAAGTCACCACAAACTGTGAAGAAAGAAAATGATACAGAAGGGACCACATCGAATCAGAGAAGTATTCGAACAGAACCAAGACCACAAAAATTTTGGAAAGCGTTGCAATTCCTTGGAATTTCTTGGAAATCCGAGTCCTTCTCTGAGTCCGAGAAACAATATTATTATTATTTTTCCGTTTTTGTTTGCTTTTTATATATTATCATAATAATTACGTACAAAACTTTGATCTCTATAATGGTTAAAAATTCTTCCACTTGTATGGTAGCAAATATGTCGAACACAAAGAAGTCAAGAAGAGAAGAGTCTAAAAGCTATATTGTTTAATAGACAATAAAAGATCTATCTATCTGTTTGTAATGAACCATTTGATATAAATGCCATCGGCATAGTGACCTTTTGGTGTAAAAGCCATTGACAAAAATACCGTCAGCGTAGATACATTAGCGTATTTCCTGCCCTGATTTATGAAACTCCAAACTTTGTGACCTTTTTTTTTGGTTATTTAAAATTTAAATTAAATTAAAGTGCGCTTATAATAAAATTTATAGTGTGACCAAATGAGAGCATTATTATGCAATACCCTGAAAAAATGTGATTATGTTATTGTATCAACGAACTCTTTAAACATTTTAACAAGTACCGCTTTTACAACTTTACACCTGTATTAATGTTGTTTTTGTTGTATTATATTGTCGTGTGATTTCACTGGGCCTGAACCAAAATTCCTTCCTTTTATTTAATTTTTTAAAATAAAACTTTTTATTAGTAAATGTAGATTTGTACTCCCAAAAGAGAAGAAATCAAATTAAATTGTACAATTTTTAAGAATTAAATTGTTTCAATAAAAAAAAAGTTAATGGGCAACTGATTTCCCTAAAATTTACAGATTATTATCTACATGGGTTCCGTGGTGGTGGCGTTACAATTTCTAAAATTGTTAAGACATAAAAATTTTGCTAAGTTAGTGGCCGGAAGCTCATCATTCCGTGATTTAGAATCCATGATAAACTGTACGTCCCCGGTGTCCGCCACGTATTTTCAAAACACGAAAATCGGAAACTATGTAGTAAACGGGACAAATCGAAAGTTATATAAAAAAAGCGTAACGAGCAAATAATATTAAATTAATAAGTGGTGTCATGAATATCTAAAGTCACTCAGTGACTTTCCTTATTGCTTCGTTTGCTTGTTTTCTTGTTGTCAGTTTCTTTCTGTAACTCATGGTTCAATCTTGTTCTAGCTATCTTTTATGGGTCCCAATATGTTTTTAGTATTTTTCAGTTGGAATACTCGTAACTTTTCTTCTTATTTTTGTGTTATATTAATTATTTCTGCTCCTTATCTTAGCCTCACTGTCGCCATTGTTTGTGATGAACGACCTTCCGTGCTTTCGGAGGGCACGTAAAGCCATCGGTCCCCCTGTGTTAATGATTTGCCATCATAACAATAAAACAAGTTGGAACTTGCTTTAGCAGCGGTTCCTAGGCTTCTATACAGCTACCTTTTTGGTGTGAAAAGTTGCATATGAATGTTGCGTTATAAGGTTTTGTATATTATTAGGGTCTCATATTTTCTATAATCTACTAAATTCATCATCTACTAACTGCTTTCAATCAAGCGACTGTCCAATATTTCCATCACCCACAATTTAATAAATTAATGTATTAACGTATTAATGGATCAACGTATCAATGGATCAACGTATCATTGGATCAACGTATCATTGTATCAACGGATCAACATATCAACGGATCAACATATCAACGGAAATATCTATATAGGTCGGAACATTAATGAAATGATCATCAAATATTTTCGCTACAATTTTATCATTTCATACAATTTTCAATTATACCATCGTAATGTCAACCTTCTTAAGAGTAAAACGTCGTTTAGAAGAGGATTTGGTAGACTCTTTTCTGGTGAATACCAAGAGAAGAAAAATCGACTGCGCAGAATCCAATATCTCCACTTCACCAGCAATTTTCAATTTCTTCGGAAGTGGAAACACTTCTGACCAAGTGTTCAAGCACATCTGAAAGACGCCGATACGCAATATCAAAAGAAGATCTTTCGATGCAAGGGAAAAGGTGAAAAACCAATGGCGTGACAATTGTAAACACGGAGCCAGATCGTAAGGCTTCTTGCTATACTTTGTCTATAGAAGCCTTTTTTATAAGTTTGCTTTCAGAAAAATATAGTAGATAAAATTGACAATAAATTTTATCCGTTAATTTGATAACATATTCCGCTGATCCGTGATCTGATAACTTAATCCGTTGATCCGTTGATACCTTGATCTGTTGATACCTTGATCTGTTGATACCTTGATCGGTCAGATCAGCGGAAAGCACATTATATCTAATATATAAATTAGATTTGAATTATGCGGACGGACGGACAGACACGGAGCCAGATCATAAGGCTTCTTGCTATACTTTGTATAGAAGCCTGAAAGTAGCGCACTGGGTACCCAGTTCTTAGACCTCTATACACACAGAGTATTTCCAACACGATTTGAAACGCTCTGTATGATTTTGAATTATGCGGACGGACAGACAGACAGACAGACAGACAGACGGACACGGAGCCAGATCATAAGGCTTCTTGCTATACTTTGTATAGAAGCCTAAAACAGGGTCGGCACATCGAAAGGCAAGCCTAGCAAGCTACCTGAGATGTAAAAACAAAAATGCTCACAGAACTAATTGCAAAAATTAGTGAAGAACAGGTCCTGGGCCTATATTAAGAGGGAGACTTCTTAATAAAAGTAGAAGAAGAAGACCTTAGGTATACTATAAACCCTTCCATAAACACAAAGCAATGGATGATCATCATCTGCATATTTGTTGCACCAACACAGGCAGAAGTCGAGAAAATTTGAACGATATTAACCTTATTGTATGACTGCGGTTTCGGTGTTACCACAGAAGGGACTCACCATTCCCAGATGTTAATATCTCGACTTGTATGCTGCATTGATTATTTTATATTATAGATAATCATTATTATGTCAAAAAGAAAACCGTTCTTAGACAACTAATATTTTTTAAACCATAATATTTAATTCTGGTTTAATCTCTTAAATCAGATAAACGCTTTCCAGGATGGATAGAAATACGAAGAAAAATTAAGGAGGACCGTGTCCAAAGTTCAAGAATCCACATACCGAAAAGCAATTTAGAAATTTAAAAATATACAAAGATACAGGGTGTATAATTCTCAGTACCCTGCAACTTTCTTTACGACATTACGCAGTAATCTAACAGGAGACATTTTTTAAATAGCGTCATGCAATCCTTACGAGGTGATAGAAAGCATATTAAGTAGTTCCGCATTTTTTTAGTTGACAAAGCAATAAAATTAATTGGTTTTATTGAAACGTATATTAAAACAATAAAATCAATCGTCGATCCAAAAAAACTATTTATAAAGACAAATAAATTTTATCGAAACGGTGCCGTTGTTTGACAATATGGTGGGTAGATTTTTATGCAATATTTTTGCTAGCTAGATTAGTTTTCTAGTATCCGTAAATTACCGTTTACCAAACCCGTTTTAAACCTTGAAGGTATTCGTAAGTTTTCTGTTGTAGTGAAAATTAAAAATATAACGAGCAGGAAAAATTAAGAGCAATTGCGTTCTTCTCAACTTTCGAGAGCGTTTGAAAGGTGACGAAAAAGTGTCGAGTTCAATTTTACGAAATTAGAGGCTATAAAGTCTTTTATTGCCTGTAATTGCGTGAATTATAAAAAAATTTTAGTAAACGTAATTCTAGGCTTTCAAAAGTGCATTCACTACATGAAGAACACACACATAACTGTTGTTGTGTCGAATGCCTTCACGTTTATATAGGTCAATAGGGACACGTTTTTATTCTACGTTGTTATATTTCGTGAAGGTTAGAAACGTTTGGTTTTATTTTAATAATTATTTCTTAAGGTTTTGGGGCATTTATTACCATAACAACCAAAGGCACGCTTTACAAATTAAACCCACTTATTTTAATCGTGTGCTTCATTTTGGTTGGATGGTTGGAAATTTAAAATTTTAATTTTTATTGTATTAGACCAATTTATGTAACGGCTTTAGGTGACATATTGGGTCATAATTAAGTTGAAAGTAATATCGTTATTTGTGTTTCATTGACACTAATTATGGTGTATTTATTATATATAAATCCGACATAGTTTACTATTATTGTCAAGTGCTATATCTTGATTTCATAAATTTTTACCTAACAAGTTCCCATTAATTTACTGTATAGCTAAGTTATGGTTCTTATTGTTATAGCAATTAACCTGAAAACGAAAAAACAACACAATTCTACTTTCATGGACGTGGCTTTTGGAAAAGTCCTCGTATAACTCAAAGCTTTCTGATTTTACGATTTTACAAAAATTTGCAAAAAACATTGTTTGGATTACCTTGCAAAAGGGGGCCAGGTCTGGACTGTAAGGTGGGTGATTTATTATTTCTTCGAAGTCACAAATTTTAATAATGTCGGCTTGGGAACTGGATATGTTTGTTTCACTTTGCCCTTTTTTTGCTTGGGTTTGCAGTTAACAGAATTCCCTTGGCGTCCCAAAAAATTGTGGCCATAATCTTGCCAGCGGACGGTTGAGTTTTAAACTTCTTGGTTGGCGGATTTCCCTTTTCCTATCCATTACATAGAATTTGTTATCGTCCATCAAAACATTTTAAAACAAAATTATTAATGGGAATTTGGACCTTCTATGTCCAAAATCTATGTGTAACATTGTAAGAATCAGTGGTAAAAGTTGTATCGTTTTGAAAGTTGAAAAATAAATCTCGAAACGTCGACAAATGATTGAATAATTTTGATATCCCCTAGTAAGATCCAAAATCCCACTAATAATTTTGTTTTAAAAAATTTGCATAGCATTTTGTTGTTTGGATTCGGGGTCATAATAATGAATCCATATCTTATCATCTGTTATAATGTTATTTAAAATTTTTCTCGGATCATCCTCGTACATTTCCAAAACTAACTTCAAACGTGGAACCCATCTTAGATGAAGATGTTCGTATGATAAATTGATGTATTGAGATATTTTTAAGATAGATAACCGTTTATCATCCATTAATGGTGCAGATCGACAGCCAAAAGTCCGAATTTGCTTGTAGGTTAGGTGGCGAATTTTTAAAATACAGTCGACTCTCGATAATTTGAATCTCTCTATAATTTGAATTTTTTCCCGGTCCCTTGAAAAATACTCGATAAATTGAATAAAATCAATATTAATTGGTCCCCTCGGTCCAGGGGACCGAGTTTCTCTGGTCCCTTGAGTTTCAATTTATCGAGAGTCGACTGTAACTCTTGTTATTTTGAACTCTTGGTAATTTGAAATTTTTCTCTGGTCCCTTGAGTTTCAATTTATCGAGAGTCGACTGTACCTTAAGAGGCCGCACTGGCCGCAACGGAATGAAATTTTTCGAAACTTGAAAATTTTAGCGTCGAAATACGTAAAGCATCAAATTTTAGGAATAAATTAATGATTTAATTAATTCAATATTTGACAGGTAAAAATCGAGAAACGTTTTCAGCAATTTACAAAATTTGGAAATACATTTTTAGGCTTCTATACAAAGTATAACAAGAAGCCTTATGATCTGGCTCCGTGTCTGTCCGTCCGTCCGCATAATTCAAATCTAATCAGAATTTATATATTAAGATAGGTTACAAAAATATTCTGTGCTTTAAGATTGTAATTTTCAACCTACCTTATATAGTAGACTTAATCCGATGATCTGACCGATCAAGGTATCAACGGATCAAGGTATCAACGGTTAAGTTATCAAATTAACGGATAAAATTTATTGTCATATTTTATCTACTATATTTTTCTGAAAAAAAATTTAAAAAACGGCTTCAATATACAAAGAATAGCATCAAGCCTTATTTTAAGTTGATTTTGAGTAGCCTGCCTTCCTTTAAGGAATCTCGATAATCCATTCATGCGCGTCCCTATGGGACGCGCATGAATGGATTATCGAGATTCCTTAAAGGAAGGCAGGCTACTCAAAATCAACTTTCCTTTGCGAATTTTTGCACTATTTCAATACAAAAACATGCGCAGGGACCTACATAATAACTGTGCCAAATTTGATTCCGATCGGTCAAACGGTCTAGGAGTCTATAGGGAACATACATATTATCCGAACCACGAAAGAAGAGCTCCACGTGATCAATAATGAGAGTATTTTGCATCTTTGTCCCTCTTACGTTAAACGATATAAGGAAAATATAATGTCATGTCATTTCTAAGTTCATCAAATAATCACGTGAAGCTCTTCTTTCGTGGTTCGGACTGTACATACATCAATTTTAGGCTTCTATACAAAGTATAGCAAGAAGCCTTATGATCTGGCTCCGTGTCTGTCTGTCTGTCTGTCCGTCCGCATAATTAAAATCATACAGAGCGTTTCAAATCGTGTTGGAAATACTCTGTGTGTATAGAGGTCTAAGAACTGGGTACCCAGTGCGCTACTTTTAGGCTTCTATACAAAGTATAGCAAGAAGCCTTATATCTGGCTCCGTGTCTGTCCGTCCGTCCGCATAATTCAAATCTAATTTATATATTAAGATAGGTTACAAAAATATTCTGTGCTTTAAGATTGTAATTTTCAATCTATATAGTAGACTTGATCAGCTGATCTGACCGATCAAGGTATCAACGGATCAACGGATTAAGTTATCAGATCACGGATCAGCGGAATATGTTATCAAATTAACGAATAAAATTTATTGTCAATTTTATCTACTATATTTTTCTGAAAGAAAACTTAAAAAAAGGCTTCTATAGACAAAGTATAGCAAGAAGCCTTACGATCTGGCTCCGTGTTTACAATTGTCACGCCATTGGTTTTTCACCTTTTCCCTTGCATCGAAAGATCTTCTTTTGATATTGCGTATCGGCGTCTTTCTGATGTGATTGAACACTCGGTCAGAAGTGTTTCCACTTCCGAAGAAATTGAAAATTGCTGGTGAAGTGGAGATATTGGATTCTGCGCAGTCGATTTTTCTTCTCTTGGTGTTCACCAGAAAAGAGTCTACAAAATCCTCTTCTAAACGACGTTTTTATTATATAATACAGATATATAGTAAATGATAATTACCAACCGCAAAAAATTTAATTAGTGCAGGTTATCTGGATCCTTCTATATCTTCTCTATGCCGGTTTCCCATTATATAGTAGATCAATTTTATCCGATGATCCTTTTATCTTATAATCCGTTTATCTGTTGATCCGTTGATTGCAAAAATTTAATCTGATATATTAAATTACATGTCACAAAAATAACTAGCTAACAACTTCTTTTTACACCAGAAAGGTAGCTGTATAGAAGCCAAGAATCTGCCGCAAAAAGCGAGATCCACCTTGTTTTCTTTGCATAATACGTCGGGGGGACAAATAAAAATCGAAAATGTTCAATGAAATTTTCGCGAAAAAAACTTCGTTTGCGACGAAAATCCACGTTTTCACATATTCACAAATTTACCCGAAAACCCTTCGATTTGAAATTTTGACCACGATTTGATTTTTTAAATGGTGGTGTTATTTGTCGTTTTTCGTCAACCATCGCCATATACAAAATTAAAGACAATTAAGAACTATATCCGAAGTTCCGATAGGTTTTTCAAAATTGTCGATGGTTTTCTCGAGAGAGTTGAATTAAAGCGAACATTGTGTAAAAACTTTGGACGTCTGTAGCGCTCTTATTTACTGACCAATTTTTAATTTTTAAGATGCAATGAAGCTCTAAAATAGCTGTTATATAACACCAAGTCGTAAAACCTAACTTAAACGTCAAAATTAAAAAAATATAATTAAATTCTAAAAATTATAAATTAACGACAGAAATGGACGCACCGACGATTTTTGATAATTATAACTAGAACCAGATCATAAGGCTTCTTGCTATACTTTGTATAGAAGCCTAAAACTTACTATGAAGCTCTTATTCCGTTGTCACAAAAATTGGCAATACTGTACATCATTTTTGGAAAATTGCAAGAATTTATAATATTTTAGCGAAAAAACGGTTCAATGCTGAAGGAAAATTTAAAATATCTAATCAGGAATCGGTGTGGATGTTTCCTAAAAATCCAACTCCAAAATTTTTGTAAGTTTTTGCCTAAAAATATTCCTCGGAAAGAACTAAAAGAAAATTAAAAGAATACAGTTTTAAATGGTTTCCAATTTAGTTACGTTTAACCATTATCAAAAAATCGTCTAATATAATAAATTATAATGGTCATAATGGTACAAAATCGTTATAATTCACCAAATCTTCTCATCGGTTTTACCGAAAAATAATTTGTGATCCTAGAATTGATTGGGGAAAGTTATGCAATGTTGACATAGCCAATTTTTTTATAACTCCATTTACTGAACATATTGAAGTCAGCTCGTAGCAGCCTCACCATTTTTCTGAGTGTGGGCTTTGTTCTCAATTTGTATTGATCGTTTTTTTGAGACGGGATACTTTGAAATAAAAAGAAAAACTTGGCGTCTCATCACACTTAATTGTAAGAAAAGTTAGGTGCAAAACTCCAATTTAAAAATTACGAAACAAACCCATTATTAACAGTTACTCTTGCTTTCAGTGTTGTTTTCAGTCGCTGCACGAAACACCGATTAATACCTGCATGTTCTACGATGATAGAACCAATTTGGAAAATTTTTTATTTTTCAAATTAAATGCTACAACTTTATAGCGAAATCGGAGCGATAAATCTGAAATAAATTTGAAAACCGAACTGGAGCAGTGCTTCCAAAACTTTTTTTTTTAATTTAAAGTGAAACGTAAAATTATAGACGCAAGTAATTAATTTCAAGTTTCTTCTTTTAATCGAGCAGAAAAAAATAAGTGGGCCTGAAAAAAACTGATCGTGTTTCACGGTGGTCTTTTTACAGAAGCAAAACATAAATTAGTGTCGAAAGGATCAGCGTAAGAGAAAGAGCTGAGTGTTGCGTTCGAAGCAGCGTGTAATCATATCTTAAAAAATCAAAACAAATAAATCCTATGCTGTAATTTAAAATTGTTACAGGAGTTGAACCAGTTCTAAACATAACCAAACTATCGGGATGGAGTATATCCATAAAATTATTTTATGAAGTTATTATAGCCATAGCGTGACATATTTTTTTATTGTTTTTATTACGGATCAGATTATATTGATGGATATTTAATTTTATGTCATTACCACCTGTTTTCATGTGAACCATCCACAATTAACTCAGTTTTGTTGTACAGCAGAAATAAAGAAGGTACGTGATTTTATGTGATGAAACGTGTTTTACGCAGTTCTTCACATTACGAGACTTATTATTCATAGTTATGGTTAGTAAACACGTTCGACTATAATAAAATGAAGAAATCATTCAAATTTTACAGTTAGAAGATATAATAACGAATCATTATAAAATACAGTAGCAAAAAGAATTTTGATAAATTACTATTTTACTATTTTAAATTACCCGATGAGCTAGCGTTCGTAACACTTTTAACGTAAAAACCCTAAGAAGGATCCGCGGAAACGATTATTAATTACCGCCCAAACGGGTCATAGCGATAATTTGGACTTTTTACGGAAAACCGAAACAGAGCGAGCCGAAAGGATGATTAAGCAGAAAAGAGGTGAAATGAAGAAAAGTAATGATGATGAATGCTGAAAAAGATACTTTTCTTGTGGGAATTTGCATTTACTTACACAATAATTAAAATGCAATTGAGCGTACACAATGCAGTCATTAACTTATAAATTTGTGTAATTTTTCAAATCGTTCGTATTTCTTGTATCACCGAAGCATTCATTCCTTTGGTCTATTAATTTTGCAATTCACTGCACTTACCACATTCGGTGTCTTTTCAATTGTCCGTTGTTTGCAAAAGAACGATAAAAATCTGAAAATACTTGATTGTTTTTTGTGCTTTAAGTTGATTATATCAGAGAAAGTTAATGAGTATAAACAAAGTGTGTTATGCTTTGTGTCTTAGAACGTTACGGGCACGTGGATATCTCGCTTGGTCGCTTGTTCTGAACTATCTAAACGAGCTCCCGGGGGCATCACGCTTAAGATCAAATCTGAAACGTTATCTTCAAGATTTCTACTAATTTACTTCCGGAAAACTGCTTTGTGTCCAGAACTTGAAATTAATCAAAACTATGAAACAACCAAGGTGCAGTTCGGTTTACATCTGGGAAAATTCCAAGCCCAAAACGATGTACCCATTTCGGGTCACTCAACCTCTCAACTGTGAACTTAAGATTCGTGATCCAACAACCTCCAATTTACAAAATGGCACTTGATTGATTGATTATTAGAAAACAACCAAATAAGTTTTTGTCAAATTGCACAATAAGATTCGGCGAACATATTTTTCCGGACGCACTTTCATTTCCTCTCATTCTTTTCGATCAATCAACCGTCTGACAGGAGCTGCAATGTTATTGCATACAAATAATTTCATAATATTGCACGAAATTTTGTTGTACATACAATATTGACGGGCCAAAAAATTGGGGTCACCACACAAAGCGATTATTACCTTTCAAATTCTTTCCAAAAAATTGTAAACCAGGAAAAACAGGCTCACGTGCGGAAAACCACCTGAAAAACTTTTAACCAGGTTAATTGGCAAATGAATTAATTTACTTAAAGTAAATTTCTGTTAACCGCATTTATTCCGAATGCCAAAAGAATATAAATGAATTTTTTTTTCTGGAAAAAAATTTTTCCTCGATATGTGATTTTATTATGCCACACAAGTGCCAACAAATCTTTTCAATATTCAATGAACATAAAAGGTATAAAGTAAGTAGTAATTAGTTGAGAATAGCAATAAAAAAACAGAATTCTAGGTAATTGGTTGAATTATGGAAAAGTAAGGCTCCGTCTTCATTGGTGCATGTGCATAAAAAACTTGCATTTTTAATAAGTGGCCGCTTAGTTATTAGAATGCTATAATTGCACACTTACCTGTTTGCAACACATTGATAAATAAGAAAAATCTTACTTTTTCTTTAAATCATCTCAAGGTAAACAGTGGCTCGTTAGTCACGCGACTTTGAAAAAAAACGCTAAAATAACTTAAACTGTTTGCAATAATTGACATATGGCAAGAACAAATTGATGTCTCGGATTTTGATTTATGTAATATCCAATATTAAAAATTTTTTTTTCTACAATAATTGCAACAATAATTATCCACACACAATTATAGTGATCAATACAAGCGGAACTAATTTTAATAAGTTTTATAATTGCTGGGTACAAAGTACCCGCTTTCAATACCTACACTTCGCTACAATAAGTAAAAACGTAAACCACTTATTCGTGAATGGCTAGAAAATTGCAGAAAAAGGAAATTGCTTCAAAATCTCACGCACACGAAGAAGGTCAAAGCAATGAAACTTGCTCGTCTGGTCTACAAGTTTTTTTCAGACGAAAACTGGTTTGGGGTTGGATGTGAGTTCTGGAAGAAGAAGCAATGTTGACCGAAAAATTCGTTCGAAGCTTCTTCCAGTCCGGTGTTACAAGAAAATTGGGGCGAATGGTGCTTAAATCCAGTGAAATCACTTTTCACTACGATTTTCCTTAATGGAAAATCAAGTAGTTTTAGATTGGATCCTTTTTGGAAGATAACTGTACCGTTTCAAGTGTTCTGTTGGGAGTTCAGCAGAAAAGAATGGAAGTTTTATTTTGTGAAACAGAATTAATACCAGGAAAATGTAAACATAACTCTTCTATGAGGTTTTCTTACTTTTACAAAGCATTTTGTATAATAATAGACGCATAATCATCTTATGAAAATAGTTCTTGGAACCTACTTGAATGACTGTGATGCAGATGTTGTTTACTATCCTTCATCTGATGCGACAATAACAATTTAAAAGTTGTATTTACGGTTTATCTTCTACGTTATACAAGAATTTCTTACACCCTTGGGTATCACGGATAACTGAATAAGGATTTATGTCTCTAAATTCCTACTTCTTTTAATAGGCAAGTTCAGACTTTTAGAGACACCGTGGTTATAGCTTTAGCCATTCAAGTAAACAATCAAAAACGGATTGAGTTCCAGACTGAAATATTTCTTCTTTTCGTTTATTTCTCAGTTTTAGGGATTGAACACCTTTTGGATCCAAATTATTTGAATTTTAAACAGGCCTTTAAAAAAAATTATGGCAAAATTTTGAGGTATTTTCTGATAAATCACATTTAGTACCATTTTGTTTAGGGATAAAGTCATGCAAAGGAATTACAACGCTTAAGAGCACCCAAAAGTAGAATACAACTATTTCTGAAGTTCAACCCCCTAACCTATATTTAACCAACCTCTACGTTTCTAATACTACCATAACAGCATAGACTAAAATGAGGTACATTTCTATCCCCCCCCCCTATCGCGAATTTTTTTAATAAAATTAGTGTCAAATGTTTGAGTTTCGTTTCAGCTACAATGAGCTTTAATTTTACTTGAAATTCGAAATTACTGAAAGTAAAATATTTTGAAAAGCCTAAAAATACTTCAAACTGAAGATTGACCCTTCATTGGGTTTAGGGAAAATATTCAAATTCAATTATTCACATAACAAACTAAAATTGTTTAAACCCAGGGAATTGTTTAACAATTTTAGCCCAATATTCGTTTGATGATGGGTCATGAAATTTTTTAGGTCTTTCCAAAACTTTTTTTCTTCTTTTGAAGTAACTGTGCGTTTCTGAAAAAAAGGGTGCACTGTACGAGTAGTACTTATATTATAGTACAGATTGATATTTTGTTATTTGCAAATGGCAAGAAAGCTAAAATTTTAAGCGCTACTTGCTCGGAGCGACGTAAATTTTAACGCTCTAACTGTATTCAAAAATTTTATTTAATTACAAATTAGGTTTTCTTTTTTAATATTAAAAGATTTCTATTTTAATTGTTATCAGCAACACTAAAATTGTGCGTGCTACTTGCTCGGAGCGATGTTGATAAAACTTACAGTTTCGCAGTTTTTAAACGCTCTAACTCTTTTACCTTTGGGGTTCAACGATGAAAATTGAAACTCATTGGAACTCAAAAGATTCCCGATCGATTGGTTTTATTTTATTAAAAAAAACAGTTCCTAAAAATAGCATTTACAGCCCCTCGCAGAAGTGAATTTTCATTCATAGAATAGTTCTCCATCGATTGACATCAATTTTATAAAAAAATCGCTTTGGGGAGACTGTCGTTTCTACCCCTCCCCCCAAATTTTCGCGCATAATTTCGCAGCGTTTGTGGTTCAAACGATTTGAGTGGAAGCTCTAATGTTTGACACTAATTTCGTTAAAAAAATTAATTAAATAATAGTTGTTTACATCACTAGGTCAAAAACTGCATTTTTCAAATACGAGTATTCGAGATTTACCGTTCTCCGTTGATTTTATTGCAATTGTCGGATTGCATTGGTTTCAAGATTTCTTCTCTTGATCTCGTGGTACTGAGGGGCATTAGGATTTTTCTTCCTTAAATTATATGTATTTTACAGACCCTCCGGTCTGTAAAAGTATGATAATATGTTGGCTCTTTCTCCACATTCGGGGTTTAAGAATGAGAGAAATTAAGAATAAACGAATTTTAAAAGAGGGGGACGGTTTCTTTATGGATTCATTCGGGTATGATGGAACCTCAGCGAGCATTATTAAAAAAGTGGCGCGTAGCATTATCGATGTGGTTTTAAAAATTGATCCTGTTTTTAAAAGGGTGACAAGCAGGATGTTAATGATTACAGGCCGATCTAATTGTTGCCTGCACTATCGAAAGTATTTGAAATGGCTTTCAGCAGTCAGATTGTTGACTGTCTATAGAAGTTTTCACTGTAATTTTCACAGAAGTTTCATAGTTCAACTGTCAATGCAGATAATGACATAACAGAAGAAATAAAAGGATGCATACAGAACGGAAATTGCTGTACCTTTTTGTTGACCAAACTCGAGAAACCTATCAAGAACTTCAAAAATTAAAATATACAAAACCGTGAACAGATCTGTTAGGGGGGCGGTCATTGGCCTAGTAGTTAGAATAATCAATTACTGATGCTAAAGGCATTGGTTCGAGTCTACCAAGAGTCAATCTTCTTTCGGACTTTCTTTCCTTCGATGACCGTCTCCGTGCTTCGGAAGGCACGTAAAACCGGTGGCCCCCCTGATCTGACTTTATCTAAAATGCCAAACAGGGTAATAAAATCACTCCTAAGCCCCCATTGACCGCAACGCATTATCTTCAACTTAAGTCGTATAGGCAGCATTTTAGTGATAACAACATTTTGACGTTCCCTTGTATTTACCTTTTCAATGCTGCTCTCTGCGAAAAGGGTAAATTTGGCGGAGTAAATTTAAAAAAACATAATTATGATACTAAGAATAAATGCATTTGTTTGCCGGAAACTACCTTAAGTGTGCACTATAATTGCATAGCATGTTTTCCTATTAAGATTTATAATAAGCTTCCCAGTAACTTAAATTGTTTCGAACCAAGTTTTAGGGTTAATTTAAAAAAGGTTTTTTTAACCGGACGGTGTTTCTGACTATCTGAACAATTAGTCACTTTTTGTTTTTGTTTTATGTTTCGTGTTTGTTTGAGTTGTTTGGCTCATTTTTTTTACAATAATTATGTAAACATACTCTTGTATTGTTTATTTTCGTTATGAAGAAATTATTATTATTATTATGAAAAGAAAAATTAATTAAAACGATTGCTTACAAGATCGATGTTTCGGTATCATTATATTATTTATTATAAGGTAAACTTAATCACAGGACAAATCAAAAATTAGGACTAATTTTCGTTAGAAATTAAATTAATCAAGTTTCTGTTTATTTTAGATTTTATTAATTTTCTGGTTTTGGCTAAATAATCGATTGTATGCATTTGTATACTAACAGTTAAGATTTTATTATTTTAACATTAATATTAGTCTTTATAAATATATTTTATCTAAATGAGATAATTTATTACAACAGCATGAAGAAAACCAGTTTCCTGGTGAACTTGAAAACATTTTTAGATTTAAAATGCATTAAAAGAGAGCTCAGCTATATTCATCAATCTTCAAATTAATAGATTGTCTTATGTTCCCATGAGGTAAAAATCTTTTTCTTTCTTGGTAGAAAATTTTCCTAGTAAGGAATTGCCAGTGAAAATTGATTCTTCTCATACAGATCTTCCAACTTTTCCAAATTTAAACCTTAAAAACCACCAATGATTTGATGAGGAGCAACGGAAGACGTATCCAATTTGGAAGTCCTGCATCAGTTGATTCCTTTAAGAGTCAGCCTCATTAGCTCTCTCAAGTTATAGAACTTTATGTTATAGCATAACTTCAATATAACTTCAAGTTATGGCATCCATTTTCCATCATATTCAAGAAGCATAAGATTCAAGATGCGACGCTCGAGAGCCTTCCCTTCCGTCCCATTACTTAATTTAGATATGAAGAAGATGACGGTAAAATCATATTTGAAGCAATATATCGTTGTAAACATTATGATATAGAAATGGAAGTGCTTAATTTCCATGGTTGTGCGGCCTGAAGGCCGCACGTAAAGCTGTTTTTATGTTTTTCTCTTTGTCAGCATAGGTCTACGACCTGCATTTTAAAGTATATTTAATTTAGTTCTCTGAATATAATTGGTTTTTACATCTGAGGCAACCTAATGATGGAAATTACGAAAATCATTAACAAGCGGGGTGCTTTATGAACAGGTAGATAAAGGCTGAGAAGCAGAATAAGAATAGAGCAGTTAGGTTGTGTCGCCTAAAGGCCGCATTCAAAGGGAACGGATCAATTTAGCCTTAGATACAGATAAATTAAAATTATTATATTTTTGTAATATGATGATGTTTTATATAGTACATGATTTGGTGTGTTGGCAAAGGAGTTAAACTATGGATCTGATTGTCTGAATTCGAATTTCAGCAACTCCTAAATTATTTGTACCATGGTTCGGATTTCACGTAAAGCTGTAGGTCCTTAATATGGAATCCTAACCATGGCTTAGATAATTTTTTAGGAACTACTGGGATTCAAACCCGGGACCCTTACATCTAAAGTCCCGAACCATTACCATAAAAAACCAAACGTACACAAATATGCTAATGTCCTTCAAGAGGTTAATGTTATGATGACGTGAGAACAGAACGGTTTCGAAAAAAAAGTTAAAGTTAGTGGTTATGTACCTTATATGACATTGTTTCCCTTCATCTTCAAATTCAGATCCAGGATAGAAAGTGGGAAAGTAGAATTTGGGCTTTAAGAAAATGACGAATTAATACAATTCGAAAGTAGACTTTAACAAACTGAGGACTTCAAACTGACCGCTGGTTGTTTTACAGATTGACATGGATCTACAGAAAGTTAGTTGGAAAAGAAGGTAATTGTAATGCAATTAAATTTGGTATTCGATAAAGGCGTTTACTGCATATGCGGAGTATCCGGTTCAACTTCGTGTGAAGTGAGAACTTCATTCCGACCGTCTCCCTTCGGAGGGCAACTACAAAACACCAAATTGCAATCTGTCTAGTAAACTTTCTCAAATGAGCCTACATTAAATAGTAGGTCCCCTATTATGTACATGATAACACAACATAGACATAGGAAAGAAGATCACCAACGCCTAGGAGACCCAATAAGAGCGTCAAAAGAAGAAGATTGGACAATAAGTAAAACATAAGAATTGCAAAAAAATGAACTACAATAGAATTTCGCTAATCCAGCGTCCGGTGCTGGTGTATAATTTATTATGTAATACATAGTATGCTAGTAACAAATCATATTGTCTTAGTTAATTTGTTGCTTGCTTTGTCATGGTTGACTGCATCGATTATGTATGCACATATTTATTTATGTTATTTTTGTAATTTTCCAGTAATCCAACGTTGCCTTGCCGGAATGGGAGGCGCCGGATTATTGCGATTCTACTGTATAAAAATATAGTGATTAAATTAAAAGTAACAACAACACATGAATACATAGGAGAGATAATGAGCAAACAACCTGCTGTGAATTCAATCAGCAGATCGATTTATGCGTTTGGGCCATTAATTAAATTTTTCTGGAAAATTTGTTTTGGATTTATTGGGGTTGATCGAGGATTGATTACGCTATTAAAGGGGATGAAAATAAAACAGTAGCGGTTTTTACTTACTTTAAATTCAAAATAACAAAACTTTTCTCATTTGCCTATATAAATCGTTATTTTAGCGACGGTGGTGATGCACCATAATTCTATCATAATTTACCTTGAAAGCAATTATAGTTTTTCGATAATTTCGGTATCTTTAAAAACATTCAAAAATGAAGAGCTTGGGCGCTATGACTATTTTAATGCATATTCTTTATATGGGCAGTGATGGGAGACCTTGCACTTTATTTTACAAAATTTTTTTCTTTCTTAGCTTGTATTTATACTTAAGAATGTTTTGGCCTACCCAATATTTTACACCACGAGCCGCCGCTGGAAGTCCAGCGTTTACAAAATCTTCGAAGCGTTTGCAGCACAACGAGCTTGAGTTTATTGTTGCGTTTCACGCAGTGCCGGCTCAATAATATTTTTATTTCTGGGTTAATGGTAAGAAATACGCTCACCGCAATTAATTTTTAGAACTGGGTGTAGGAAAAATAAGCATTATTTTCTTCTTATTAGTTATAAGTTGCAATAAAACACATAATATAAGAAATATTTATATTTTCCTTTGTGAGATATTTATGGAAAAATGTATCTACTATTGTGCACAAACCTCGAAAGAGATCGCGAATGGCCGAAACTTGGTGGTTAAGTGTAAAATAATATAGAGAAGTAGAAATAACATTTTTCTGAATTCTAAATACCCGACAATTTTGTTAAATAATTAAAAACCGAAGAATTTGATCTAACCGAAGTTATCTAACAAAAAAGCTCAAATTTGGATGATGTCAACAGTTGAATACGGAAGACGTCACTGATTTACCATTGACATTAAAAGTTGCAAAATAATTCAAATGAGGTCACTGGATTTTTTCAAAATTATATACCTTCCGAGATATCCACTTTGTTCCATTCTGGATTCACATTTTAACCATAACTGACGAACGGTTGAATTTACGAACAAACGGCAAGAGAACAAAATTGTAGAGAATATTATTACCTCTAAGTGTAAAAATCAACATTAGTTTTGGACCAGTAATTCCCGAGATATTAACAATTGAATTAAAAATTATGGCGTTGATAGTGTCAAGTTTTACCGCGCCAATAAAAAATTAAATTGGAGATAAAAATAATTTTTTGAATATGTAGAAATTATATTATGGTATTCTAATAAGCCATGAATTTTTTCAGACTTTTAATTTCACGGTTACGTTGTTTCCATCAATCTTAAGTAAAATTGATGCATTGGCGAAAATCACGATTTCATCTCCAAGTTGGCGTATCGAGTGGACAAATTCGAACAACTCTCACGCTTAAACCACTTATCTTATATATTTATTTTTTTGAACTTTCTTTTAGATAATTTTATGTTCCACAAGAAATTCATTTTGAATTTTTCGGTGTCTCGTTTAGGTTTTGCAGCGTAAGCGATAATCGATAAACAGGTGCCATTTATTCCTCAAATTCTTCGGTCCTTTTTTAAAAAAATTGTTGGGTATTTGGAATCCCGAAAAAGTTTCTGCCATTAGCGATCTCTTTCAAGGTTTAATATTAAAAGCATTAACTGACCTAAAATCATAATTCGACATTGGTGCTTTCAATGAAATTAATTTTGTTTTATTAGGAACTTAAGACGCTGGAGGAATTCCAAGTGACTTTTCGTAGAAAATTTCTTCCTTAAAAAATAGTTTATATATTTTTTCGTATTTCTTACAGTTTTTTCAGCGTTTCGACTGAAAGTTAGCGGAAATTTATAACTTATACGTCAATTCTGGTCATTCCTTTATTCTTTTGAACGCCTTTAAACAAGGACCACGCTAAAATCGTTGATTTTCATTGAATTTTCATAATTAATTAACCAGAGAATTTCTGCATATTATCCTTTTAATTAACGAAGATAAAAGCTTAATATATCAAAAGAGGTGAGTCGTAACGGTGCCTCAGACATAAACGTCCGGCAGTATTTTAGTTTTTTTTTAGTATCCTCTTTCACAAGATTCGTCAACTTCCGCTGTTTTACGCCCTTGAAATTTGGTGCCTCCTGAATCAAAACGCCTCGATCTGAAGTCCACCCCCTGGAGCCGGACCTGGATTCACGCTGAATGCGATTCATCTTTAAACTGACTTAGGCGACCATCCGGCCGCAATTGTTCGAATTTCGGCCTTTTTCCTTTTAGGTTGGCAAAGAAATAGACCAATTACACATTAGATACATACAAAGAATCAATTATTACGTTTAATACGTGAATATTTCCGCATAGCTGAAAAATATCGATTAATAGCCTATAGTCTCTGATTTCGCAACGCCAATTTTTTTAATGAGTACCACTTTAATAATTAAGTTGGTAATACTCGAGTAAATTACCTGCGGGAGCAATTTAAAAATTACTTACACGACAAAATTGACATTTAATCACCGATATTTAAGCAATTTCCTAAAAGGTTGCCAATTTCCAATAATTTATATATTATTATTACCTTCGTAAAATTTCCATTTTTACACTATCTTATGTAACCCGAAAATTATTTGCAAATTACGTAAGTAATTAACAGGAACGTTTACTCGAAGGTCTGCTAATTTCGTTGAAACCAAACTTATAATTATTTTGTCAAAATTAAATCGTAAAAAATAAACCTCTTCGATTCCAGTAAAGGATCGACAAAATTTTAATAAATTAATTATTTTGCCAATCCTTAATATTAATTGTTATTGTTAATTATTTTAAATGATTTATATCGCAAGTTTCAAGTTTTACTTTTGTTGAAGTCCAACTGTTAAATGGCCTTGCAAACGAACAAAAAAAACATAGGTAGGCAAAATAATTAGCAAATGCTAATAATAACAATAATAATATAAGATAACCTTTAACACCTTCCATCTTAAAATTATTTACAAATCAATAAGATAGAGATATGTTGACACAATTCATGCTGCACGCCTATCATTATTTATTGCAATGTTATTCCGACATGTAAATAATTTTCTATTATTACTAATACAAGAAAATCCAATATAGGTACCCGAAGAAAAATAATCGAGTTTAAGAGAGAGGAAACATTTTAATTTGTTAAAGGCTTGTCTTCTAACCCATCACGAATTTTCTTATTTTTTTTAAATAAATGTGCATGAATAATTAATTACCTCAGAAATTTATACGCTCCGGGGACGGCAATGACAGAAACACAAATTTTTGTGTATAAAATTTAAGAAATTTCTAGTTTCGTTTTTTCAACTTGTGGAAGTTGTAAATAATTTTTATTTCTTCATTGAAACACAATTTATTAAATAGAAAGCATTTTGTGGTATCAAGAAAAATTGAGAAGACAAACAAATTTGAAGAATTTTAAATTATTTTAATTTATTAATTTTTCCTAAATTTTTTAAATTAAATTAGTTGAAGTATTAATTTAGTTAACTTAAAAAATCTTGTAAACGTGTCAAATTATTGAAATTTCTCGGTGAATATGCAAAGCATATACAATATAAATAATCAATTACTTGAACGGCTTAAAAATATTTGTTGTGTGTCAATAATTCATGTCAACAGGTTGGTTTTATTGGTTTTCATTTTATGAGCATTAACACCTACAATTTTTAAACGCGAAGAAAATATAGAGGGTGTTCAATAAATCTGGAAATTGCATAAAATTATGAACTGAATAAAATTTGAATAATTAATTAAGTAAATGCATAATTTGTGCGGTGACAAATTATTTGTCAATACACTAGACCCTCCATGTACGCGAGGGTTCCGTTCGCCAAAAACCTCGCGTACATGGAATTCGCGTAAATGGAACCAAAGAAGCAATAGAAAAAAGGGGGGTTAGGTTCCAAAATTTATTTAAGACTAAAAACAAAAGTTTAAAACTAAGATTTATTTACGAAATAGGTAAAATATAATGCATACGAAAGCTACAATATACCTAATTGATAAAAAAATTAAATATAATGCATAAAAAAACTATAAATCGTTGACACCGTATTTGTATCATTCAAGTGCTACGTTTCAGCGCCTGTGCGTTATTATGTAGGTTCCTGCGCATGTTTTTGTATTGAAATAGTACAAAAATTCGCAAAGGAAAGGAAAATTGATTTTGAGTAGCCTGCCTTCATTAAAGGAAGGCAGGCTACTCAAAATCAACTTAAAAAACAATAATGAATGCTGTCAAACTGTCAACCGATCGACAATGCAAATACGCGTGCACGTGCTTTACGTTTCTATTTGACCAATCTTAACCAATTTTGTTGAGGAGGAACAATATGTTGTACTCAATACATTCTTCAAATTACCCCCTCGAAGGCTATATACTTGGGTCTCACCCCAGGATAACGAAGGAAAAGTGATAAGAAATCAGATAGATTACATAATGGTGAATAGGAGGTTCCGGAACAGCTGTTTATCGGTAAAAACTTATCCGGGGGCTGACATAGCATCGGGCCATGTGCTTCTAGAGGGCAAATTTAGAGTGAGGCTAAAGAAGAACAGAGGAGAAAGATCAGAAGCAAGAAAATGGGATTTGGATGAATTGAAAGAGGAAGAAACAAAAATAAAGTTGACAAAGAGACTAAACACAGAAATACAAAATATTAGAGCCCAAGCACAGTCATACATACATCGCTGGATGAGATGGCAAAAAGTTTCAATGAAATGGGTAATACATATCTGACCAGCGGGGAAAGGAAAAGGAAACCATGGATGACAAGTGAGATATTGCAACTCATGCATGATAGAAGGAAAGCCAAGAAAGAAGAGAGTATATACAGAGATATACAAAAGGAAATAAGAAAAAAAAATAAGAGAAGCTAAAGAGAATTGGACAGCTGCACAATGCTCGGAAATAGAGATGCTCGAGGAGAAACATGACGCCTTCAATATGCATAAAAAAAATTAAGGAAACGGCTGGAATATATAAAATGGCGGCAGGGTACAAGATAGAGATGGCAAAACAATTGTAGAGCAAGAAGAGAAGATGGCGGTATGGAAGGAATATATTAGAGAACTGTTTGAAGATAGGAACCGACCGATACACCCACCCTCGTACCAAACAACAGAGCAGCTACCAATAACAAAGGAAGAAATAACAAAAACAATAACTTTACTCAGGAATAGAAAATCACCAGGGCCGGATGGAATTCGGAACGAGTTTCTCAAGCTTCTGGATGAAGAGAGTATTGAATGGCTGGCTTCTATTTTTAACGAAATATACTCGTCGGGGATAATTCCAGAGAGCTGGCTCAAGTCGATATTCATTACAATCCCAAAGAAGCCAAGCGCTAAAGAGTGTGGGGATTATCAAACTTTTCCTGAAAATAGTACATAAAAGAATATATCGAGTCTGTGAGGAACAGATCAGCGAGGCACATTTTGGATTTCGCAATGCTCTGGGTACTAGAGAGGCCCTGTTTAGTGTTCAGGTCCTCTTTCAGAGAGCTCGGGATATGAACCACGACATCTTTGTGAGTCTTATAGATTATCAAAGGGCATTTGACAATGTACAACACCCGAAAATGGTAGAAATCTTGGAAAAAATTGGCCTTAGCAAGCAAGACATAAGGATAATTAGTAACCTGTACTGGAATCAAACATCGTCGATACGTGTAAATGGAGAGGAGTCTGGGGGTGTGCGGATTAGACGTGGAGTAAGGCAGGGGTGTGTGCTTTCACCCTTGCTCTTTAACATTTACTCCGAGTTTGTCTTTCGCGAAGCATTAGAGGACATAAATGAAGAAATAACAGTTAACGGAGAAATCATAAATAATATACGATACGCGGACGATACAATTGTTTTCGCAAAAGATCTAGACGGATTTCAATATATAATGAACAAAATAGTGGAAGTGAGTGAGAGGTATGGGCTGAAAATGAACATAAAGAAAACAAAATTTATGATAATATCTAAAAACAAACAACTAAATGGAGTTCTGACTGTTAATAACCAACCAATACAGAGAGTTAAGTCCTGTACATACCTGGGCACCACCGTTACTGAGGACTGGGATCACTCTGTAGAGATTAGGTGCCGCATTGCAAGAGCACGATCCGCGTTTCTGAAGATGGTGAAAGTATTCAAGCCTAGAGACCTAGCGATGACTACGAAAGTACGAATGTTGAGATGCTACATTTTCCCTGTTCTGCTGTACGGGGTGCAATCGTGGACTCTGACAGAGGCTTCGTGTAAAAAATTGGAGGAAAATCCAGGGAAAACGAAGTGTAGGTAGAAGACGAATATCCTGGCTCAAAAATCTGCGTACTTGGTTTAATACAACTATATACAATCGGCTTATTTAGATCAGCAGTCGATAAGGATAAAATAGCAATCATGATCGCCAACATCCGGAACGGATAGGCACTCTAAGAAGAAGAAGAACCAAATTTGGTGTAGAAGTTATTTACAACGCTACGAAAAACATAGGCTACTTTAGAACCTTGGAGTGAGGCCGAACAACCACATCCGACACGGTCGAGATGGCTAAAGGCGGCCGATAGGCCGACTGTGCCAGCTAGTTATTTTAATAATACGCGAAAACTTAATTCGCGTTAAAGGGAATTTTGCTTCGCGTACAAAAAATTCAGGTATCAAAATCTAATTCGCGTTATTCTGAATTCGCGTACATCAAACTCGCGTACATGGAGGGTCTAGTGTGCAAAGAAGTTTTAAAAATATTTTGCACAATTTGCTATAAAATTGAAATAAAGCGACCTGTGACAGATTTAATTATTATTGCATAATTTAACATTGTGTTAAAGTGTAAATAATTTATGTTGAAATACTAATATATGATTAGTGAAAGGTTAGTTTATGACCCTTTTTTTTTTACTAATTTGACATTAATAATTTTCGATTTACGATATAAAAGTTTTATTATTTGCTTAATACGGCAAATTTGTTATATTTGCCATAAAACGGGTCATAAAATGTGAAAAATTGAGGATGAATTTTATTTTGACATAATTGTTTATATTGTGAATAATTTTTCTTACCGTTCGAAAATTCCAATTTTGGCGAAGAAATCTCACACCCTGAAAAAAAGAAATAACATCAGATTGGTAAAATAATTACGTTTATTTAGTGCAGTTGCAGCGGTGCTGCACAAAGCGCAGTCATGTGAAAGTAACCGGAAAGATTTACATAAATATTTTGAAAACAATCACAAAGGCGTTAAAATTCTAAGAAACCGAATTTTAACAAAATATTTGTTATTATTATGCATTGTGAGTGTAATTTTGTTTGGTATTCAGTTATTGTTCGAATAAATCCGTCAAACCAATGCTTACGTAACTGTATTCTCAGCCTACACAATGCAGAATAACTAACTTTGTAAGATATTCAAATACAAATATGAACAAAAGTAAAAATTTATCAACTATTGTAATATTTACTACCACTTTAGGTGTGCAACATTGCAGAAGAGGTGTGAAAAATGTTAACGAGCTGGAATTTTTATTCAACGTCGAGTTGTTGTACCTACATATAGAAAACCTTTAATAAATTCTTTAAGGCAATCCAAATTAAAATTATCTACGCTTCAAAGTATTTAGAAAATGTTATAATAAGTTGGGGAAAAATTTATTATTAACCACTATAATTTTCGATCACTTTTCGAACCTCTGTTAGGTCGGAAAGTCATCACTTTCCGACCTGTGGTTACCTCCCGGCTTCAGGAAGGTTCGAAAATGATAATTTTGCGAACTGGGAATTTCATTTTATATACAGGGTGTACCCGTGACCGTGGAGAACCTTTGAGGTGGTGATAAATGACACTTTTCTAAGACAAATTTTCAAATAAAATTTTTGCCCAAGTCAAAACCCTTGGGGGGTACCTCCCTTTAAAGCAATTTTTTGAATTTCTGATTTCAAACGGCCATAGCTCCGATATTATTGATATTTTAAGGTTAATGGATTAGAACTTTTTTAAAGACCATTCGCTTGTCTACAAATTAGGTTATAACCCCTTATCGTCTAGAATCAACGCATTTCGAGTTATAAATTAAATTAAGGGAAAAAATGTTTTGCGAACCACGTAACTCTTAAACGAAACGTCTAAGAGAAAAACTAATGGCCTAAATCGGATAGGGAATTTAACGGGCTACAACTTTCGTCAAATAAATTTTTTTGGGCAACCAACCGTTTTCACAGAAACTCTAAAAATAATGAACAAGGTGTAGGTAAAAAAAATAAATTCACATAATTACTAAAATTCTCAATTTGATTTATAGCATTTGTTTTAATGTTAAAACATTGTTAAAACGTATTAAATAATACCGTACAACACCTTTTGAAAAGAGCACGCCTGTGTGCTGAACATGAGGGAAGCCATTTTGAGCATTTATTAAATTAATTTTGAGAATTTATTTTTTTTACCTACACCTTGTTCATTATTTTCAGAGTTTCTGTGAAAACGGTTGGTTGCCCAAAAAAATATATTTAACGAAAGTTGTAGCCCGTTAAATTCCCTATCCGGTTTGGGCCATTAGTTTTTCTCTTAGACGTTTGGTTTAAGAGATACGGGGTTCGCAAGAAAATTAAAAGAACAAGAACCTGAACTTTTTAAACATTTTTTCCCTTAATTTAATTTATAACTCGAAATCCGTTAATTCTAGACGATAAGGGGTTATAACCTAATTTGTAGACAAGCGAATGGTCTTTATAAAAGTTCTAATCCATTAACCTTAAAAAATCAATAATATCGGAGCTATGGCCGTTTGAAATCAGAAATTCAAAAAATTGCTTTAAAGGGAGGTACCCCCCAAGGGTTTGGACTTGGGCAAAAATTTTATTTGAAAATTTATCTTAGAAAAGTGTCTTTTATCACCAGCTCAAAGGTTCTCCACGGTCACGGGGACACCCTGTATATTAACTTAACATAAAATAATAAATTACATTTTTAGTTCTGTTATTTAAATTAATAGTCCATGCGCTATGTTTAAGTCTTTCAAAATGAGTATAATTTATTGCAATGTCTACAAGATATTGGGATAAACGTTCTAATTCATTATCAGTTGCGTGGTTGCTTTTGTAATATGGTGTTACGAGGACACCATTTCTAATGTTCAGGAAAAAGTTTGTGTCGAGATCGTCAACCATTAATGAGTTCGTCTCATTGTATTGGGTTAATTTTCGTCATATTACTGAAAGCCTTTTGACCTGGAATAAAAAGATTTAGTAAAGAAAATAGTTTGGTCAACTATAACATGACCTTACTTGTAAATATTCGCCTCGTGCCTTAACAGTAGTCATAGAACTTTCGTTCAAAGTGAATAAAATTTTGAAGGAATCATTTGAAACCATATTCAGTGCTCTTAGTTTCGTGTCGAGAGCTCTTTGGCAGGTAGCCGACCAGATTACTATTTCATAACATAACAGGTCAACATAAACGGTTATATGTCATCTTAATTCGACTTACTATTAGACTACAGTTTTGATGCACTCAAACGGTCACCCATTCAAGTTCTAGCCGCCCCCGATATTGTCCTTGACTTTGGACTTTTCAATACCGTATGATCGTCATCCTATATATAGCGGTATATCATTAGAGTATTTTATCCGAAGTAATGCAAGATGTAATAATCTCAAATGAATAATTAAGAATTATTTGATGACAAAATCATAGTCAAAATATTTATTTTTCACAATAATTTGAATCAATAATAAAGGCATCATATTGTTCCACAATATTCAGCCATCTTTTATGGTAACAGCTGTACGTGGACTTTACAGCCCGTTAAGAAAAATTTGCCAAGACCAGAAGACCATGCACCCGTTTTTGTGCAGCCTGAAGTTGTTCTGATTAAAAGCGACGCTCTTCGTTTTGACCAAATCAGGGCGATTCTGTTTGATTTTTGCTTTAATCGCTTGATTTACGATCAGTACCTATTCGAAGCAATTGTTTGTTATGTTATAGGAACTCCAAACGCAGAAAAATCGGTGATTCACAAGGATGTGGCCTTTGCTTTGGGCAAGGTTTTGTTTGAAAGGTTGACAAAGAGTCTTGGAGGTTTTATGGGAATTTCGATGCCCTTAAAGCTATAAAACTCTGAGTATTGTTTACCGTTTCAACAGCTTTGTCAACAAATTCTACCTCCACGTTCACGAACCAGGACTTATCGACTAAGGGTAGATGACCAACGGAAAATTTCCTGGTCCTCCTAGTCAGGGGCTTACATAATATGTAGTATAATGTATATGGATTGGAGACCTGGATAAAACGAAAAGTGATCTCCAGAAATTCAAACATCAGAAATAAACTTTCTAGGAATAGTAAAAGGATACACAAGGGAAGATAAAATATACGAGAAGAAATGGGCATGTATTCGATTGTGGAAAAGACTCAGGCATATAAAGAAAACTGGAAGAAACACTTAACCAAATTAAACATTTGAATGCAATTTTAAGGAAAGAGAAGCGTTGGTAAAGCCCGAACAGGAAAATGCGTCTAAACCTGGAAAGGAAGAAGAAGACGTTGTTGAATAAAAACAAGAAAATTTATAATAATCATAAATTAACGGAAAAGTATGTTGCAATTTATTATCTTTTTAATACGGCGCGACGTGATGACGGCCTAAAATTTATTAATAGGTGGCGTCGCCGAGTTGTCGTGTGTGGCTCTCAGTCTGCACTATGTAATTATCTTAAATGGTACCTTACTCTTCCATCACATCATATCACATCACATCACATCAAGTAATCAAACAAAATTCAAATCTGATTATGCGTAAAAAAAATTATAAGATGTGGTTTGCAGTGAGTTTCCATGAATTAATAGGGAGGAATCCAGAAATTTCAAAATTAGTTTTAAACAAATTATAAATTAAATTCTGTTAAATAATATTGGGATTAATTCCCACGTAGTGAGGGAGCAAATGTTAAATAAGTAATTTGTTTTCCGAAGATAATTTTGCACAATATTGATTTAATTAATTATATAATTACAAGTTTATATAATTACATATTATAATAACCCTATTTGCCTATCTCTGGGAGGCTGGACGCCTATGGCTGATTTAATGTCAATTAAAATAAAATTTTTTGTAAGTACCCGTATGGTCTAGAGCACATGTTTCAAGTTTATTATGATCATCAGTTGGATAAAATCCATCTCAAACTACAACACTGCGAAAATCAATAAAAGTTTTATTTTCTGACTTGTACATGTAGTTACATATGTAACTCATGTGAAAGTGTGCAAAGCGACAAAAAAAATCATTTAAATAAGTAAAAACGTAACAATGGCATAATTTTACAATAAAATAATTCATTGCAAGTTCTCACTTTCCCTTTCATAATTTTTTAAAAACAAAATAATTTCAAAATTTATGAATTAATTTTTTTTTTAATTAAATTATTCATACGATAATACTTACACTAAATGTTACAATTGTGTGAATAAATATGCAAATAAAAAACCACAGGTTTAAACACGCAACCAGAAAAAAATTTAACATTGTTTTATAAAAATCATTGCATAATGTATGTACATAGTCGCAAGACAGTGGATAATAAAAATGTACAGCGTGCGTGTGAAATACGCATAATTCTTTTTAATAGAAAAATGCACAGGTGAAAATGAAACGGGAAAATAACCGTCTAAGGTGAATAGAATGACGACAATAAAAAAGAAAACCACGAAGAATTTATTGGCCACATTATACTTAGCCTACCGGAAATTACACCTAATCAAGCTAAAATATTTTAAGTGCAAAATTTTTGCTGGTTTTTTTTGCGACTCGATTCTATCACCAATAGAAAGTCAAGAAAATAATTTGTAATTACAAATTCACCACCAACATAAATATCGAAAGTAACTTTCCGAACAGCCCACGTAATTTAAGCTTCTCAAAAATTACAACTGTAAATAGTAACTACAAACTAGAGAGATGAATAATATATATTATATGTAATTTACATTTTTCTGTATCATACATATCACATACTACTTGTATTTTAAATAAAATATCAATATCGGTTGAAATAAATTACATTGATTAAGCAATTAAAATTATTACTGAATATTTTTTAATTAAATGATTAGCATAATATGTGAAATTAATTAGTCTTGCAGGATATTGATTAAATTGTATGTATGTTTGTACAGCAGGTAATTTTTTCGTTTAAGTTGTTGGAGGTTGAGGTTCAATGCGGGCCGAGCCCGCACCAAATAAAATTCTAATTTACTGAGCAATTAAAAAATTGTAAAATCATTGCAAAAATTTCATTTAATAGAAAGTATGATCTACATAAAAGTAATAAAATACAATTAACTGTTACTTATTAACTTCAAATAAATTAATATGGTAGTAGCAAAAACTTGCAATTTCAAAAGAACTTCTGTGTGTATGCTTATTATTCAACAGCTGTACTAACTATTTAATTACTAAAATAAATAATTAATATTTCTCATGAACAAATGGTTGATTGATTTATTTTAATATTTTCGGTGTTAAAATTTAGCAATTTAAATTAACTAACTACAAATTAATTTATTTACATTGATTTTCTTGTAAGATTATTGACTCATAATTTTTTATTTAAATTTAAATTCTTAAATATGGTGCACGGTTTCCGAACTATTACCATAGTATAAAAAAAAAGTTCGGAAGTAGCCGAGAATCGAACTGGCGACCACTAGACCAACGGTGGGCAACCTCCGGCCCGCGGGCCAATTCCGGTCCGCGTAAAGTTCTAATCCGGCCCGCGAGATCTTTAGAAGAAATAATAAATAAATATTTTCAAAAACATAAATTTTAAAGAAAAGGATTAGGTTAGTACCTAACATAAGGAAAAAGGAGAGATCTACAGTTTAATTTTCGATATAATTCGTCTTATTTAAATTAAATTAAAAAGTATTGTAAAAAGTAAATTGAAAAGTACACTAGACCCTCCATGTACGCGAGTTCGATGTACGCGAATTCAGAATAACGCGAATTAGATTTTGATACCTGAATTTTTTATACGCGAAGCAAAATTCCCTTTAACGCGAATTAAGTTTTAGCGTATTATTAAAATAACTAGGTGGCACAGTCGGCATGCCGGCCGCCTTTAACCATCTAGACCGTGTCGGATGTGGTTGTTCGGCCTTCGGCCTCACTTCAAGGTTCTAAAGTAGTCTATGTTTTTCGTAGCGTTGTAAATATCGTAACTTCTACACCAAATTTGGTTAAGATTGGTCAAATAGAAACGTAAAGCACGTGCACGCGTATTTGCATTGTCGATCGGTTGATAGCTTGACAGCATTCATTATTGTTTTTTAAGTTGATTTTGAGTAGCCTGCCTTCCTTTAAGGAATCTCGATAATCCATTCATGCGCGTCCCTCTCCTCTGGGACGCGCATGAATGGATTATCGAGATTCTTTAAAGGAAGGCAGGCTACTCAAAATCAACTTTCCTTTCCTTTGCGAATTTTTGCACTATTTCAATACAAAAACATGCGCAGGGACCTACATAATAACTATGCCAAATTTGGTTCCGATCGGTCAAACGGTTTAGGAGTCTATAGGAAACATATTTTCAGAAAAAAATACAAGTAACAAAAATGTGTCCATTAACTATACTAAGGCCCGCGAACGAAACGTAAATATTATTCTGGCCCCTGTTATACAAAAGGTTGCCCACCCCTGCACTAGACCATCTAAATGGTTTCGTTCGAAACATCCTGTATACTAATTTATAACTTTAATTAGTACGATAATAAAATTTAAAAAATTATTGGTGGGATATGTCGTGTCTATTTGCGTTTAAATGACTCATGCCAGTACCTATTTTATTATAATTTAAAGCACTCTTGCGGTTATTCATGCTAAATAGAAGATATCGGATGGCTATTTTATGTGCCATTTACATACACATTTAGTTAAATCCAGTTATCGTGTGATAAAGTGAACTAAATTTTTAGTTATGCGACTTGAGCTGTTAAATGTAAGTTTTCCATTCATGGATTTCTTTAATTGAGAAGAGAAGGAAGTGTGGGTACAGTTCACGAAGAGATATATGACCGAAGATTAAATTTATTTGTAGGAGAGTTGGAGTCATAAAATTATCGTAGGAATCCCAAAACATCTTTGAATCGCTCAAGTTTAGAGAAGAAAAGGGCAGAATTACCTATTGTTGGTCACTCCAAATTAAAAAAAAACAATGGCGCTGCAAAGAGGAAGGTTAATATAGTATAATGACATCATTTTCACAAGCGAAGATATAATCAAAATTTCGAGAAAAATCAATTTGAAAAGTACGGGGAATGTAACCCGATATGCCTCCGAACCGGGTCGATGCGACATTAGTCGCCCGTGCTTCGATGAAAATGCGTAAAATTTTTTTGCTCCGATTTGAATTTTTCTTTGAAATTCGGATAGAGGGGGGTGTGATTAGTGGATATTGGTAATAAATATAATCAAAAAAATGAAAAATAACCCGTGTATTGCCGAAAAAGTGAAAAAATTAAATTTTTTTTGGCCTTCTAATTTTGGGGTGTGCATTCGATAAGGAGGGTAATCCATCGTCAAAACCTACCCTTACGGGGCGCCGCTGCGCTCCGCTCCGCTCTGCACCCCTCCAGGGCGGTTTTGACTCTGGTTACTAGGCTAAACATACGAGAAGCGCCACCGATCAAGAACACCGGGATTAAGGCAATCGGGATTCGAGAGACCCTCAAAATAGCATTAAAAAGTATAGTCGCGGTATGGGGCAGTAAACTATTACGTTTCACACCCTAAAAATCGCCTAAAAACAAAAAATAATCGATGTTGCATGTAAGACAGTCGAGCTGCATCTGCCGCTGCGAAATTTTTTTTTTTTTTCGATTTTCTGGACTGACCAAAATGGAGCATCCCGGCGTAGCCGGCCTTCTCCTTCATCTGAAAGAATACATTAGTGACATTGGAAATTATGGAGGCCGGTGGGCCTCACGAAATAGCGCTGAGCTAGACTGACTGGGAAATACCTGGGCTGTGGCTGTAATAAATGAATATGAAAAGAGAGAAGTTAATTACGTAATTGATATAGTAGAGTCCCTAATTCGAAGATTGAAGATATCCTCGTAGAAAGTGGCTCCTACCTGAAAAATTTGACGGGTGGTGCGAATTGCATCTACCGTCATTGAATTGGCGTTGGTGAGCTAAATGTATTAGAATCTGGGGTGTGGGAAATTAAGTCGAAGTTACACAAATCTAGTGAATTAAATCCACTTTCGAAGAGAATTTGTGTAGTTATACCGGTGTACATGTGTTAGTCTGTGCAGATGAGGATTGTGGTCATGGGTTGTCTACAGTCAGGATTGATTTAGGTCGGGGGATACAAAAGTCTTCAGGATTGTATTGACCTAGTTGTGCTATGAGGGGATTGTCGGAAAATCTGGATTTCTTGTAGAGACTAGTGGCGTGTTTGTGAATAAGGGTGGAAATGGAATCTAGTTTGGCGTCTGCGTGCAGTCGCCTGTTAGTGACATAGTAGGGAGCGTTGAAGATAGAGCGGAGGGTTTTGTTCTGAATAATTTGAACTTTGTTCATGGTTGAGTGGCGGGCGTAGCCCCAGACGAGGGAGGCATAGGTCATGGTTGGGCGGATGATAGATTTGTATAATCTTAATTTATTGTTTGGAGCCATGGGACTGTTTCGATTCATAAGGGCGAATAATTTTGAAAAGAGGGCTTTGGCTTTGCCGGTAGCGGAAATTACGTGGGATCTCCAGTTGAGGCGTCGATCCATAGTTATGCCAAGGTACTTGACCTTGGTTTTCCATGGGATCTGTTCCTCAAACATCCAGACGCTGGAATTGTGAGGTTTTTTCCGATTTCGAAACATGATCGCGGAACTTTTGCTCGAGTTTACCTCGATGCGCCAAGTTTCGTACCACCTTGCGAGATCGGTGATCGCCTCCTGGAGGCGGGATGTAGCGATATCTGGGTGAATTGAAGATGAATAAATTGCGGTGTCGTCGGCATAAAGTGAGATTTTTGTTAGTGGGTCTGTGGGGGACCGCTGCGAAATATTCTAAGTGTAAGAGTATATCAGTCTGCACGTACCGTCAACAAAATGCGCACCGGCCGAGCGAAGTAGTGGCATCGACCGGTTGTACACCATGCTCTTGCTACTTTTTCGTACTTTTCAAATTGATTTTTCTCAAAATTTTGATTATATCTTCGCTTGTGAAAATTATGTCATTATACTATATTAACCTTCCTCTTTGCGATTGCAAAGTTTCAACTCATTCGGAGTGACCAACATTAGGTAATCCTCACCGAAGAAAAATGTATACTTAATTTTGGATTCCTTGATTCCTTTTGGAAAGCAAAGCAATTGAAAAGCTTTATTTAAACTCCGAATAAAGGCTAAGCATTTAATAGGTAATAAAATTGAATTTCATCACTAAATCATTTTCCAAGCATTCTTTTCGCACCTGTAGCTTTCCAAGTTTTTATCCCCAATTTTCGCGTGGCAATCCATCCCTGTTTCTGCAATTACTGGTGAAGAAATGCAACGACAAGATCGACAGATTCGGCTCTCGAATATCGTAGGCTGTCATAATTAGCTCGGCCTTCGACCTCGAAAATAATCCTGTATAAGGAATTTTTCGTTCTTGGGGAGTTAGGGGGTCGCGTCCTTTCTAGTTCCCCTCTGGTAGTTTCCCGTACCCGTCTCCTATTTTCATTGTACAACAGATACAAGGAAGGAATTGAACATCTACTATATTTAATTTCAGTCTATTTTGGTTTATTTTTCACGTAAATGCTCACGGAAACTCGTTTATAATCAATTGCAATTTATTAAGTTATAACTTCTTGTAATTTATATTTTAAAACGGTTCAGCCGTAAATATTAAAAAAATGATGTAGCAAAACAGGAGCGTCAGAAAAATTTTCCCAATCAATAATTTTTAAATACCTTCTATTTTAACAAATTTTCTTTTAGTTTTTATCACCTTGAATCAATATTTTACCACATAAAGCATCAGTAATGGATTTTAATAATAATTATAGTTTATCAACCAGTTTCTCCTTTCAACTCTGCTCGTCTTTTTATTTCAAATCTAACTTTTCATCATCTGCTTCAGTTTTCCAATCAATTACTTTCAATCAAAAATAATTTATACAAAATAATTATTAGTAAAGGAAAAATAAGCAAACGTCTTCTGTGTGAATATCAGTGACGGCTGGTAACTTGTTTCAATGGGACGGCACAAGATGTACATCATAAAAAAGAATAATATAAATTTACTGAGTTACTTCCAAAATATTTTAATTCCAAAAAAAATTAATCGATCATCCTTAAAATAAACGCTTAACTTTAATAAAATGCAGTATTCCAAATGATATCACGTACTTACCCCTAAAACGAATTAGGAGTTGGGTTTTGAATTTTGCGAAATATGGATATGATTTTTGGGGAGAATTCTGGTTGCTTCCTTTTTGGAACGATCCAACAATCCGAATTAATTTGGAACAGTGTTTTTCCAAACCTATTCGGGGATATAAATTCGTTGATGGTGGATGGTGGATGTTTCCCGTATCGTACCGTTTCTTTTTGTGGGATCCATCGTCCATACTTCTTAAGAAGGATTTTATTCGTTCAACTTGGTAAGTCATTAGAATCTGTTGTTAATTACTCCTCAAATTGCATTCGTCAGTTCTGTGAGCATACTTTGTTGTTACATCTTAGGTAGCTTGTTAAACTGGGCTTCGATGTGCTTGTTACCCTGTTTTTTTTATTGTTATGGATGTAAATCATTAACACAGGGAAACTAACAGCTTTATGTGCTCTCTGAGGCACGGAAAGCAGGCTATGCAAGAAAAATATTCCTTCGTATCATGGCTTTCTCCACAGCTTCTTTTCCAGTCCTTCTTGGCTATTCTCTTTTCTTCTCTCCATTGATACCCATTCTATTATTTTTCTCTTTATAGATTTGAATTATGGTGGTTTTCGAATCTACTGTCTTTATAAATTGCTATTCAGCTAACTAATAACTAGAGGAAGGGTGGTGCACAAAACTCTGTTTTATAAAGATGTACCAAATTATATGACACTTGCGTGGTTGCAGACCTCGGCTTCGCCTCGGCCTGCAAAGTATTTTATTTACTATACGGGACATTTTATAACAGAATTTTAAATTTTCAATCAAGAAGGTTTGCTAATTCCAGTTTCCGGTAATATTATATTTGAGAATTATCGGTCCGAAGATGAAGATAATGATAGTCGCCCATAAAAAACACATAGCCCATATGGTGGAAGCTAGGAAGAAATCAGGGAACATAATGAAATTGCATGGAGTGTTATGCCCAATCTGTAGTTTCTATGGAACAACCGAGCGATATTCCTGAATAATACAAAGGAATTAATCACGGAAACTATTTTGCCTATGATACTCTGTCCAGTGCGGACTTGTGGAGCATGTGGATTATGATCTGTTTGAAGAACAAATGCGAATATGTAGTCATGGGTTCCAATCCTATATTTCGTTGTAATATTAAAATTATTTTTGAATTCTTCTTCTTCAAGTGCCGTCCCCGCTACGGAGTTTGGCAATCATCATTGCTATTTCTATCTTTGAAACGGCTGTTCTGAACAATTGGGTAGATGTACACTTATACCATTCTCTAATGTATAATTTTTGAATTATACATTTTTTTTTATTTAGAAGTGAAACAACCTAGTGCCCACCCAAAACCACGAATGAAAGTGACCTTGACAAATTGTATTGTAACTTTTGTGGCTCATCCGTGTTTTTACAGCTATCCTCTCATGCCCTACCGCTAACACCGGAGTGACATTGTTTAAAAGTTGCTTCAGGAATTGCTTACAGTTCCAAAACCATCTTGGACTGAACAGTTTGGAACTGGTGGTGGGTGGGCTGCATCTAAGCTCGATTTTATGCATCTTGGAGTCATCGGTGTACCAAACATTTCCTCCATTTACCAGTTGTAATGGCATGATTGCATTCTTGGCACAACTTCGAAGGACAGAATTTTATTAGTAAGTTTGTTCATGTATTCTAGCAGTGGTGACTTGCCCTAAAGAGCACAAAGGCACGCGCCCTCCCATTCAAAACCAAAAACAAAGTAGATAACAATGTGGTAAATTAATATTTTTCCCTGTATTATAACTTTTATGCCGCCATTGCAAATAAAGTTCTAAAAAAATTAGGGGGTATGGAATACCCCCCAGAACATGGTAATTAACCGGTAAAAACCACGATACACTTACAACGGTATGCTCATACGCAGGTTGTGTGACGTCACGTGCGAATTGGAATTGTGATGCGAACCATCATGCGCTTTTGCGCAAATACACCGGTTATTTTCAATTTTTTTGATATTAATTATTTTTAATATCTACTAATCACACCCCCACCTATCCGAATTTCAAAGAAAAATTCCAATCGGAGCCAAAAAATTTCACTCGATTCGAAGGGAACGTGTGATGCATTACCCCGCGTTTGCCATGGGAGCCGCGGCATATTCGATGCTCATTTTCCCTACTTTTAAAAAGTCGATTTTGGGGTTGTTTTTCAACGGTTCTCGAAAATTTTTGTTTCATAAAACAACATACCATTTTTTAGGTTTATTTTATCCTCACGATGACATGCAACAATCCATTTTTTAGAAATGTCTTCAATTTGTGGAAATCGGAAGTGTTTGATTTTCGTCCCTTTTACCATTTTATTATTATTACCACATTTCGCAACTGCACAACCCGGCATTTTCGAATTTAATAATAGAATTTTCAATTTTCACAAATTCGAATAATTTCAAATAATTTGAATTCGACAGAAGACAGAAACAGTACGAGTTCACGAGTACAGTTCGTACCACGTTCGTACACGATCGTTCGTAGTTTAATTCGCAGGTGACGTAATGCGCGATAGTAAACGTGTTTGAGAAAAATAATAAGCATACCGTTGTAAGTGTATCGTGGTAAAAACCATTTTTACATCCCCACGACACTCGCACGGATGCCAGATTTTCTTGAACGTTCGAGTTTATTCGAAGAGTGACCGATTACAGCTTCTTTGGAATTAAATTACTTTAGAAGTAAATAAGTACTAAATAAAAGTACGGTAAACTTATATATTTTTTAAATTTTGTGTCCTATTGAAAAAAGTCATGAACCGCTACCGGCGCCACCAGAAACCAAGAAATAACATTACCGAAAAGTTATAAATCGTATGCATATGGACAGAATGAAGGAAACAGATTAGCATCCATCACAGTAAAAAAAGATGTGGGTTATTCAAGAAATCGATGAGTTCCATAGAACAACGTTGCTTAATACTTGAAGCGAAGAAGAACAAAATAAAGAATGACAAATATAAACCGATCGCTCTGATTGCTATAACTTTGCAACCGATTGAATAACAAGAAAAAGTTTCAGACGTTTTCTTTAGAGAATTTAGTCTGTTTTATTTTTAATCACTTAATACTCTAAAGTGAACTGAAACCGAGATATTCACGAACATTCTCAAAAAAGTATTTTCTTCGCGTGGATGTTTCTCATATGGTTTTTACATATTCGAGGTCCTTATCGTTCGTGAAACCGTCCACAAGTCTTTTTAAAATTTCTCGTAAAGATAATGAAATTTATTCCAGCTTTCCCCCAATTATTTCCACAATAAAACAATGAAAATTGAATAGAAAATCTTGAGAAGTGAAGAGAAGAGAAATTAATTTTTAATTTTTCATCTTTGATTTTATATTTATCCCGTTTTTTATTTTTTGGGCAAAAACAAATTTTATTTGTATTTATAATATTTAAAGATTATTTAAAGATTTTGCCTTTGTTTTTTTTCATGTTTTTATTTAAAAAATCTAGAAAGATTCCTTATTAAATCGAACCTCTCCTCCCGCTTCGATGCGGTCAGGAAAGCAATCCTTGGAGATGAAACGATCCGACAGGTTAACATGAAAATTCATGTTTTCTCTGCTTTAGGCAAACCCATCCAATTAAATAAAAAAAAGGCACGAGCTGCATGCCAAGCGAAGCGAAAATTATCACCGTAGAAAAGGAAGCACCAAAATTATTAAAAATTTCTATGGTTGAATTTTAGTTTTTTAGAAAGTGACTGGGTAACTTTCAATAACAAAAATATTTTTAATCTAATTTTTTACTTCAGTATTTGTCATTCTTCCTAATTACAATTTTTTGCGATTTGCAGAAGAAAGATTTTATATTGAAATTTATGTAAATTTGTTTACCGTATTTTTAATTTGTATTTTATTGTAAACAAGTTTCGATTTGTATAAATTATCGGTTGTAAAATCAAATAAACCGATAATAACATTTAAATTTCAATTTTATGAAAATTGTAGATATTGCAAAAGCTTGATATACGTTCAATAGTAGTACAAGTACAGAAATTGCAGACGAATGAGAACATTATAAGGTTATTAGAAGTTCTGTAAATAATAAGGAAGTCTATTTATGTTAACTTAGCGGTTTATTCTTTATACCTATAAATTATCCTCCGATAAACAAAAATCATTAAATCCTAATTACCTTATGTAAACCCCGAACGTCTATTTAAACAATAAAATAACGAGCAAACAAAATTACACGGCACGTATTGTTATAATTTAATTTCCAAATTTAAAAATTGGATAATTGCTTAAATGCTATAAAATAACAAAAGTTTAGTCAATTAAATTCTAAAAAAAAATTTATAACGGTGTCTATTGCAATACTTTGCCCATTTACTAAGGGCACCCAGGCGTAATAATCTTCAAGATCTCGACTTTTACTTCCACGGTTTGTTACCGTTTTTTTGCCGTGTAACGCAAATTAGTTGTTGTCTAGTCCGCCAAATTATATTTTTCTAACGCGAGTTTTCGATAGTTTAATAACCCGATAATCGCGGATTTTTAAAAATCTAAAACAATTTCTCTTCGCTCCCTGCGGTACTCCACTCCACCAGAAGATCCTGCCTGCAATTTAGTCTGCAACTTTTTTATCGACCACTTTTTGTGTTTTACAGAAGTTAATATCCTTGTGTCCAATTATACGGAGCTTTAAGCACTGTAATTAACCGATCACGTTGCAATTTCTTGTTCCAATTACAGGCTTACTTATTTAAAAAGGTGTTTAAATATTTATTAATAAATATAATCTGATACTGTGTCAGTAGCTATATTAAACATTTTTTGTTGTCATTATTTAAACAAACTGGCAATAAATCAAGGATGTTAAAAATTATGAGTAAGTGTTTAAGACTGACAAGAACAAG
This sequence comes from Podabrus alpinus, assembly GCA_932274525.1. NCBI lineage: Eukaryota > Metazoa > Arthropoda > Insecta > Coleoptera > Cantharidae > Podabrus > Podabrus alpinus. Next base: position 73,595,155 of record OW026457.1, read on the forward strand.
TTTGCTATATGACTTGTAGTTTTTTAGTGAGTCACATAATAAACCTTTTTTGTAATTTTATTTTTGTTAAAATGATACCATAAACATTACGTATACCTCGAGAAATGTCCAAACCTGAATAAATTATCCGTATGTGCACGAGGTAGCCATAATTATTATTATGAAAACATTTCTTCAAATGTTAGAGAACTTTTATTTCAATTTTTAAAATATTCCGAATTACAAGGGGAGATTAATAAGTACGGTAAAAACGGTATAAGGAAAGGGGTTATAAAAAAATCCTGAAAGTGGTTTGTAACAAAATTAAATAGAAGGTCAGTTTTCAAAAGTTAAATGGATTCAAGCAACCGTTGGATTTTTATTCAATTTTTAATCGTAGTCAGTTTTACATTTGTAAAAATGTAGAAACTCAAATACCGCGCCGTGATAAAATTTTTAACAAAAAAAGGTAAAAGTGTAAAAGAAATAAAAAAGTATATGCTTGAAGTGTACAAGAAATCTTCACCCTCGCTAAAAACAATTTACAAGAGGGTTCCGGTTTTCAAAGCAGGACTAGAGTCAGAAGATGATCACCGCGAAAATGTACTGAAAATCAGTGACGAATTTATGGGGGCCCCATGGCTCAGCAAAGAAAAAGAAATTAACTTGAGAACAGAAATTCTAAAATATAAAATAATTTTGTGTTGAATATGAAAATTGCGGTGCACCCGAATTGCACCACGAAACGATTAGTCCACAAATCTCCTATCCGAACTGCTCCAATTTAATTTCAGGTAAACGTCTAACCTTTAATAGTTTGTCCGAATTAAACCACCTTCATTATAATCTTCTATGTAAGGTGGTTTCATTTTTAAATGTTCAAGCACAATATTGGAGTATAAGCATATATTTAATTCTTAATCAATGAGCAGTGGTGGCTCAGAACTTCTTTCAATGGGAGGACACAAAATTTAAATAAAAACTTAAATATAATAATATATTTTTGTGGTACTTTTAAAATTATAATAATACTCTTCATTGTCAAATTAAATAATCCGAGGGGGGAGGCCGCCCTCCATAAGTAGAATAGCAACGCTACTATTAAATAACAATTCTGATGTGATTATAAATCAAGTTTTCACTTTTTAAATTGATCTGGTAATTTTGTTCCGGTGCAGCCTAAAGGCCGCACAGCTGAGGCAATCACATTCTAGATCAACGGTGGGCAACCTCCGGCCCGTGGGCCAACTCCGGTCCGCGTAAAGTTCTAATCCGGCCCGCGAGATCTTTAGAAGAAATAATAAATAAATATTTTCAAAAACAAAAATTTTAAAGAAAAGGATTATGTTAGTACCTAACATAAGGAAAAAGGAGAGATCTACAGTTTAATTTTCGATATAATTCGTCTTATTTAAATTAAATTAAAAAGTATTGTCAAAAGTAAATTGAAAAGTACACTAGACCCTCCATGTACGCGAGTTCGATGTACGCGAATTCAGAATAACGCGAATTAGATTTTGATACCTGAATTTTTTATACGCGAAGTAAAATTCCCTTTAACGCGAATTAAGTTTTCGCGTATTATTAAAATAACTAGGTGGCACAGTCGGCCTACCGGCCGCCTTTAGCCATCTAGACCGTGTCGGATGTGGTTGTTCGGCCTTCGGCCTCACTACAAGGTTCTAAAGTAGCCTATGTTTTTCGTAGCGTTGTAAATATCGTAACTTCTACACCTAATTTGGTTAAGATTGGTCAAATAGAAACGTAAAGCACGTGCACGCGTATTTGCATTGTCGATCGGTTGACAGCTTGACAGCATTCATTATTGTTTTTTAAGTTGATTTTGAGTAACCTGCCCTCCTTTAAGGAATCTCGATAATCCATTCATGCGCGTCCCATAGGGACGCGCATGGAGATCAAGATGCTGTGGCGTATTCCACACTCCCAGACCTTCCATCACGCTTTCTTTAATTTGCAATGAAGAGTGTTAACATTTTCAAAGTAAAACAAGAATATTCGTATTATTAGATTTGTCCTTTTATTTAAATTTTTTGTCCTACCATTGAAACATTGAAATTTATACGGCTTATTTTGTTTCTATTGCGTATACATTATTTTAGCATTTCCGGGACTTAAACTGCAATTCATAATTTATTATTTAATGCTGTAATTTCAATATAACCCTTTCAAAATAAAAAATAACGATTTAACGTTTTTTAACAATCAAGTTGCATTCGGTCTTCATGGAAATATTTTATTTGTTTTTACTTAAGTCCCTTGGGATTTAAATTCACTTTAAATCCCTTGAGATATAAATTTGTACTTTAGTGTTCGAAAAAAGAAATTAAATATCAGTTTAAGTTCCGGAATTGCATAGTAAACACTTTAAAAATAAACCAATAAAGATACATATGAGCAAATGGATAGAAGTGATGTTTTAAGGCCGCACTGATTCGCGATTGCTCAGATTGTGCAGTCTAAACACGTGCCCATCTATGCAAAATCGAAATTAACTATATAAAGAAAATATCCCCCAGCGCATGGAGATCAAGTTGCTGTGGTGTATTCCACACTCCCAGACCTTCCATCACGCTTTCTTTAATTTGCAATGAAGAGTGTTAACATTTTCAAAGTAAAACAAGAATATTCGTATTATTAGATTTGTCCTTTTATTTAAATTTTTTGTCCTACCATTGAAACATTGAAATTTATACGGCTTATTTTGTTTCTATTGCGTATACATTATTTTAGCATTTCCGGGACTTAAACTGCAATTCATAATTTATTATTTAATGCTGTAATTTCAATATAACCCTTTCAAAATAAAAAATAACGATTTAACGTTTTTTAACAATCAAGTTGCATTCGGTCTTCATGGAAATATTTTATTTGTTTTTACTTAAGTCCCTTGGGATTTAAATTCACTTTAAATCCCTTGAGATATAAATTTGTACTTTAGTGTTCGAAAAAAGAAATTAAATATCAGTTTAAGTTCCGGAATTGCATAGTAAACACTTTAAAAATAAACCAATAAAGATACATATGAGCAAATGGATAGAAGTGATGTTTTAAGGCCGCACTGATTCGCGATTGCTCAGATTGTGCAGTCTAAACACGTGCCCATCTATGCAAAATCGAAATTAACTATATAAAGAAAATATCCCCCAGCGCATGGAGATCAAGTTGCTGTGGTGTATTCCACACTCCCAGACCTTCCATCACGCTTTCTTTAATTTGCAATGAAGAGTGTTAACATTTTCAAAGTAAAACAAGAATATTCGTATTATTAGATTTGTCCTTTTATTTAAATTTTTTGTCCTACCATTGAAACATTGAAATTTATACGGCTTATTTTGTTTCTATTGCGTATACATTATTTTAGCATTTCCGGGACTTAAACTGCAATTCATAATTTATTATTTAATGCTGTAATTTCAATATAACCCTTTCAAAATAAAAAATAACGATTTAACGTTTTTTAACAATCAAGTTGCATTCGGTCTTCATGGAAATATTTTATTTGTTTTTACTTAAGTCCCTTGGGATTTAAATTCACTTTAAATCCCTTGAGATATAAATTTGTACTTTAGTGTTCGAAAAAAGAAATTAAATATCAGTTTAAGTTCCGGAATTGCATAGTAAACACTTTAAAAAGTGTAAAAAAGGGAGCCATTGCCACCCCCCTGGGTTTAGCCCCCTCTTTGAGTCAATCGTAGATCCGTCACTGCTAAACGGCGGAAATTCGTAACGAATGATAAACGTCTTTCCATTTTAGAAATATCTCAAGACATCAATTTATCCTATGGTACTCGTACCATCCATACAATTCGACATCATCATCTTTATGTATAAAAGGGAAGTACAAGATGGGTTCCACATTTGCTGTCTCCTGAAGAGAAGCAATTTCGAGTCGAAACTTCGGAGCAATTTTTGGAAATGTGCGAGGCTGATCCAAGAAAAATTTTAAATAACATTTATACGAGGGTCAAGCTGAATTTATTGAGAATAAAAAACACGGTTAATATTTTCTAGGATTTTATTTTAAATATGCTCAAAGTAATTCCCTCCAACAATGATACACTTGACCATTCTTTCTTTCCACTGCTTAAAAGCTCCCAACCAATCTTCTTTCGGAACACCTTCAAAATAAGTATGAACTGCGGTATTCTTCTTCAGACGAAAACCTTCTGCCCCGCAAATTTTTTTTAAGCCCAGAAAATAGCCAAAAGTCGCACATTGCTAAATCAGGTGAGTACGGCGGATGTTCTATGACTTTAAATTTTTTTCAGCCAAAAACTGGCGAGTTATAGCTGCCGAATGGGATGATGCATTATCATGGTGGAGCATAATTCCCTTGGCTGGAACTCTACTGAACACATCAGGTAAACATTTTTCAGTGTACCATTTAGCTGTAACTGTCTTTTGTCCATCTAGCTTAATGGCATTTACTAGGCCCGTACTTCTGAAGAATACCGCATACATAACTTTTTTCATAGCTCGCTGTTTCTTGATCATTGTTGGAGTTTCCTCATCTTCGTGAATCCATACACGACTCTCTTGACGAGTAGGTATGTCGAAAAAGGAAATATAAGTTTCGTCACCTGTCACGATTTTGGAATAAATTTAGTGTCCGCCATTATTTAACAAATTTAGAGTTTCATGGCAAATTCTTACATTCTCTGCTTTTTGGAAATCAGAAAGGTGATGCGGCACAAAACGACGGACCACTTTTTTTAAATGCAGGTGATCGTGTATGATTGTTTTAACAGCTGAGGATCCAATCTTGAGTTGATGCTCTATTACCCCATAAGTGGATTTATTGTCCTCTTTAATTATTTTTTTAACAGCAGCAATGTTTTTGTCGGTAACAGCGGTAGAAGGACGTCCTGCTCCTTTTTGATGCTGAACGGAATTCCTTTCGCGTTCAAATTCCTTATACCATCGGTAAATTGTAGCCAAGGAAGGTGCTTGTTCACTAAAAGTTGAATCTAAACTCTCTTTGCACTCGTAAGCGCTTAAATCTTTTTTAAAATCATAATAAATCATGATTCGAAAAAGCTCTCTTGTTAATTCCATGTTTTCACTTGCAATGTCACTTTAAAAAATTAGTAACTTGAGTTATAACGAACGTATTTTCAACTTCTAAACTTCAAATGACAGATAAAGAGTTTCTCTAAATAATACCGTATGTTTTATTTTTAACAACTTACTAGATCTATTTTATTCTCAATAAATTCAGCTTGACCCTCGTAACATGTGATGAGACATGGATTCATTATTATGATTCCGAATCCAAACAAGAGTCTATGCAGTGGATAGAAAAGGGAAAATCGTCACATAAGAAAATGGCAAAATTATGACCACAATTTTTTCGGAATGCCGCGGGAATTCTGTTAACTGATTGCCTGTGTTGTAACAGGCATCCATTATTCAGAATTATAACAAAAATTCAAGGAAGCTATCCAAGAAAAACGAAAGGGCAAAGTGAAACAAAACTTTTTCTCACTAGTTCACAAGTTTACATTATTAAAATGTGTGACTTCGAAGAAATAAATCGCCCACCTTACAGTCCAGATTTGGCCCCTAACAATTACTTTGTATTCCCAAATTTGAGAAAAAGGAGATTACCTCGTGAAATAAAATTAATTCAGTAATGCAACTTACGATTGGAAATAACAATAAAAAGGTACCATTCCGCATTTTCGTTTTTAGACAAATCCGGCCCTGCCACAACATCTTTTGTTAAAATTTCTGATAATTAAGTCCATTGTTTTAAAGAGCATAATAATTATGCAACGTGCTACTTACGACACAGCAACAAAGCGAGAAGACGTGCTAATATATTGTTACGTATTGCAAACGTGGTTTACACGATTATAAATAACCAATTAAGATAAAAAGATAACAAAATTCTTCGAGAAAAATGGGATTCTATAAAAATTTACGATCGACGAGATTGCTAAAGTGTTTTAAACTGCGATTTGATCGACATGTGCGGCATACTCGGCCTAGTTTTCCAATGATCAAATTAATCAAACTCGTAAGTCACGGAACGTGACTAAATTTAATTTAAAATGACGCGACGGTCTAATAAATAAATTTAAGGCCAAGTAATTTAACTTGACAAAAGTTATAGAGGTTGCCATTTAAATAATTCGGAAAAATTTTTGTGGTCGTTTGGCAATTATATTAATTGCAAAAGGAAATCACCCCGGTCCTTGAGAACCGCAAAAATCTTTTGCAGATCTAAGAAGTTGAAAATGGATGCCATTAGACGTTTGCCTATCAATCAACGTAACCTCAGCTTTAGATTAATTTGCACACTAATGCGGTTTCAAATAAATAGTTCCACTTCGTGAAGGACTTGACCAAATTATGCTCCAACGTTAAGTGTTTGCAATTTTTCTTCCACGCGGAATGTCGACAAAAAAACAGAAGAAATTATGGTCTCACAGTTCAGCGATGTGGTTCTTGGTTTGATGAAGTTAAATTTTACACCTCTGCGGTGGGTAGCAATTGATCCACAAAGCAATTTGATTAATAAATGATCATTGTAAACCCCAAAACTGAATGTTACCGACATAAAAAAAATTCAGTCTATTAGAACAAGATTTGAACCGCGGTTAGTTTTTAGACACCACGAGTGTTATTACACTACGCTATACCGCAATTGTATTTGTATAACTACTTTTTGATCAAATTGTCCAAGATAGTTAAAGTAAAAAAATTGCTCCGTTTGGTCTACTATCTCAAATCTGTGTGAGTTTGCGTCATAAGATGTTATGCGGAATGTCCATTGAAACTCAAAGGTCTTTGCGAGGGTCGGTCTCTATTTAGCAAATCACATCAGACCTGGGGATCGAACGTGGATTGCTCCACTGAACCAGGGCGCGAAACACCTGCGCCACGAAGCAATTGAAAGTTAACTGCGCTTATTCGAAATTTGCGTTGAAAGTTTATACTAAAAAAAACCCACGTGGGTAGAATTTTTGTTATTTTTCAAAACAATAAGGCGTTTACAGATAATCGCTCATTTACATAAACACAAATAGCTTTTGTGCAAGTTTACTATTGTAACCGAGACAGGACTCAAATTTCTAGCTAGATAACCTCTCCAAGGGTTACGTTATAATAAATCTTAAGAGCAGATCTCATCAAGACCCTCAGATGCTGCAACTGAATTGTTTACGTGAAAAAATGTTGGAATATTAAATATAACGATTTTGTCTACAAAATTTTGTAAATGTTTTGTTTTCTTTTTATAATTTAAATAATTTGAAGTTTACATTTGCTTAGCTTAAAATCGTTAAATTTTATATACGTACACGCAAACAATTGTTTGCCTTTGTTTTCAGGACCGAGTTTTTCTAAGAAAGCGTTAATTTTTTGGTCATTTGAATTTAATAAAAGTAATAGGACTCTCCGACAATCATGGTTAATATGCGTTAAATAAAATGTCGACACCTGAATTAGTGTATAATTTAGACAGACAGTCCATTCTGCTTAGTGCGGCCTTTAGGCCGCACAGTCAAGGAAATCAAGTATGACACGTATTATTACTGTGCGTAATGGTTAAAACCGACGTGATAAAACTGATCATATCTGGAAATCAAACAAATATTATACAACAAGAAAGAAATTTACAGTATAAATTAGAAACGTGTTGATGATGCCTCATAGATTTCTCTGTCGCTTGAATGCATTTGTACGCACTAGGAATAATATTTTCTAGCAAGGAATATTATGCTTAAACAGTAAAATTAAACAGAATTTAACTTATTGGATCGGAGTATCGTAGTTATTAATAAGGCATTATTTTTTGGCAATCGTATAAAAGTGACGTTTAAACGGAAAAAAGGAACGATGTTAAACAATTATTATCTCAGTATCGAACTGTAGAATAAACTAGAAAATATGTCGATATCTATCGATTCTTCACGTTTATTTATTTTTGATCGTGGGAAGGCCCGGAATCCAGTGGTTTGCTATGATGTCTACGCCTCTGCTCTTAGGTTTGTTTCGGCAATAATTGTTCAGATACTTATGCTTTCATTTATTTGCACCATCTCGTGTCGTATTTTTCTATTTTTTGTATCCCTAATAGCATTTTGTAGCTCTTCGAGCTTGTCCAGCATTGTCGTGGTTACTTCCATCCTACCATTTTTACTAATTTTTCTATGCCTTCGCTTTATTTGTTCTCATACACAATTAGTAATACTGTGTCGGGGTTCACGAGGGGGGGAGCATTGTTGGAGCAATCTTTTCCTCAATTATTTGAATTTTTATTTATTCTTTGGGACTCTTTTGCTCTCCATTCTGTTTAAATGCGATCTCCATGCAATTTTCTCTATACTCCAAGATTTTTTGATTAATAGTGAAGATTTTTAGTTCGTCGCGGATATCCTCGTTTCTTATTCGATATATTTTCCAAAATTCCATGAATTCTTATTTATGTACGTCTTAAAAAATTGCAGAAATTTGACCCTAGAAATTTGACGCAGTATAACCACTACTGTTAATAATAATTGTTTGCGTTCTCCGATCTCCATCATGACGCAGAGATTTGTACTTTTTCCAGTCCATGATTCACATCCCCCACAAATCCACAACCTGCAGTACAATAGGGAAGTAAAAAGGTTTCATGATTAACTTCTTTGAATTCAGGATTATTCAATATCATAGCTCGGTCCTTCCATACAAGTTGCAGATTGGAAATAGCACACCATTTCGTTACATCTCATGATTTTACTCGTGGTTGCATCATTTTTATTGCTGTTTGTTGTGGGTCACTACCACGATCTTCGTCTTCCAACTAATAATTCGGAAATAGAATATTTCAGGGAAATGCTCTATGGTAATAGAGTTGGTAAACTTATTGTCAAATTTAAAATCGTGGTTCGAAAAAGTGCAGTAGGTTACATGAATTACTATGCCAGTGTCATAAAATATAGGTTTTTGTCTAAAAACTGTCGAGTGTCAATGAAATTCTTCAGCGTGCCACTTTGGGCACGTTGGTTCGCCACCGTTCCTCTTATTACATAGCCGAATAGTAATTTATGAAGGAAAATTCGAATCTCTAATGTTAGAGTTACACCAACAACATTTGATGAGTAAATTAATTCATTTTTAATATTCGGAAAAATTGTTGGTGTAATACACCGTCTTGTAAAATATACTCACAGAAGTTCATCTCACAGGTAATTGCCAAAATTAGAACATGTTGAATTTTTCCGTTAAGTCTTGTGTGAATTAATTAATTTTAATTTACTACAGAAAAGAGTGCTTTTGATCTTTTTTCAATAATTGCTTAAAATCACAGAACCGTTACCGATGAATTACACCAGTTTGTGAAATTTTCCATCCTATTATTGATGAAGTAAAGCGCTTAGTTGTGCGGCCTGAAGACCGCACTGACGATTAAAATTAATCATCAACATTAGGAGTAGATAAATTTCATAATCTCATAATCGGCAGTAATCGTAATTTTTAGATTTGAAGAAACAGTTAACCAATCAAATAAGTTTAATCCTTCAAGCCAATATAGTGTACAATACGTTTTCGATCCAACCTGCTTGGATTGGTAACTAAGTAAAACTGAACTAATGAGAAGAGCATAATAGAATTGATTCCAATGTAGAAAAGAAAGGAAGGAGTTGGCAAGAAGATGTGGAGAAATATTTTTTTGCGTTGTCTGCACTCGGCGCTAAAATACCTAGCTACTATACGCGAAAGTAAAATTATCAACATTCAAAGCCACTATATATTTGAAACCAAACTTTAAACTGAGAGATCCCAGTTGATCATTTAAATTCAATCCACATAGAATACAGTGGCTGGTCGTGACTGTTTTCAGTGGGAGGACATACAATTTAATATTTAACATTAATGTGATTTTATTTACTTGGTTATTTCTAGAGTTATTTAATTCAAAAGGAACTTTCATTGATAACCCTTAGGACAATCGCGAACATTTTAGAAATTAACGACCCCCAAGCACGGGAAGGGGGGGCAAATGTGTTTACGTATTCCATACGCCCCAGACCTCCCGATCTCTGTAACCTTCGTTTCTTAGAACTTCACTTGCAGCGGCAGATAGTTAATAAGTTTTTTGGATGAAAGGGCACGTGCTGTTGTGCTCTTTAAGGCAAGTCGCCACTGATAGAATACATGAAAAAATTTATAAGTGAAATACAATCCTACGAAGTGATTATCAGGAGTAATTGATAAATGACAGGAATGTTTGGTACACCATGACTCCAAGATGGATGAATGGGTTTGAATTTTTACAAAAATCTCAGACATCAGTTCTAGAAACTCTGAGTGCCAAACTGTTGATCTAAAATCAACAGCTTGGGACTGTAAGTAACTAATAAAGAAGAACAATGTCACCCTGTTGTTAGTAGCAGGGCATGAGGGGATAGTTGTAAAAAGGACAGCTGATCCACAGCAGCTGAGTCAAGGTCACTTTCATTTGTGCTTTTGGGCATTGAATTATATCACTTTTAAATTTAAAAAAAAATAACAAGAAAACAAAAAAAAATACCTTATATCATAACAAATCCAACAGAAGAGCATGGGATTGGAACCCAGGACTACAAATTCGTAGTCGCTTAAGTTTTCCGCTATGCCAGTCTGTTATGATAACGAACTTATAAAAATTCATTTTACTATAGGTACTAGAATTAGCAGTCCTAAAACAGTTCAACTGGCATTTAAAACTTTTTACTTAAAATTCAGGTTATGCCCGGGTATATTTAAATTTAGTGCTTTATTATTCTTCAGCTCGATGGTTATCTTAGAGCGACCGTTTATGTTCTATGATAAAGTACAATGCGACATTTACTACCTCGTATCGTTTGCTGGGTGCATTCATGGCAACTTTGTTGCAAAGTAGAGTTCTTTATGTACTTTTTCACTTAAAAAGAGATAATTATGTAAATTCCACAAAATTAACCTCAATTAAACTTTCCTTCGCTTCTGCCGTAATTGCGTAAACTTCAACGTCGAACGGATGCTTTTCGCAAAATTTATCGACGTTGCAGCTAAAAGTAGACAATAAATAAAAATGAAATGATTTCCGTTACAGCGGATGTAACAGTTGCGACCTGAGTCAGAACGACAGGTGGATTAATAATCAAAAACACTTGCTGCGCTTAGAAAATTTAAAACCATGCCTCGAAAGGTGGTTTGCATGGATGAACAACGTTAGCTCGCTAACAAAAGCTAAAAATCAACGGACCAAGAAAAATCGTTAAAGAATCACAAAGTTCAAGATTTTTTATGGTGGCTTACTATGTGGAACGGTAATTTCCTTCTGAGCTTTCGGATTTATATAACTGGACAAGGCCAAAAATAATAGTTCAAAAAAAGGAATAAGTGATCGAAGAGCCATCATCAGAAAGTAAGATTAGAAATCGGAAAGTGAAGAGGCATATTTATGATATGGTTAAACTTACGATTATATGATTTACTTTTAATTAGTTTCCTGATTACCTCATTAATTGTCGCTTTTCATAGCAAGATATATTGGTTTTTTCTGTCTTTGATTACAAAGCTGTTTATTAGACCGTTTACCTCAATCAAATCCACATTTTCTATTTTCAATTTGGAGCGAAAAAATAATTATTGTTAGGCGCCGTTATATCTACGTAATAAAATTTTGTGATATAATAAACTTATATTTATTATTTCTTTAGCGAGATATTAATTTGCAAAACATTTATTTAATCGAGGATAACACTAAGAAATATATTTTATGTACATACACGTTTTACACATAAATGTTTCACTTTATTGCTTTTTCTTTAAATTAACACTAATACCCACAACATTAAAAATTATAATGACTAATAAATTTTGAACAATCGATAAGTTTACTCTAATTAATTGGGTTTAGAAAGTGTGATTAAATTAAGCGATATTTGCATTTAATTTATTTATTGATCTACCCAAAGAATTTTTTACAACAATAATAAAGTAACGAAGATTTTGAATAATCACGAAGGCTTTAATTCAAACGAGATTTCAAAAAAAAATCGACGACTACCTGTTTTACATTCAATTAAATGCGTAACATGAACCGGAGACTTCAACGAGCGAATAAACGAGTAACCTAGCAATTTGTTGACATTTGTTCAGGATAGCGCAGGATGTGGAATGAATTGAAGATGATCCGTACCAAAAAGAAAGCATGAGAACTGTAACGTTTTAAGGACGGTTGAAGCGGCCCTTTAACGTACATTTAAATAACTTCCTGTTTCCGGTAGGTACCTACTACATGAACCTGATATTCAAATGCAATGGTAATTAACATGTTAACGAAGTGTTATCAGGTGGATAATTAGCGATCGAGTACAAACGGGTAATCTAAATTGATGGCGCTTAGTACCACAGCGAAAATCGTTTCAATTAATCACAATTTTTTTTCAAAAAATAATCTCCAACAATTCGTTAACGAGCCAAAAAAACATTTACTAAAAAACTACTGTTGGTATTGTTGATGCCAAAGCGGTCTAATAAAAGAACCATTTGGCAAAATCATTCCTGATTAATACAACAGATAAAGTAGACATCAATAAAAGCTAAAATTTATTTTCAAAAACCCACACTGCACAATTACATTAAAAAATGTTGAAAAAATTTGATAGATCATTAATTAAAAAACCATACGAAAATATAAAAATATCAAAGAAATTATGTAAATAAAGCCATTTGTGAATACGTCAAAACATTTCCAAAATTATAACCCATACACGTCCGCTCTTCTCCTTAATGATAATTTATTGAAATTTGCAAAATTTACAAAATACCGTAGGACACCTACACCTCCTTTTTTAATTTGAATAAAAATCAAATAAAACTTACGTTAAATAAGAAAATTGTTAAAAGGTTACGTTAATTGTTGTTAAAAAACACGCAGTAATAAACACACGACACACTCAAAAATAATAGAATCGTAAAACTCGCGCACTTTGGAGCACCGGTCACTGACTGAGGACTGACAGTTCTTCAGTACTGAAGAATAGAAATTCAATGAAAGCTCTCCCACCATCAGTCTGCATGAAAATTATAATGACAGTTACGAGTGTTGTATTATTAATTTCTCCTTTAATAAGTAAATATAATATAAATTATGTTTCGCGTACTTTTTTACAGCTGCGAATGCAATTGAAAATGCATTAAGTGTAATTGATGCGGAAGCGTGGAAATTTGGTCGTAATTAGACTGCCGAAGGCTTCGTTTTTAATAATTTTCGCAAAACTATGAACGTATTTCGGAGTCTCGTTTCTAAATTTCGTGTTTAAATTTTTTTTAAGATATTCATATCTGAAATCATAAACAAACCTTAATGTGATTAGTAATTGAGTATTGGAAACTTTTAAGTTTTTATTTATTTAAATGCCTTCCATGAATTGTTTATGAACGACGACGTTAAGAATTTTTATCGCTTAGGTTAGAAGTTTCTTAGATTCCAAATTACCACATCAATAAGTTTTAAAGTAATTGGGAACTACCTTACAGATACCAAGCTTAATTTTAACATAAAACCAATAGCTCAGAACGCCGTGGAATTGATAAATTTGGATCTTCCTCATCGTACTTCGGATTTTAAATATTTTCGTGCGATTTTCGATTGCAATTAAAGACATCATACTGATATTACACGGTCCCATAAGTATCTGGCCTAACAAAGAAAACACAAAAATTTTGGAACAAAAATTTTTTTTTTCTCAACATAGTTTCCATTTAGCTCTATACACTTTTGCCAGCGATGTTCAAAAGCTTCGATACCCTTTTTATAGTAAGAACCGTTAAACTCTTCAAAATAAGCATCAACCGCAGATTCGACCTCATCATTATTGTCAAATTTTTTACCATCAAGCCATTTTTTTAAGTTTGAAAAGAGAAAATAATCCGAAGAGGGAAAATCTGGCGAATAGGGTGGGTGAGGACGCAATTCGAACTTTAATTCATTGATTTTGGCCATCGCGATAAGGGATGTGTGAGCAGGGGCATTGTCGTGATGAAGCAACACTTTCTTTTTCGCCAAATGTTGCCGCTTTTTCTTAATTTCATCACTCAAACGCTGCAACAAGTTTGCATAATACTCGCCGTTGATGGTTTTTCCTTTTTTAAGATAAGTAATGAAGATTATGCCACGCGAATCCCAAAAAACTGACGCCATGACCTTACCAGCAGATGGAGCGGTTTTTGGGCTTTTGAGCCCATTGTTTTGACTGCTCCTTCGTCTCAGGTGTATAGTAGTGAACCCATGTTTCATCCATAGTTATAAATCGACGCAAAAACTCGGATTTATTGCTCTGAAACATAGCCAAACAATCGGTTGAAAATGGGTTTTGTTCCATTGTGAGCAAACGCGGCACCCATCTTGCACAGAGCTTGGTCATGTCCAAATTTTCGTTCAATATGCGATGTACAACACTTTTTGAAATCCCTGCTATATCTGCTATCTCTCGCACGTTCAATCGACGATCACCCAATACAATTTTGTGGACTTTTTTCACATTTTCTGGCGTGGTCACCTCATTTGGTCGACCACTGCGATGTTCGTCTTGGCAGCTCGTACGACCTCGTTTAAACTCTGCCACCCAATATTTTATTGATGAAATTGAAGGTACAGACTCCCCCAAAATAGGATCTAGCTCGTCTTTGATGTCGGTTGGACGAAGACCTCTTAAATGAAGGTATTGTATCACATAACGACAACCAATTTCTTCCATGTTTATAAATTCACTGAGAGCGTTTACTACTGATGACTGTCAATCAAAGACTAAACAACGTATCGTTGTCAAACTTAAGCTTTATAAGGTTAGTACTTTCAAACAAAAATTTTGTTTCAACCAACTAACGCGATCTATATGTGAGGCTAGGTACTATTGGGACTACCCTCTATACCAACGGTGGGCAACTCCGGTCCGCGTAAAGTTCTAATTCGGCCCGCGAGATCTTTAGAAGAAATAATAAATAAATATTTTTAAAAACAAAAATTTTAAAGAAAAGGATTAGGTTAGTACCTAACATAAGGAAAAAGGAGAGATCTACAGTTTAATTTTCGATATAATTCGTCTTATTTAAATTAAATTAAAAAGTATTGTAAAAAGTAAATTGAAAAGTACACTAGACCCTCCATGTACGTGAGTACATGGCCTTACTACAAGGTTCTAAAGTAGCCTATGTTTTTCGTAGCGTTGTAAATATCGTAACTTCTACACCAAATTTGGTTAAGATTGGTCAAATAGAAACGTAAAGCACGTGCACGCGTATTTGAATTGTCGATCGGTTGACAGCTTGACAGCATTCATTATTGTTTTTTAAGTTGATTTTGAGTAGCCTGCCTTCCTTTAAGGAATCTCGATAATCCATTCATGCGCGTCCCACAGGGACGCGCATGAATGGATTATCGAGATTCCTTAAAGGAAGGCAGGCTACTCAAAATCAACTTTCCTTTCCTTTGCGAATTTTTGCACTATTTCAATACAAAAACATGCGCAGGGACCTACATAATAACTGTGCCAAATTTGGTTCCGATCGGTCAAACGGTTTAGGAGTCTATAGGGAACATACATACATACATCCATTTTTATATAGTATATAGATTATGTGTTATCCAAATAGCATAAACAAATGTGGAGGTGTAGGTGTATATAAATCTTACGTCGAAGCTAAAGATATTCATTGAACTATAAAGGCCCGCGGACGAAACGTAAATATTATTCTGGCCCCTGTTATACAAAAGGTTGCCCACCCCTGCTCTATACGACAAAACTGTCACCACATCCAAAATTGTCCCAATTAAAACAAGGTGGAACTCGCTTTAGCGGCAGTTCTTAGGCTTCTATACAGCTACCTTTCTGGTGTGGAAAGTTGTCTTTATCTGGTTATTTTTGATCGCCATATAATGTAACACCACATAATCAGATAATCTGCACCAATTAAATTTTTTGCGATTGGTAATTATCATTTACTATATAAGTAATAACAATCAAACTTTTCCATTCTATTAGAAATTTTACTTCTCTGTAATGTATGGTCCTTTTTTTGAGGTGGACCAATCTTCTCCTTTCTCTTTTATTTATAACTTAACTTCACTAACCACATCAATAAAAAATTATTTTTTCACATCAAAGTAAAACAAGTAGTTTATATAGGGAGACCTCTTCGAAAATATCTTTAACTTAGTAAATTTCTTTCGAACATTTGCGTATTTATAAATTGCATTAGCGAATCGAAGCAACGGATTAACAGATTAACGTAATACTATATAGACGAAGTATTTAAAATATAACAACGTATCAGGGCTCATATTCTAGAACTCGTGAGAATTCATTCGCATACGAAACTACGTCATTTTCGCATACGAATCAAAAATTCGTATTCTCGAGCAATCGTCTACGAATATTTGCGCACGAAAATTACACGACCTACAACGTGTGGTACTTACGCATGAGAAAATTTGGTCGTGTGCGATTAGTTTAATTTATGTACATATTATATTATAAAAATAGTGAGTTAAAAATTATTAAATGAAATTATTTTATTATTGAATTGAAATGAAATTATTAAACGAAATTTTAACTTAACGACTAAAGAAATTATTTTACAATTAATTAGTTTAATTTATGTACATATTATAAAAATAGTGAATTACAAATTATTAAATGAAATTATTTTATTATTGAATTTAAATGAAATTATTAAACGAAATTTTAACTTAACGACTAAAAATAATAAAAAGTAATAACTAAAAATTAATTGGTGAAACAGAAACTCTCGTCCAAACAAAGTAAGTATTAAAATAAAAATTAATGTAAAAAAATATATAATGGATTTAAACTACTTAGCCAATTTATTTAACAACTCGACAAGAGCATTGCCAATTTTCTCTTTAGCTAGTACCTCTCTTTCTAGTAGTTCTAATTTTTTGTTTTGGTACATCTCTTTCCTTCTCATTTTTTCTTGTGCCTCCTGTATATTTTTTTATCGTGCTGATTTTTCCCTTCGTTTTTGTCCTCATATTTGAGATTATCCACTTAATCCGGATTAAGTAACTATGAACCACGTAACTATGCGATAAAATTCGTGTGCCATTCGAGAATACCAGATTTAAGCTATCATCGAGTCGTATGCGAAACTTATTATGCGAAATGATTCGTATGAGAATAAAATCGAGCGAGTTGGAGAATAAGGGCCCAGTTGATCAACGTTATGATTGGCTCTGAAACATGCGGACGGACACGAAGCCAGACCATAAGGCTTCTTTCTATACCTTGTATAGAAGCCTAAATAAGGCTTCTTGTTATACTTTGTATAGAAGCCTAAAAGTAGCGCACTGGCTACCCAGTTCTTAGACCTCTATGCACACAGAGTATTTCCAACACGATTTGAAACGCTCTGTATGATTTTGAATTATGAGGACGGACGGACGGACAGACGGACGGACAGACACGGAGCCAGATCATAAGGCTTCTTGTTATACTTTGTATAGAAGCCTAAAAGTAACTAGAATTTTTGTTGGTAAAACCGTGTAAAACTAGCTTTAACTGATTTCGCGGAAAAAAGTTAACCTTAAATACATACCAAAAACAAATGTCAATAATAATTATAACCTACAATATTGACACATAAAAATATTACTTATCAGTCTGTTACCTATGTTGACAGCCCAAT
This sequence comes from Podabrus alpinus, assembly GCA_932274525.1. Lineage (NCBI taxonomy): Eukaryota > Metazoa > Arthropoda > Insecta > Coleoptera > Cantharidae > Podabrus > Podabrus alpinus. The sequence goes on from OW026457.1 coordinate 73,612,822, forward strand.
ATTGCTCTGTTAACTTATCAGACGACTTGACAGACTGGTAACTGCTAACAGTCATTGGTGAATACAAATATATCACATTAACAGACTGTTATTGACTTGACTCTCTGTTAGCAACTTAACAGAGCTTGGTGAATACGGCTGTAAATGTCACTGATTACATTTTTGCTTGGAAAACCAAAAACACGTCTGGAATAGTCGACTGTTTACTCGCGACACCGGCAGGCCGCTTATGTTAAATTAATAATTATTATTAATAATATTAAAATTAATTATTAATAATGAAATTATCATCTTAAACCTAGTAAAACACTTAAATATTAGTGGGATATTCTAATGTTTGAATATGCCGTAGTTGGTAATTTGTTCGAGAGAAATTCGTCCAACTCAGCATTTGTACGACTGAACATTTAATCGACAGGGCATTTTCAAACAAATTTCTGTCGCACATAACGCTGTCGAACAAATTACATAAAATCGAGTATTCGAATACTCGATTTCCCAGCCCTCGTAGATATAACACTACCATAACACACCAGCTACAAGATTTTTTTTTAATTAATTTGATTTTGATTAAAAAATATTAGTTTTTTGATATCTATGATATCAAAACCCTAAAATAGCATCGTCCGAACCAAGTAACGTGATATAACATGCTTCGAAAATATTATTTTTAAAGCATGGTATATAAGTTACGTTCGTAATATAGATTGTACCATAATTGCTGACTTTCGATGTGATAAATACTGAAGAAAGATATGATTTCGCGCTATGCTGAAGAAAAATTGGTCACAAAGTTGCTAATGATTGTAATGTTACATACAATTTCTTAACGGTGTGGATATATTGTTCAAAAGATAAAAATACAAATAACGGATAAGCAGATAATGCAATAAATGGATAAACAGATTAACGGATCAACAGATCAACAGATCAGCGGATCAATGTATCAACGTATCAATATATCAACGTATCAATGTATCAACGTATCAATGTATCAACGTATCAATGTATCAACGTATCAATGTATCAACGTATCAATGTATCAACGTATCAACGTATCAACGTATCAATGTATCAACGTATCAATGTATCAACGTATCAATGTATCAACGTATCAAAGGATCAACAATTTACTATATAGGTTACACTTTGTATTTAAAATTTAGGTAATACTTTTGAAAAGGAATCGATATAGCAAGTACCACTAATTTATAAACATGAACAACTCAAGCAATTATTCTAGCAGCGACTTTTCCGATTCCGATTTTGATTCTGATGAAATCAATACAAAACATCATCTAACCTGTAATAATAATAAATTGCATTAGCGAATCGAATCAACGGATTAACAGATTAACGCAATACTATATTGTAACGATATTTTGCGCTCGTTTAAATTGCCCCTTGGGTAGCCAGGGCTGAGGACGTCTTGTCGAACACTTTTAAAAATAAAAGTAGCGCACTGGCTACCCAGTTCTTAGACCTCTATACACACAGAGTATTTCCAACACGATTTGAAACGCTCTGTATGATTTTGAATTATGCGGACAGACGGACGGACAGACAGACGGACGGACAGACAGACGGACGGACAGACAGACGGACACGGAGCTAGATCATAAGGCTTCTTGTTATACTTTGTATAGAAGCCTAAAACAAAGTCCTTGTTGAATGGCCCTCTATAAAAGTTAAAATTATGAAATCTGAATTTGAATAAGCCTAAATATTTCAAAGGTCTGAGCTTGGAGACCCCTGCCCTAGATGAAGAAAATAAAATAAAAATCACTCTAGTGGCCTTCCAGATGACTGGTTCATGCAGAATAGTCCGCATTTACATCCTCAGTCCGTCCCTGTGCTGGTATGCGACAGTGTTGGTCAGTGGTCCTGCAGAATCGATAAAAAGATTATAAGCAAGAAATACGAATGGTTTCTTGTGTTAAATAAATAATTAAAAATTTACTTCAAGTACAAGGTTTTTATTTTCCAATTAACTGCGTATAGTAATAATAATAGGTAACACTAAAAGACACAACTAAAAAAAAGGATCTATGTAATATTGAGTCTCGCTCGTAATTTTCATTTTGTTTGCTAGCATGCTTCTAACGCAACTACACGAGAGACTATAAATTTATAATAAAATTATTTATGATAAACCAGTGTTAATCTGTGTTTACGTGCAAATAAATTGAAAAGAATTTTTAAACGTAACTGGAAAAAATTTTAATTGAATGATTACGACAAGGGGTTAACCATAACTAAATATTTTTTACAGAGTATTTCGTCTTTTAAATACTGCACAAGTATATACAGGGGCGGACTGGCCTCTAAATTTTAGCTGAAATTCCGGCACCTAAATTCATTTATCACGATATCTCGAAAACTCCGTTACCTGGAAAGCTGAAAGTTACGTGGTTATTGCTTACGTGTAGTTAAGATCAGCTAAGAAGGGAAACCGCAGAATTTCACTTCCAACCGGAAAATATTGGATCCTAACCAGATCCAACATTGCTCGACAATTTAAAAAAAATAAAATTCGAGCTTCGCTAAATTGACTTCGTAGAAATGACAATTTCACTTCTTGTAATTCTACTGCCGGAAATTATCAGGGAAAATCCTCGAAACAAGATTTTTGACTCCCGGTAACTCCACTTCTGATGAAAAGCTTAAAATTTCTATTTGCTATATAAGGTTATTTAAGCATTTAGTGCTGCATATTTTTGAACGAGTCGAATTTGTAATTTCTCAAATTTGATTTACCTAACCTTAATATAAACCTAACGTAATTTAAAGGTACCCTAAACCTAGCCTAACCTACACCTATTTTTTTGTCGGCGTCGTTTGGGGAGAGGAAATCTTCAAAAGATACCACCCAGATGAAGTTGGGTGTTGGTGTGATATTTTAACTCACTAAAACTCCCTGCCTTGATGAGGTTAATTTGCAACCAGTAGATTACTCAGCGAGGGCGCGTTACGTGTCAGCACATTCTTCTTGTTTCTCGCTGGTTTTTGAGGAAGATGAACCTGCCAAAGATGAGTTGCTTCGCCCATTCGAAATTTTGAAGTTTGCATGATTCTTTCCTCTTCCTCTTTGGTTTGTACAATAGTCTTAACCATTATTGAGACCTCTCTCCGATGACCATTGTTTCTTATCATTATGTTCTACTATATTTTGGGGAGTATTCAACTTCACTTCGTTTCGCTGTTTTCGGGCTTTGTAAATTTGGATGTAGTTCACCTAGGACCATATAGGTTGTGTCACCTTCTCGAGATGTATTTAGAAGCTCAAGTTCTTGTCATCGTAATTCCTAATGTGGTGACTCGGTCTTTGGGTAAAATGATGTATCCCCATGGTGAAGATGATCTTGTACGGCACCAGATATAGTCCTTTGTCCTCTACCCACATCGCAATCTTTCTGATGGCTTCTTTCACTATTATTACTAAGTCCGCTTCTTTCTTTGCGTACGTGATCATGGTGAGGTCGTTTGCGAACCCAATAAACTTTACACTAAGCATTACGTCGTACATAACGTTCCACAGTATCGGTCCATATACCGAACCCTGCGGAAATGACCAAAAGGAGTGAAATTACCAGGAAGAAAAGTTTTCAGGATTCGAAATTTCCATGGAATCACATTAAAGGAGCCAGATTACCGGGTGTCAAAAAATCAAGAGTGAAAATGACGGTCGCTGTTTCACAGGGTGCAACATATTTTGCTATTTAAAGGGTTTGCGGAAACTAAATATAATTATTTCAGCTCCAATTACTCTTGTCGAAATGGGACTAAAAGAAATTTATTCAGAAAAAAGCGGGCTTCAAGATTGCTTCTAGACATTTTTACCTAAATGCAATAATTTTCAGGGGTGAAGTTTCAGCTTTAATTCTTGGTATATTATAAAGAAAAATCGGAATTTTATAGGAAAATTTTTGAACGAAAGAAATGAATTCAAACTCTTACGCCAAAAATCAACCATGAGATTTTTCCTTCATCTTTTTTCTAAGAATTCTTCAAGTTATAAAATTTAATAAAACGACATTTTTTAACACTAAATATTTCTGATGGAGAAAAAGATACAAATTGCAAAATCAATCCAGGGCACTACTTTATGTTGGTATTATGCATCAAAAATTTTGATTTTAAGTTTTGATTACAAACCGAGATATTGCCAGCACAAAATGTCCAAAAAATTCAATTTACACCGGTCGAATACCGGGTGTCTAAATTTTTAAAAATACTTGAAATTTATTTTGTCCACTACTTCACATTCTGCTTTTTGTATATCAAATAGTGCCACAGGGGAATTGTCAAAATTCAGGAAAAAAACAGAAAACTACATTTCGAAAAAGATGGATCGTTGATTTTTTTTTATTGTAATTACCACTTGTACATATTGAAAAGTTATCTCGAGGTAATTCAACAATTTGTTGAAAATTAACTAGGTCAAGGAATCGAGGTTAAACAGTAAATCCTCCATATTCCCCATACCTTTGAGGAAAGAATGTGGTAGAAATAGAAGCATTTGTCCAAATATATACCTAATAATTTGTGCTGATTACAAAACATGGTATTGTTATTAAAGTTACAAAGTTAACAGAAGCAATGACCAACAAAAGAAATCAGAAACAATCACCTACGATAAAAATACAGTTTGGCGAATAACAAAATCATTTACAGCAGCGTTTCCATAGTTAGGTTCTATGAAAGATCCCGCCCATCAATATCCAACTGAACGGCGAAAAAATAGAAGTCAAAGACTACGTTACCATCCTGGGGGTTAGGATCGATAAACATCTCAACTTCGCGGCCCTCATACAGGAAGCTAGTAGGAAGGCGGCGGCGGTGACGAGTTCCATCACCCGCCTGATGCCCAACGTCGGAGGACCGAAGACGACCAAAAGAAGGATGCTCGGCACCATCGCTCATGCGGTGATGTTATATGCGGCCCCGGTGTGGCACGAGGCGACACTCGTCGCGAGGAACGCGAAGAGACTCCTGTCGGTCCAACGGAAGATGGCGTTGCGCGTAACGTGCGCCTACAGGACCGTGTCAGGCGAGGCGGTGCGACTGCTGGCCAGCATGCCGCCGATAGATCTCCTGGCAAAGGAAAGAGGCGGCAAGCTAGCAGAGCCAGATAGAAGGAGGGCAACCCTCGACGAGTGGCAAACACGATGTACGGCAGCAGCAACCGGAAGCTGGACGAGACGACTCGTCCCCAGCGTCGAGCCGTGGGTCGCCAGGAAGAGTGCCACATCATCTTCAGATGCATTAGATGGGAGCGTGAGCGAGTGTCGGCATCGCTGTACTTCGGGGAATCCCTCACCCCGGAGAACTTGGTCCTCAAGATGTTGGAGAACGAAGAAGGCTGGAAAGTTATCACGGCCTTCGTGACCTCCATCATGAGGACGAAAGAACAGCTCGAGGGGGAAATGCAACAAGGACGATGAAACGCGCAATAGCCGCGACTCCCGAAATAATGCCCAGACGGCGAAACCGGGAGTCGAGGATAGGGGTGAGGTTTTAGTCAGTGCGAGTCTGACACTACCGGCTTAGATCAAGCCGGTTTCTCGCACGAGATTTCCTCATCCCGGAGCAAAGCTAAAAAAAAAAGGTAGGTTCTATGAAACCTCAAGGGTTCCGGCGGCTTTAGGGGTGGGATTCTTGTGCTATGCTATACTTGTGCCTTGCTAAAACATAAAATTTAAGAATTTCTTGCTATAAACAATTTGTTTATTTGATTCCAACAGAATGAACAAGAAATAAATAAATGTGTGCCTTATGCCTGCATCCGTTCCAACCTAAAAAAATTTTCATCGATTATAATAGTATACAAAGAAATAAATATCCAAAGAGTTTACTTGTATACTACAATTTCAGGGACCGGGGGGTCTAGTACGCATGTCAGATTCTTCATTTATGCATTGTTTTAAAAATTTCTTCTGATAATCATGCCATAGTCAGGAACATAAGGTTGTTAATTTGATAAGGTTGTTAATGATACTGAGGAGCATACGGACACTGTGGAGAGGGGTATGGAATACCCAGTCACACTTAAATTATTAAAAAAAATTTATAACCTTATGTTTTTCAATATTTTCAAGTCATTAACAAAACAAGCTAAGGGTTAAATTATAATCAATCTTTTGAGAAACACGAACTAATCATTCAATTACATTATTATGAGAATTCCAAGAGGAAGACAAGATATTTTTAAATAATTGGTATTCCAGGGGTATTCCATACCTCATTATTATATTCCTCAGTATCAAGTGATCAAAAGTATCAAGTGATCACGAAGATTGTGGCAAAATCAACGAAGAAATCTAACATGTGTACCTGGGGGGGTATTCCATACCCCCCAGACCCCTCGGTTTCAGATCATGTTTTCTAAGAACAATTATTAACGACCTTATGCTCCTGACTATGATGTGATTAAGAGAAGAAATTTTTAAACCAATGCAAAAAACAAGAATGCGGCAGAATCGATCAAGAATCAAACATATTTATGTACTACTTGAAGGCTATTCCATACCCCCCTAGACCCCTCAGTTTCAAATTGTGTTTTCTAAGAAAAATGAACAACCTTATGCCCTTCAGTATCAAGTGATTAAGAGGAGAAATTTTTAAAACACTGCAAAAAGAAGATTTCAGCAAAATCGACGAAAAATCTAATATGTGTACATGGGGGGTATTCCATACTCCGTAGACCCCCCCCCGTTTCAAATCATGCTTTCGAAATATGAGGAGTTTAATTGGGGAAGGTTTGGTTAAAATTTCTTCGGATTGACGAAAATATTTAAATATTAATTTCTTCACTTGACTTGGCTGAAATTCAAGATTTCTTACTATAAATAATTTGTTTGTTTCATTTATGGTCCAGTCGAAAGAATTTTATTATGAAAATAACAAAAGTTATATATGAAGGAATTTTGTTTAATTTCAATTAAATGACATTTTACTTTAAAGTGAATCTACACTGAGATATTCACAAATATTCATAAAAATGTCTGTTTTCGCTTGGTTTCTCTAATAAGGCTACTAAATCCAGACTATGAAAATCTTGCTAAATTAGAGTGTCTTGTTCAAGCAAGTTTTCATTTAAAAAATGGTTCCTCTTTTCGCCCCACTAACTATTTTCTTTGTCCAAGAAAAAGGGCCTAGCGCCGCTCGCCAGTTGTAAATACCAGTTTTATTAATAAATACGAGATTATTCCTTATTTTTGTAGGAAAAAGTTCAACAGTAGCTTATCGTAATTTCAACTCTGGAAGATTGAATATTGGTTATTGGTCTTCTATTAAGGAGATAATAATTGGATTACATAGCCATATTTTTGTTGCGTGGTTGGTTGCAGGTACTTACATATTGCTGTGATTTAAAATGACCCCACACAACGCAAATAGTTGTAAAACTGGATTAATTGATATATTAAGAAAAATTAAGCTAATTTTCTAACTTTAGATTGAACAGATAAACACATCCAACTTAATTCATGATATTGTAGACCTAATGAGATCTTTAAAGATATGAATGCTATATCAAAACCTGCTAAATAGATTCAACTTGAAGGTGAACAAGTCAAAATCTTCCAATAAGATACTTTAACTCAGAAATGATGAAATTTGTTATAATTTGTTATCTGAAAAACATAACCTTCACATTTGTGAACTTTAAATTGAAAAATCTCTGTAAATAACTTATTGTATGAAAATCTGTTTATAACCAAAATTCTTTTATATCTAACTGTATGTAATAACCATAAATTGATCTCCAAAATTTGTAAAAAGGTAAATAAGGGTCAAAATCCATTAAAGTTTGATAAGTGAAATGTGATAACAAAAATAGTCAAATCTACTACTTCAAATGGCTCCAAAATCGACTACTGTGATAGAAATCAACTGAAAAGTAGCATATAAGTAATCTCTTCAATAATGGAACCAACTCTGAAAATTACAGAAAATTTCATTAAAATAAAATTCGTAAAAGGAATAAATTTGACTTACAAGTCGTTGATAACGTCTTAAATTTGTATTTTGCGCAAGCAAAAGTTAGTTGAATTCTGATATTTAAAGTGGACGGACGTGCAACATGATCCGATAATTCAATCAAGCCTTGGTCGATAAAAATCCAAGATGGCAAAGTTAGTTGTCAAATTAAGAATGTTATTTTTCAACTCAACTCTCAAATATCCGAGAATTATTTAACTTGTAACTGGCATATAATCTAATAAAACAACACTATTAGAAAGTCAAATTTGTAACTGGCATATAATCTAATAAAACAACACTATTAGAAAGTCAAATTTGTATGATTACTGCTACAACAACTCAATCCAAACAGGAGAAGATCTGAAGCGTCATATCAACTGGCATCAACAACAAAACATATGATTGTGGAAGTGTCTCATAGTGCGCTTGTGTTTTTATATCAAGATTGTGTATTATCTACGCAGACTTATTAAAAAGTCAGGATTATAAAAATTCAAAAGTATTTGAAAACCATTATTATTTTATTAACTTTACGCCTTCAGCATTTTACATACAGGATGCTGAGAAAAGACCTTAGCAGGTGCAGTTTTGGCTACCCTACTTTATAATTCATCAACAAAACATTTTTTATTATTTTATTTTCTACGCTCGCCAAGAGCAACAATTTAAATATAAAAACTTTTAACCCGTTTTGGACAACGGCAAGACTTAAATTTATTTAAGCATTAAAAGGAAGAAGAGGATCGTCATTCTATATTATTTTTGATTTTTGATTATTGTAAACATTCTGGTAACAGATAAGGTATCTGTACAAATTTTGTTAAAATTGATTATTTGCGCTTTGCGATATTATTCTGAATATAAAATCATTTCTGAATTATTATAATCTTTTTATTATTATCAAACATTTACAGGTCAGTGTTCTAAATTTTTAAGATCATTCAAACACAGAAGTGGATCGTTTTATCTGGTCAAAAGAATTAAGCATTTTATTCAAACTCAGCCAACTTTTTCTATCATTTAAAATTAAAATTTTCAATTCAATAAGCTGCATCCCCTAATTTAATCTAATACCTGCAATACTCTGAGAGGGTGCTACCCGAACTGCACCACGGCTTATCAGGGGTCATTTCTTGTACCCAGGTAAATGTAATCCCTTGACCGAACTGCACCACGGTCTAATGTCGTTCCGTAATCGCTTTACCGAATTGCACCACGAGCAAACCGAGCAGGTATCACAAGCAAACAGATAATATAAAGAAATAAATACACAAATATCTAAATTCTTTGCAATTTAAATTTCGAGTTTAATATATTAATTCATATTATATTATACAGGGTCGGAGCAGGTATTAACAAAATAATAACCCAAAACAGTGAAAAAATTAAATTTTTTTTGCCTTCGAATTTTGGGGTGTGCATTCGATACGAAGGGTAATCCATCGTCAAAACCTACCCTTACGGGGCGCCGCTGCGCTCCGCTCCGCGTTGCACCCCTCCAGGGCGGTTTTGACTCTGGTTACTAGGCTAAACATACGAGAAGGCGCCACACATCAAGAAAACCGGGATAAATGAAACCGGGATGTGAGAGACCCTCGAAATAGCATTAAAAAGTATAGTTGCGGTATGGGGCAGTAAACTATTACGTTTCACCCCCAAAAAATCGCGTAAAAACAAAACATAATCGATGTTACATGTAGGAGGCATCAGGTAGATGCCGTTTTCTCATAGAGGTGGTGCAATTCGGACGAACGACCCTTGGTGAGGTGTTTACCTGAAATTACGGTGGTGCAATTCGGGTAGGAGATTTGTGAACTAATCTTTTCGTGGTGCAATTCGGGTGCACCGTCTGAGAGAGCCTTAGACTGAGCTATACAAGAGGGACAAAGTGGTGAGCTTTCTAGTAAAATTTTAGCACGTAAAATTTTAATATTTACATTTTTATATTTTTTTCATTCATTTGAATGTGGCGCCCAACTTATCAACGTGTCTATTTTATATAAGGGAGGTCATAGCAATATGTTTTATTTTTATTGGTCATAGGAATCGAGACAAATCGTAATATAATGCCTGCAACATTCATTGAAGTTTAAATTAAGTAGCCCTTATACAATGTTATTCTACTTATCAAGTACCGAATTCATTAAATGTTATTTAAACACCATTAGCATCACAAGGATTTTGCAGGATGTCCGGTGACGTGACACCATCAGGGCGATTCTTATCTAAATGTCTTTTGTTGTAATTTTAAGACCGTCTAATTAAATCGTATTAAAACACAAAATTACAGTTGCATTACAATTTAAGAAGACTAACATAACGTGTACAATTTTATATAGTTTTCGAGTAGTAAGTAAATGATAAATGTAGTGGCGAATCGAAGCAGTTTGTTTAAAATCCGTAAGGTAAGTAGCATTTATAATTTTGATTTTGGAATGTATGCACATTTTAGCAACGGCAAAAAAGTACTTCTCTGCTAGAAAATATTCCGTTACGCCAAAAGTCGAGTAATGAAAGGAGTTTTTATAGTTGGATTATAAATACTTCTTTTGGTTAGTACAGTAAAGTAATAAAATGTTATATAATTACAAAATAAAGTTTGCTAATAAATATATACGTAGGTTTTAGATGATGTCTGTTTGTACCTACACAAACTATCAACGTTCAAATGAATCGAAAATTTTTCTATAATGAGGCAGTAACAAGTGGCACTTGCCAACAACTCGAATAAAATTGTAAAATGATCAAGTCAAATTATACTTTTTACGATAACGGTCACAATTCAGGCGAAGAAAATTATCAGAGTTACGCAAAACCTAATTTAATTGGTCGATGATAATTATTTAGAATTAATATTCAGTACTGATTTTAGAGAGATTCTTCGGGAGTCTGCTGGTTAATCGTACAACTCTCTGACGGTGTAATTAAAACTTCATCCTTTTATATCGCCGATCCATTACCGATCTCTGCAACACCTGGGACCCGTTATGAAGAAAATAACAATATTTTGATAATAAATTTTCTTTCGGCTTATAATTTCATATTAAAAAATAATTTTCATACATTGTAGCCGATAGTTTATTACTCCATTTCAATACGTAAACAACCGGTTTCATTATTCGTTGTAAGATTTCTTCAATAAACTTCGAGGCGAGGAAGTGGTGGTTCCAATTGATTGGGGAGTTATGGTTCAAGAGTAATTTCGGTTCCAGATATAATCTTTGGATTATCTTTTAGCAAAGCGTTTATAAATGAAATGAGATTTTCAATTTTTTTCTTTTGAATTATTACTATAATTTTTACAAGGATTACAAGTAGTGAAGTGTTGATGCAATATGGCGCTTGTATTGTAATAGGTATACAATAAGTACAATAAATTATTGTCTAAGAAAAACAACAATAAAAATAGTACCTTACTTATATGGTCCTGTAAACAATAATTAATTGTAGATATCATTTTCACATTGCGCATGCAGTGGAATTTATAATTAAATTTAATCAATTCATTTAAGAATTTAAATTACGTGTGGGTAACTACAAGTAATTAATTACAAAGCAAAGAACTTGTAACAATTTTGTAACATACAAAGAATATATAATTCAGGACCGGCGCAGCGCGGCACCTTACCAGCGCAGCGTAGTTGGGATTAAAAAATTCTAAATTTTTTGGTAGTGTAAATTTTATAGTCAAATTAAATATCATTAAAATGTTACAGCTTCCATCAAGATCGGTTTGATAAAAACCAGTAGCTTATTATAAATTCAAAACGCAAAAAAAGAAATCAAATGAACGTTTTGTTAAATAATATGGTCATATTTAATTATGGTCGTAACGTCGCTACATGATTTTTAATAATTTTTTTTAATGCACTTTTAAATAGAAGATATTTAATTTAATATTTTATTACGTTAAACGTTTTAATAGTTGTGGAAAATTTATTAAAATATATTACAACTTTAAGAGTGCTTTTATGTCAATAACATTAAATATCTGGTTTAGTGCTGCAGGGTCATTCCGTGTACTCTATGTACGTAAAATAGGAAAATATTGTGTAAAAAAATGTTATTTATTAAACACATAAACTTTGCAGCATACACAAATAAAGCAATAAATTTATTTAATTGGTTCGAAGGCTATGAAATATTAACGGCGGTAAAATTACCACGATACTTTCCATCTTCCAGCAGAAAAAGAAGTGTGCCTCAAAATAGTATCTTGCGGAGCGCCGCTCCGACCGAACTCTAATCCAGGGGTGGGCAACCTTTTGTATAACAGGGGCCAGAATAATATTTACGTTTCGTCCGCGGGCCTTAGTATAGTTAATGGACACATTTTTGTTACTTGTATTTTTTTCTGAAAATATAAAAACAATAATATTTATAACAAAGTTAATTAAGCACTATATTTATTTCTCTTATCATTTATAACAAATTACAAAGAAAAAAATTTGCAAAGAAAAGGAAAGTTGATTTTGAGTAGCCTGCCTTCCTTTAAGGAATCTCGATAATCCATTCATGCGCGTCCCACAGGGACGCGCATGAATGGATTCCTTATCCATTCCTTATGAATGGATTCGAGATTCCTTAAAGGAAGGCAGGCTACTCAAAATCAACTTAAAAAACAATAATGAATGCTGTCAAGCTGTCAACCGATCGACAATGCAAATACGCGTGCACGTGCTTTACGTTTCTATTTGACCAATCTTAACCAAATTTGGTGTTAGAAGTTACGATATTTACAACGCTACGAAAAACATAGGCTACTTTAGAACCTTGTAGTGAGGCCGAAGGCCGAACAACCACATCCGACATGGTCTAGATGGCTAAAGGCGGCCGGTAGGCCGACTGTGCCACATAGTTATTTTAATAATACGCGAAAACTTAATTCGCGTTAAAGGGAATTTTGCTTCGCGTATAAAAAATTCAGGTATCAAAATCTAATTCGCGTTATTCTGAATTCGCGTACATCGAACTCGCGTACATGGAGGGTCTAGTGTACTTTTCAATTTACTTTTTACAATACTTTTTAATTTAATTTAAATAAGACGAATTATATCGAAAATTACACTGTAGATCTCTCCTTTTTCCTTATGTTAGGTACTAACCTAATCCTTTTCTTTAAAATTTTTGTTTTTGAAAATATTTATTTATTATTTCTTCTAAAGATCTCGCGGGCCGGATTAGAACTTTACGCGGACCGGAGTTGGCCCGCGGGCCGGAGGTTGCCCACCGTTGCTCTAATCCACAAAATAGCAACTATTGCGTAGTATATCTTATTGAAATCATAACAGTAATAAAATATAGCTTCTGGTAACAATCAATTATCTAGAATTTTAAGTAAACACAACGGTATTTTGGATTTTACACAATTATATTGCCATTTACAAATCAAAAAATAATATACAGTACTGCATACATATCTGCAGGCGTGGGTGTGAAGAAATTGTAATGCAACGCGATCTTGAGTAACTGGCACGCAAATATTCGATAAATAACAACGTAAGTACACCTACAGGGAATTTGGCTTAAGCCCACGCCAAAGAAGCCTCAACAGCCAACCAGGCTCCAATCAGATGCAAATTTACATTTTTATGATTCAAGTAATTTACAAGTTATGCTGTGTTCTGTAGTATATTCATCTGAAATTTTAAGTTTGTCATTATGTGGGTCGTGCCTTATTGTACACAATGATTCACGACAAAAAAAATATATACACTTCTATAAAGATGTAGTTAAATTTTCCAAAACCGCAACTTTTTATCGAAAGGGATCAAATGATGTCATAAACCACTCCAAAATTGGTTCATTCATGGGATGGAATGCAAATCGGTCACGTCTGAGTTGAGGACTAATGGGTGTACTTATTATAGAGTTGTTCTTCTATTTTTTGGCCATAATTTTGGAGAGTTCCTCAATATATGCAACCAATTCGACTGTAAACCGTAGCTTCGGGTATACCCTTAAAATATATCTACAGTTTTCTGTATTTATTTTTATTACATTTCTAACTTTTTTTTAAATTTTATCAGTAATTTTTAATTTTTGGATACATGGAACTGAAAGTCTGACTTTTCTTTTAACTGTTTTTGCGAAATATAGATTAACTTTATTTTATCTTAATGTACATTTTATTACCAAAAGTAGGTGTTTTGAGTTTTACTGCTAACAATAAAAATAATTTATTATCATATATGATGGTGTGACCTGCTGGCATGAGGTAAAATTGGATTATTGGCATTTAATCCTACCAAGCAAATATGAGAATCATCCTTCGAAATAAAATTCCAAGTTTTTCAAGGTTTTTTGCCAGAAAGAAAATATTAAAATAATAAAATAATAACATTCACTCATAAGCGTTGCTTAGGCCAGCAAAACATTTGAGCTCAATAAACGCTATTTTTATATTTCTTTTTTACTTTCATAAGTCACAATATACAGAGTGGTGAAGGTAATGGAGGATACCTTTATAAGAAAGACGTTCAAATAAAATTTTTGTTCAAATCCAAACCCTTGGTGATAGCCCTCTTAAAAGCAATTTTGTATTATTTATGCCTTCAAACAAAAAACCCTGCTTATTCGACCATTGTAGAAGCAAAGGGTAGGGGTGTATGGGGTAACGCTATAGAGGTAGTACCCTTCATCGTGTCGGTCACGCCAAGTGTCTCAGACAGGAGGTGGACATTGATGACTGGTCCTCATAGGGTTCCCAACGCTCACTTATGGCTCCTCGTGCCACACCCTGGAAACTACATTGACCTGCAGGCTAAACTAAGTGAGCGTAACCAGATATGGTGAAAAGAGGACACTCTTTTGTCCTAAAGGCGGATGAACCTATACCCTAAGGTCAACGGCATAGGATCAGGCAGGCAAGGGGAAACCACCTGATTACTCTCCCATGAACGTATCAATGAAGATGAACAAATATAAGGATAGTGTCTGGCCATGCGATCCGGCTAGCGCCCGGCGCCAGAATGGGTCCGGGCCAACTGGTGTGAAATTGGATACCGGCCATGCGACGGTGGAATACCGGGCCGTGCATGGAAAATTAACGACTGGATCGAAACAGAAACTAAAACTTAACAACAATTGGCGAATTGGCACATGGAACGCAAGAGGACTGTTTCAAACCGGCAAACTACACATCCTGGAAAGAGAGATAGAAAGAGTAGGGGTGAAGATGTGTGGCATATCGGAGACCCACTAGAGAGGAAGTGGGCATTTCGAAAGTGACAAGAACTGTGTGTACTTCTCCGGCGCGGAAGATGGTCGCAGCAAGGGTGTGGCAATACTCGTTGAGAAACAACTGAAAGAGTACGTAGAAAGCTACAGAACAATAAACGAAAGAATTATGACATTAACGCTGAATGCTACACCCATGAAACTACACTTAATACAAGTATACTTCCCTACAACAAGTGCGACAGAGGAAGAGGTGGAGGAGATGTATGGGATGCTGGAGGAACTAATAGCTACAGTCAGCACAAGAGATATTGTCATCGTGTTAGGAGATTTTAACGCTAAAGTTGGATCGACTGAAATGGACAACCATATTCGCGACACAATTGGTAAATATGGGAGTGGAGAGATGAATGAAAGGGGCGAGAGGCTCATACAGTTTGCAACTGGAAACAACCTAACAATAATGAACACAGTCTTTAAACACCACACAAGACGCCTCTCCACATGGACTTCTCCAGATGGAAACACAAAGAACCAGATTGACTATATCCTAATTAACAAAAGATGGAGAAGCTCATTTAAAAACGTGAAAACCAAACCAAGTGCGGAGTGTGGAACTGACCATCGCCTACTGACCGGAGATTTTATAATAAAGCTGCGAAGGATTAAAATGGAAAGAAAAACAAGAAGAATGTATATCGACAACCCATGGGACTTCCAACATAATCTGTCCATCAAAAAACAACCTGAAGAGACAGACGACTGTAACAGACTATAGGCGTATTCTTTTTACAAGTTTTATTTCCATCTCAGTTACGCAACTGAGACGAAGTGAGCTGAGCCGAACAGAGATTAACTGAGTCAAAGTGAGAAAAACATAAGGTGAAAAGAACAACAAAAATATGTACAATACCAACCCATGATATAATAATTTACCTACCAGCCAAATTATTTTACAAATTACATAATCTCCAAAAAGATGAAATAGAAACTTATTGAAACCGGCAATTAACATTAAATAACATAAAATAAATAAGTAAAATAAAATAATCCGAGCTATTTCCCACTTTGTCTCAGTTGTAACACTTCGAAATAGCAAGATCACTTGGGTTAGGGTAGCAGGTAATTTTCTCAGTTAAAACTCAATTCGGCACGGCACGGTACATTCGTCAAAACGGACAAAAGAACACGCTTTTAACTGAGTCAACTGAGTATCTCAGTACAATCTCACTTAAAATAGGTAAAAAGAATACAGCTTATGGAGCAGTACGGAAAAATGGATAAAGGAGGCAGCCCGAGACTGCTCGAAATCGATTGTCAGAGAAAGGAAGAAACATTGGATGACAGATCAGACGCTGCAAATGGTGGAAGAAAGGAGAAAGGTTCGGATAGCCAATATGGATCCAAGAGATAAAGCAATGAAAATTCGACAAATCAGCAGGAATATTACGAGAGAGTCACGAAGAGATAAGAACCAACACATAAATCGAATATGTATAGAAGCAGAACAACATGCAATCCAAAATAATACCCGAGACCTATATAAGAAAGTCAGATACCTATCCCGGGAATTCAAACCAAAAACTCAAATCATAACAGATGTACATGGAGAAACAACAACCAACATAAAAGAAATAGCTGAAGTCTGGAAAGAGTACTGTTCGAAACTCTATAACGACGAGGATGCAACATCGAATGATGAAGAAGATGAGGGAAGACAATACGAACTCGAACCAACAATCCTAAAGAGCGAAGTAAAGAGGGCCATCGACAAACTTAGAAATGAAAAGGCACCTGGCCCGGATGACATCACGGCAGAGATAATAAAGGCAATGGGTGAAATGGGAATCGATATAATGACAAAAATATGCAGATGTACTCGTATATGGACACACGGAAAATGGCCGAAGAAATGGTCCTCGTCTATTATGATACCCATACACAAAAAAGGAACAACTACCCTATGCAATAATTACAGAACAATAGCATTAATCTCTCATGCCAGCAAAGTTATGCTGCACATACTAGCTAGCAGAATAAACGCCTTTCTGCTACCACAGATAGCGGAAGAACAATCCGGTTTTATGCCAGGAAAGGGCACCCGAGAGCAGATACTAAATGTGAGACAAATCATTGAAAAAGCAAGAGAGTTCCAGGTGAAGGTATTTATATGTTTCGTGGACTATAGCAAAGCCTTCGACAAGGTAAAATGGAACAAGTTATGGAGAATAATGGAAGAAATGGGGACGCCCATACACCTCATAGAACTAATCAAAGAACTATATGATAATAACGAGGCATATGTATACGTATGCGAAACCCGATCAAAACCATTTAAAATAATGACTGGAGTAAGACAGGGGTGCATACTATCTCCTATAACCTATACTGTTCAACATATACACGGAACATATAATGCGAAGAGTTCTGGATAACTGTGATGGCGGTGTCTCAATAGGGGGAAAAAGAATCACCAATTTGCGATATGCGGATGATACTGTCATATTTGCGACCGAAGAAGAGGAAATGCGGACAATCATGACACGGCTTACACGAGAGAGTAGACTCTTTGGTTTGGAAATAAATAGAAACAAAACAAAAATAATGATTATAGATAGGGCAAACAATAACATGCCACAAATACAAAGAGTGGCAAATCTTGAGGTGGTCAACAGTTTCCAATATCTAGGATCAAGGATAGACAACACGGGTGGATGCGAACACGAAATAAGAAGACGATTGGCGATAGCCAGAACAGCTATGACAAAACTCAAAAAAATAAGGACAGATAGATCCATAACAGTTAACACCAAGCTAAAACTAGTGCGATCCTTGATCTTTCCCATAGCAATATACGCATCAGAAACATGGACAATTAAAGCTGCTGACGAAAGAAGGATAGCCGCTTTTGAAATGTGGTGCTATAGAAGATTGCTCCGCATACCTTGGACAGCGCGACGCACCAATGTATCAATAATAGAAGAGTTGAAGATCACCACTAGGCTACCCCAGGTAATCAACCAACAGTACCTAACATATCTTGGACATATTGCGAGAAAGACCGACGCCATGGAAAAGACAATTGTGGAAGGCAAAATAGAACGACGCCGACCAAGGGGCAGATCACCAACACGCTGGATCGACCGCACAAGGAACTTAATAGGATGCGGACTACATGAATCAGTTACAACGGCACAAGACAGAGAGGCCTGGCGACAGATAGTCAGACAAACTCGACATTGATACCACCACACCCTGACGAAGGGTTATGGACTGAAGAGAGAGAGAAGCAAAGATGTAGCTAGGAGATGTAGCATGACAAAGGAGAAACGGTAATTTGGATTATTTTAGCTTCCAGAGGAATTTCTTTCCTAAGGGGATCATTTTATCCCAATCTCCCCTAATTTTGTTTTTCACTAACGTCTTGACGATTTGTTTAAATATTTCTGGAAAAATTGATTATGGTAGAGAGGTTTGAAGATTTCCTATTGACTATAGGGAAGGTTAAATTAATGTAAATTATTTATTAAAGATGTTTAATAAAGACGAATTATTGAGGTCCCACTGTTTATTTAACACAGAAGATGGATTTTTAAATTTATTAATTTGCATAGCTTCCAGGAATTCCAATTTTTTACTTTTTGGCTCGGTGTGTAGAATTTTGCGATTATTTTCTAATAAGTAGATTTTACATTATTCAAGTAAAATTTACAACCTTGTGCTCCTCAGTATGAAATGATTTTTCATCAACTCGGTGATGTTCTTTCAAACATCCATGCAGTTCACTCCTGGACTATAGCCTCAACTATAGCCCCTCCTCCATGCGAGGGAGGTTGAAATGATTAAGAGAAAAAATTTTGAAAACAACACAAAGAAGATTGCGGCAGAATCAACGAAGAACCAAACACGTGTACCTCGGAAGTATTCCATACCTCCCAACCCCTTAGGTTTAAAATCGTATTTCCTAAGAAAAATTGTTAAGGTGTTAAGGTGCATAAAAGGTGTCCTTTTATCTTGTGCTCCTGATTATAATTTGATTAAGGGGAGATTTTTTTAAAGCATTGCAAAAAGAGGATTGCAACAGAGTGAAAAATCAAACATGTGTACCTGGAGGGTATTCCATACCCCCCAGACCCCCCCGGTTTTAAATCGTGTTTTCTAAGAAAAATTAACAACCTTTGTTCCTGACTATAAAATGATTAAAAGAAGAAATTTGTAAAACAATGCCAAAAAAAGATTGCGACACAATCGACGAAAAATCAAACATGGTGTACCTGGGGGGTATTCCATATCCCCCAAACCCCCCAGTTCCAAGTCGTATTTTCTAAGTAAAATTAACAACTTTATGCTCCTGGCTGATTTTATTAAGAAAAGATTTTTTAAAACAATACATAAGGAAGATCGGGACAAAATCAACGAAGAATCAAACATGTGCACCTGGGAAGTATTCCATAGCCCCTAACCCCCCCCCTGGTTTCAAATAGTGTTTTCTAATAAAAATTTATAACCTCATGCGTCTGATTGTAAAATGAATCACCCCCCCCCCCCCAGTTACACATAAATTATAAGAGAACATTTTATGACCTTATGCCCCTCAGTATCAGAAGATTATTAGAAGAAAGATTGAAAATAATACGAAGTTAAATTGAGGAAATTGGAACACAATCAACGAAGAACGGTAAATTTTAAATGATTCTGAAAAACAACATTATTTGCGACTGGAGTATCTCCCCCCCCCCCGATCCCCCCGGTTTATGAGGTGTCCTTTTATTGCGATATTTTTTATGATTTTACACGAAGCAAAGTGAGAATTTTACTGGTCACCAGACCATTAATGGTAAAGTAATATTTTAAGGAAAATGGGGAAGAAGGTGGTTTCCCAAAATGGGGCACCAACACAAAAACTTGTTATGTATTGCTTTTACGAAATTTCGATCCTTAGGTTGTCCTTTGCTGTGTGACATGATTAGATTTTTTGTTAGTTATGTTTAAATACCACGATCGCACCCTTTTAACGTTAAAAACTTAAGAAATTTGCTTAGTTGTTCTACTCGACAGCAAAATTTCGTGGTTTTTTGTTTGAATTTAATCAAACATTTCATACAAAAAATTTTTCGAGTATATTTTTGTCTTCAAGTTGGGACACTGGAGTAATACAAAGTTGCAGATTTAGATTTTTTAATTGTTATCCGCGACTGTGAATGTTTTCAAGGCCTATATTTAAAGAGATAAAAATATGCTATCACAGAATTTTTTGTAGAAAATTAAATTCCCTACAAAATTCGTTATAAAAATCATCAAAATCCAAGTTCATTAAAATTCAAACAATTTTCGATTGATTAGTTTTCATATTAGTATTAACAAATTCACGAGGGGGAAGGGGGGCAACAATTTTACTACCCCTCTCAAAATAGTTAAAAGTAATTGAATTTTTATTAAAAATCTCTTTAGCTCAAACGACGGGAATAAAATCTCATTGAATAATAAACGAAGTTCAAACGAGTAAGCTATCGTTTTTTCAGTTTTTCATTAATTTAACTACCACCTTCTTTTCTTTTTTGGAAATTCATAATTTCCGTAGTTTCATATTAAATTTCATGGTGTTTGATTTTCAAGATTATCAGTTTCACAGATAAATACATTGCAAATTCTTCTCCTGAACTTTTAGCAATATTTAAAATTGAAATGAAGTTATTTGGCTTTAAAATGGTGGGTATCCGGTTCGCATCCGGGCAAAGTAAGACTTTATTTCTAACAGTTTCTCTTCGGAAAGTAATGACAAACCACTTGTGGAAGTTGTTCAGAGAACATTCAGGGCACCAAACCGTGATTAGGATAAAAGGACCAAGAAGTAGGTTGAAGGATTTGGAAGTTATTTTGTTTAAAAATGTTAGTGCTATATAAAAGTTATTGTTTACAATAATTATTTTTCATAAATTTTAATGCAAATAAAATTCTTCAGGAGTAAACATTAATTTCTTTGTTTAAAACGTTTTTGATGGTTGTTGAAAATTTTCTTGATGAAGACAATGGAAGAGATGAGGCGCTTATTTAAAGACTCCGATAAAAATTTATGGACCAAGAAATGTCTCTAATTTTCCAAAACTTGATGGAACTTCATAATCATAAAAAAGCAAACCCAAAAAAGGATACAGACCATCCAGTAGAAGAGCCCTTCTTGGAGGAAGTTTTGAGAGCTATCCACAAAACGGAGTCCTTTGGTATGGACGCTATTCTATCAAGATCGAATGAGAGCTGATTTAAAGACACATAAAGCTCCCTAAAGCTTGGAACCAAGAGAGAGTACTACAAGATTGAAATAAAGCTAGTAAGAAAGTTTTTATTTTCCCTGTTCTTATTATTTAACTTATCGCGCTAAAAAAATAACAAGAATGGCTCCAAGATGTTGGGATCGATAGGTCAAAAGTGCTTTTGGCTTTTGCAGATGACATCAATGCGATGGGCGAAAGGTCCCAAAAAAGTTTGGGGAAAAGAGAAAAATTGGATTTAAAGATAAACAAAAATATGATATCGGAACGTGCCATCTATGGCTTAACTCTTGATGTCAGTCAGACGAAAACCAGGACTTTACTTTCAAGAGGATAGACAACTTTAAATACCTCGGAGCTCATAATAATAATTCCGAAGCAATAAAAGCAAGAATCCTGATTGAAAGTAGGCTTTTCTGGACCAAGAATATGATGAAGATGTCGATAATTAACATTGACAAATTTATTGCATGGAAGCGAGACGTGATCATTGTTATTAAAAGACAATGAGGAAAGGGTACGGCTTTTTGAGAAGAAGGTCCTTGAATGAATTTTTGGGCCATGTAGAGATTGGAGCTTTCAATGGCGTCATTCTTAAAGAGGAGATTTACCAAAGATGAATAAAGACGAAATATAAAAGAGGGGCGGGGTTAAAATTCTGAATTTCTAAGATCATAGTACAACAACGCAGTAAATTTGAAAGGTATAAGAAGGAAAATTTTCAACAGTAAATTAATTTTTTATTATGCAAGTTCCAAAATTGCAAATTTAACTTAAAAAATATTTAAATATGTTAAAAATAAAACAAAAACTTGGTATAACTAAATTAACAACATATATTTTAACATTTATAAAATATTTTAAATATTTATTGTATCAGTTCAATTCATTGTTTATCAGAATTTGCAAATGCGTTTTCATATTAATAAGATAGAAGAACACTTAAACTATCGTCATCTACATTATACAAACATACAAATTCAAGTATATAAAAACCGTCGTTATATTTCCTTGCATTGGTGTTATGTGTTAATAATAATACAAAAGTTGAATATCCGTATAAAATCATCAAATTATTGGCATCTCTCGTTTGGTCCTGATCAAATGATAAAATCAGACTATTCAGAACAAATCAAATGTACGGAACCTTTCTTTGTCATCACTCAAAAAATTACTGTCTCCTTCCGGACGCAATAACCCGTTCTCTGCTATCTTCGCGATTAACAGAATTTCTCCTAGGTGGCGAATTTCCGGTCGAACCATTTCGATTTTTACGAGATCTTTTAAATTTTGCCATATCTTCTCCAAACACATCTCCAGTTCGTAAAGCCGAAATGAGATCATCGAATTCGCCTTTAGCGCCGTTATCACCATTTTTTAAATTAATATTCTTGTTGATAGTCGATAAAATTCCTTCACGCGTGTGTTTTCTTTCAAGAGTCAACTTCTTCAAATCTGCCTCCTGCTTCGCTCGCTTTTCTTCCTCCTCCTGACGTTTACGCATATTTTCGTTATCCTGCCTTGCTTCCGAAAACGACACCAAAAACGAATCGAAAATACCGAAAAATTCGTCCGGTTGCATGATGGTAGGGTCTTCCCCAAACAGACGGACGGCCCGATCAAAACGAGTCTGAAAGTCGAGATTTAAACAAACGCAAAAGCAAAAGAAAAATTTACCTTCATATCCTGAAATTGGTCTTCGATTTCGGCGAGTCGACACGTGGCAGTTGCCTGGAATTCTCTCATCACCGGTACAAACTTGTCGTTTGCCAAAGGACTTTGACTTCTATGGAATTCAATTTCACGAGCCACATCCTTCAATCCGGCTCTTAACTGTGCCATATCTTTTGTTAATTCCCCTAATGATACCTTCGCGGATTTGTGAATATGAGGCACATCTTCGTCCAAACGTAAAATATCTTTAAACTGCAAATTGAACATTCAAACAAAAATTTTCGTTCAAACAATAACCTCCCACCTTCTTTTCTAAAATTTGAACTAAATAATGTAACAGCGTCGTTCCTTTGGCAGCACTTGATTTGGTATCGGCAAGTCTATTTAACGATGTTAGTCTAAACCCAATGGCGTTTCCTCTAGCACCACGATTCATATAATTTCCTAAAGCTAAAACAATCTCCAACAGTCTTCTCAGGCGACGCGATCGCGCTACCTCCCGAGACGCTTCCATCACATTTGCTATCCGTGGTAAAATTTCGTTGACCGTCACTTGAAAACGTTTCTTATAGTGCAAACTTCTCAAACGCTGTTCGTAATGTGGAACCCTAAAATAAACAATTAACTTTGAAATCACGAGATGGGGAAATATACGGAAAACTTACTTTGAAATTTCGTACATGAATCTATCGGCCCTTGCTAAGGAATCGATATCGTTACTATGTTCTTCCAAAAGCGTTTGTTCTTCGGGACTAGGAGTAAACTTCAGCAATTGTTCGACCATATCAATGGGCAATTGCTCCTTACTGTCCATGCTTAAAATTGCCTTGGAAATCTCTTCATCCGACATTTTTAGTTTAGATAGCAAAATTGTACAATTTTGTGCACGTCTTCCATCGATTACAGAAAGAACCTTGTTTTTGTTTTTTCCCAACTGTCTTAGATCTTCTACGGAGCCATCGTTCTAAAAGTATTTCCAATAAAAAAAGCTCTAAAACTGATTAGGTTACTTACTGTGACTCCATTTTTTTGATATGCACAGAAAAGTTTGTCGATACAATCCAACTCCATCGTACTGTATAATTTGGTATCGTCTAATTCGCTCCAAATAGTGCCGGTAACTTTAGCTTCTGGTAACTTTGACCAATTGAAGGATTTCAAAGGGTTTGATGGTTGAGGAATGTTTTTCTTTACAATTTCGATTTTGAGGGGTGCAGCTGGAGGTGCCATTGGAGCACAAGGTGGAGGTGGTGGACCCGGAGCCGGTGGTGGAGGAGGAGCCATCGGTGGCGGTACCGGAGGCGGATTGCAATCGAACCCGTTCTGATACTCCAATTTATTTATTTCAACCCCGGATTGCAATCCAATCACTTTAGCGTCATCCGGAATACTTCCAGAAGTGACCAACCGTTCCAACCGAAACCGTTCGCCTCGTTCACAAGAAACTTGTCTATCCAAATCGGCAGCCCGATACTCGAGTTCTCCCAACCGTTGCCGAGTTTCGATGTGGGCCGCCGTTTCTTTTTCCAACCTTTCTTTAATCCGAATTAAACCGGATTCGAAATCTTCCTTTTCTTGTGTTCGCTGATCCAATTCTTGTTCCTTTTTGGCTAAACGGTTTGATAAGTCTACGTTTTCGTGTTCGAGCTCTTCGGCTTTTTTACGCGCCTCGACCAACTCTTCCTCTTTTGCTAGCAAGTGAACGATCTCTTTTACGTCGATGTTGATGGGGGATATATCGGGATCTTTTAATTTCGTTGTGTTGTTGTAGTTTGTTTGTTGTAAAACTATTTGTTGTACGATTCGGTCGAAGAGTAGCCAATGTTGAGGGTGAGAACCGTAATCTAAGGGGAGGAGTAAGCAATGCTCTAGCAGTGAGAGTAAATGAGGATATGCTGCTGTATGGCTAAGCTTTTTTCTGATCAGGTCAAACATTGCGGATGCACTTTTGGTGTCGACGTGTTCTAGTTCGAATTTTCTCGCCAATTCTTTTTCGTCTTCGTTTCGCACCATTTCGAAAAAGTCTAAATGTCTGTTCAAGGTTTCGTTTTCGTGTCTTCGTAGTTTATCTATGATTGGTTGTACTCCTAACATCAGGAACTCGTACCTTAAGTGTAAACGGAATTCTAAATTTTCTTGTCCTAAGCCGTAGTTAAGCATCGCGTTTATGAAGGACATGATGGCGGTTTTGAGGTTGACTTCGTCTCGGTATTTTCCGACGTCGCGATCTAAATCGTTTATTATGCCTTGGAATCTGACACGTTCGTAGGCATATTTTTGGTAATGTAACATGGCGTCGAGGACTTTTTTGTGGCCTCCCGAGACGAGACAAACGGCACCGAGGATTTCTAAGGCTGCAATTTTGGTTTTGATATTTTCGGTACTTAGAGATTGCGCGATGGTGTTGATACTTGTTGGGTGAGCTAAAACGTGGGCCCTTCCAGTCTGAAATTTTGAAAAACTTAAAAATAAAGCTTCGAATGTAACAAAAAATTAATACTTACAGAATTATTCATTAGAGCTTTAACGCATCCAATAATGCTGGTGTGGATGGAACTTTCGTTGGTAAAATAATCCATCCTTTCTAAAAATTCTAGAAGTGCCGGTAATCCATCGAGCTCTATAAATTTAATAACAAAACTGTGGGTCGAAGTCCTTAGTGCCGTTTTCAGTCCGTCAATTTGTTTCGTACGACTGCGAACATCTTCTTCGTAATTGGTTTCAGGAAATTGTAGCTGAAAGAAATTATGTGTAAAGCGTGTTATAAATTTTCGTTAAGTGGAAAAGCGTACTGTTGAGAGGGTGCGTAACCTTTCGACGTAATGTTCTGGAGCGTGGGCTTGATCGACGGTGTCTTCGCCTCCTTTTCTGGAGCAGTAAATCTGCCACTTCTTTTGGGGCGGCAGATTCATCATTGCGGCTTTATTTGGCGCGGTCAGATCCAATTCTTCCTGTAATTTAAAAATATAATTTATTGTCTCGGCTTTGTGCTTCTACGTGAGTTTTGTACATATAATAACTTTAAAATAACAAACACCTTCTTCAGAAAAATAATTTATTCATAAGTTTACATGGACAGCAAGAGAGGCCACAAATCAATTATTGGAATATAATAATTAAGCTCAAAACTCTGTAACCGGAAATGATTTTCCACTTTCATACCTACTGGAATATTGAAATTTTGCACACGCATAGGTTGGGTAGTGAATAAACTGAGAAGTATCGAAAGGTTCAAAAAATGGGCCTTTCTTTGTTTCAACTGAGAAGGTTTTTACCGACGGATCTCCGTCACTCCGTTATTTACCAACCTAATTTGAATGTTTTGACTTCCATGTGATCCTTTCGAATTTAGATTTACGTTTATACAAAAAAATACCTAGGCCCATAAATCTATTTTACACAGTTTTGAGGAAATCCAAATTTTTCCGAAAAACGGATTACGATGCACCGATAAGCTCTTGCGAAAAGTAATGCGAGAGTTCAACTTAGAGACTTTTTCTTGTAGATTTTGCTACCGCATTCGACCACGTAAATGGATGAAAAATTTGGAGTGTTCCATTGTTACAGCTCAAAAACGGGATTACTTGAAAATGGAAAGGCGTCAGTACTTGTTGTAAGTTACTGCAATAAACTTTAACAAAGTCTCGATATGTGGCGTGGCAATTCGGTATTTTAAAATAAATTGATGGCATTTATCACAGACAATGGCAATTATTAGTTAATTTTTGAATTGTGGTAATTTGGAAATGATTTTCACGGATCTGACGATCCAGGGTATGAATTAATTTGGATCAGTGTTTTTCCTATACAATTTTTTGGAATTTTATTCGTTATTGGTATTTGAATTTTTTTGATTTATTTTTGGATCTTTCAACTGGAAGACCCCGAAAGCGAATTAAAACCGGAACAGGATCCTTGACGAGAAGAAGAGAAGACTTAGTGCTATGATGTAGCGGTCCTATAATTAGTAACAAATGGCTTTTTTCAGAATTTTTGAGTAACATTTTTTCAGGGCATCTTCAGGTGTTATTCAGAACAGTTACAAGATCATTTCAATTAAAAGCAGTTTACGGTAATAACTACTTAATCTATTGCTCAAGAATTTACAATTCATGTAAAGTGCAACAGCCATCAACCGTGTAAAAAATTATGGAATGCATTAACATTAAAGAAACTCCAATCAACTTCTGTAAAGGAAGGAAAATGGGATAACCTTAAAATGCAAATTAATTGAAATGTAAATAAATAAAGTTGGTTTCATTGTATCTACAATGTTTTTGTGGAGTTTAGAACTAATTAATTATTTTTATTGTGTTACTGAAAGCTTAGAAAGTCAAATTATTTTGAAGGTTTCACTTTCAGTGAAGATGTGATACTTGACATTTTTTTATTCATATCGTGGACTAATTTAAAATATTCGTGGTTTCGTCATTATGAAGAAACTTTCAGGTAATTTATGTGCAAGAGTCCAACAAACGTTCTTCAGTTCACTGAGGACGTAGAAAAGTCAGGAAGATCCGTGCACGTTTTTCAGATACAAGACAAATTTTACTCTCCAGAAGAAAGAGAGCGGAAAATCTACTGGTCATTTGAGCATTTTATGATGCATTTATAAATGCTACCTATTTGTGTTAATACAAAATGACTTTCACGTGAAGTATTTAAAATATTTTAAGTTCAAGTGGCAAATATGTTTATTGATGCTCGATGAAAATAAATTGATTTCGCCGGAACTGTAATAAAGGAAGTGAGAAACAATTACCTATCTAAGGTATATATAAAAAAATGGATGTATATGTGTGTATGTAGTGGTCATATGTATTGAGTACCCTTTAAATATTCATAAATTAACGAAAATAAAGGTTAAAAAAACCATTTCTAATTAAAATTTTATTTTATTAACATTTTCAATACATTTTATTAATATTTCGTGGTACCACCATTGGCTTTGATTACAGCTTTAATGCGTTTAGGCATACTGTTCACAAGATTAAAACATTCTTCGGCAAAAAATTTGAACCATTCTTCAAAAATCTTTTCTTTCAAGGCTTCTTTCGTAGGTGTTTTATTTTTTTATTTACCTTTGCTTTCAGTCTGTGCCATAAATTTTCAATCGGAGATAAGTCTGGTGACTGGGGGGGCCAATCTAATAATGGTATTTGATTTTCCTCAAACCAACGCATACTCTTCTTTGATTTATGGCATGGGGCATTATCCTGCTGGAAGAAGTACTCGGGGTCCTCTTCTGAAAATAATCTCACAATAGATGGTTCCAAAACTTCTTCCAAAGTGGCGATATAGCTATTGGAATTCATCCGACCCTCGCACACTTTAATTTCACCCACCCCCGTAGCAGTCATGGAACCCCATACCATGATGCTACCACCCCCAAACTTAACAGTAGGGATAATACAAGAGGGATGAAATTCTTCCCCTGCCTCCTACGCACATACTGGTTTCCAGAATGGTGAAAAAGCTGTAATAATAAAGATAATAATTAATATTCCATTATTGTAACATAAATTTTGGGAAACGTAGGCCCATATAATTTTTTTCATAAAAATTTAAAAATTTAACAAATAATAATACGTACTTCAATGTTAGATTCATCGGACCAAAGGACTTTACTCCAGTCCTCAACCGTCCAATTTTTATATTTTTTTGCCCACAAAAGCCTCGTTTTTCTTTGTTTCTCTGAAAGTAACGGTTTACGACGTGCTCTGCGACCATGCAAATTTACTTCAGCTAATCGCCTTCTTACAGTTCGTGCAGAAATTTTAATATTATCTGTATGGCGTAACTCCCTCGCAAGGTCTTTTGAATTTTTTTTGCGATCTTTTAAAGACAATATCTCTAAAAATCGGTCTTGCCTAGAAGAAGTTGCGCGTTTTCGACCACTTTTTGGTTGGTTTGTGTAAGAACCAGTAGCTGCATGACGTTTTAAGGTGTGACGGATTTTTGTAATCCATCACTTACGTTCAACCCTATATATCATTTATTCTTTTAAAAGGCGCATGATAACCGCGCCGAGGTGGGGATTTGTTCATAATGCGCAAAAGGTTAGTCTTGGGTGAACGTTTGAACAAGCAAGTCGCTGGTTGTGTCAGTTTTTGAAGCAAGATAGGGGGTGTGAATTTTTCACACACCAATGTCGATTTGTATTTCCACTGTGGAGCGATCATGGACTCCTGGACTACGTAATTAGCGGGTATGGAACGATGATATGGCTACCGGGACAATTTTTGTTCGCGCAGACTCGATGGAGATCTGACATATCTTCGTTGTTGACGCTTCTTGGTCGGATCTGCTGTTCATACTGCTTCTGAAGGTTTCGGAATTCCGTCGAAGCGGCGAGTAACATTTTTGTTATGAGATTGTTTCACAGTGGTATGCATGGATCGAGTAGGACAAATTTTGCTCCGTCTACGTGGAGTTCGCTTTGTTTGAATTCACCCTTGGCTGATTCATGTGTTTTCTTATGTTTTATTATTTAGGTTTTTCCTTGTGTCTTGCATTTTTGATTCGAACGTTTTTGGCCGATGTTATCGTTAAGTTGCAGGTTTTGCATTGCTGCATCGGGTTGATAGAGGCTATCTTATCGTACACACAGCAGGCGTGTATTCGAATGCTGAAGTTTGAATTTTGTGTTTGAAGACTAATTAATATTTAATTGTATTATTATGTTTTATTTAATTAAATTTGAACTGTGCATTGTTTTCTTTAGGTGACATCGAGGCTCGTTGGTCAAATGCAATGGCTTAGGAATTCCTACGCGTTTGACATGGGTTCAAATCTTGAATTTGAAATTCTATGTTGAACATTTTTTTTGTGTTTATTTTTGGTTGTATGTTTTTTTAAGAAGGCAGCGATGTGCGACCAATGTACAGGGTGTTGCATTTCATCGAGGTCGCTACCGTTTGATTTTATCGTTGGAAGTTCGATTGTGGTTCCACCGTTTGTGGGATTTTTTATATGACCACTCGAACGTTCCGTTGATTAATTTTGGGGAGTGATTCTTGGTGGCAATGTTGTTGCCACTGTACTGGTTCTGGTCGGCTAATGCACTTTACATCCGACATCGCTTATCTCATCGCCTTCCGACAACGAACATCTTACTGTTGATTTTATTTTAGTGTGTTAGCAAAACTGTTTCCTTGATTTTCTCCGGGGCGTTCATTTGACACGACCCACGGCCTTGCCGCCGCATTAACGAGCTGGTTTATACCTAACATCAGGGCCCCACGCAAATAAAAAGTAGAATTTATTTTCTGCGTGGACATTATCTGTTCCGAGCTATCTTCTCATTAGAGATAGTGAGGACAGATTTTGTTTCGAAGGTGTATTGCACTGCCCTTCTTGAACATTTAATTTTTTTTACAATTTGAACTTGATTCACACCTTGTGAATGTAATAGCACAATCTGAGCTCGTTCAGCTACGGTTAATTCACGAGTTTTCGGCATAACGGCACTTTTGTATGTATATTAAATAACTGCACAAAAAATCACTCCTAAAATTTGTCTTTAAAACCAAATATTCTAAACACGTGCGTTCGACTACCACTAATTCAAAACTGAAAAATTCAAATTAATATTGATATCACTGCAGTAGACAATAGAATTTGAAATTTGTAAACATAAAAGCTTTTGTAATGTTAAAAAGGGTCGGCCCTAACGGTCACGCAAAACCGTCTTGGATTACGTATGGACTGAGCATACAGCTCGGACACCGACCGAGACGGATTGGGAAACTGCAAATCAGATTGTAAATCCAATCAAAACGAAATGGGTCATTAGATCCTTTAGTCTTTACAAATCGCCGGGGCTTGATGGAGTGTATCCAGCCCTACTTCAATTGGGCCTGGACCACATACTCTGTCCCCTGGTGAAAGTGTACAAGGCGTGCTTTGCGCATGCCTATACACCCAAGGAATGGCGAAAGGTCAAGCTGATATTTATACCCAAGCCAGGTCGCAGTGATTACTCCCTGGCTAAATCTTTCAGGCCAATAAGTCTTACCACCTTCTTCTTGAAGACACTGGAAAGACTGTGTGATAGAGAAATTCGTGATAAAGTGTTGGTGTATAACCCACTACATCAGAATCAACATGCATACATTCCGGGGAGATCCACGGAGTCTGCACTTCATAAAGTTGTGGTATGTATCGAGAAATCGCTACAGATCCAGGAATCTACCCTAGGAGCGTTTATAGATATCGAAGGGGCATTTGATAATGCCACCTTCGAAAGTATTAGCGCATCCCTACAAACCCACAATGTGCCCGACACCATCGTGAGATGGATTAGCTCCATGCTGAGCGGCAGGGCGGTTGCGATTGGAGTAGGAGATGCAAATATTAAAGGTGTTGTTACCAAAGGCTGCCCGCAGGGAGGTATACTCTCCCCACTTTTGTGGGATTTTGTGGTAGACAGCCTTTTACGACGCCTCAACAGGAAAGGTTATTATACCATAGGTTATGCAGATGATATAACCATACTGCTCAATGGGAAATTTGAGAATGTCCTGTGTGAACTGATGCAGGACGCTCTTAGAATTGTAGAGAAATGGTGTGCGGAGAAATCTCTCTCGGTTAACCCGGCCAAAACTGAGCTTGTTCTGTTCACCAGGAAAAGAAAACTAAGGCACATGGTAATGCCTAGTTTAAGAGGAACCCCTCTTAAAATAGCAACTGAGGTCAAGTATCTGGGTATAATACTGGACAGGACGCTAAATTGGGGTAAACATGTCAACTTTAAGACCACGAAAGCGGGCATGGCCTTCTGGCAGTGCCGCAGGGCGATGGGAAGATCTTGGGGTTTCTCCCCGAAGATTGCCCTTTGGCTGTACACTGCCGTTATAAGGCCCATGCTATGCTATGGCGCACTAGTTTGGTGGCCCAGAACTAAACTGGTAACAGCAGCATCCTCCCTTCATCGGCTACAAAGGGCTGTGTGCCTGGCTATAACGGGAGTGATGCGAACGGCACCTACTGCGGCCTTGGAGACTCTCCTCTGCCTTCCTCCGCTGGATCTCCATGTGGAGGAGCAGGCGGTGAGAGCTGCTCTTAGGATGCGGGCATGGGGCCTATCGACCTATAGGCAGGGAACTGGTGGGCACACGCGGATTCTGAAGGACTGCCTGAATAGGCTGCCTCTTTTGGGTCTTGATGCCGACAGAATACCTCCTAAATATGTGTTTAGCAGAGGTTTTAACATCCTGCTAAACACGACAGGAACCGACGATGCAGACATATTATGTCTGTACACAGATGGCTCCAAAACAAATACAGGCTCAGGTGCGGGGGTCTTCTCCTCGAACTGCAGCTTGATATAAAACTATCGCTGGATAGATGTGCCTCTGTCTTCCAAACGGAAATTATAGGCATACTTCACTGCGCAGAAGAAATGAATATTCGGGGCAAAACAATCAAGATATTTACAGACAGTAGGGCTGCTCTTATGGCACTTGACCGGCATAGGATCGGTTCGGGCCTGGTGCTTCAATGCATTCAGGCATTGGAAGTGATATCAACACACAATGTCCTAACTCTCAATTGGGTAAAAGGTCATGATGGAAATGAGGGTAACGAGAGGGCTGATGAATTGGCGAGACTGGGCTAGGATAACCCACCATGTGGTCCTGAGCCTTTTATTACGGTGAGCATCAAAACCTTGGATACAATCATAAAGGAGGAAACTCATAGATTGCATGCAGAAAGGTGGTGAATGTGGATGGGTGCCGACAATCAAGGGCGGCGATACGTGGACAATCTGGTAAGCATGCAAAATATTATATACAATTGTCCCGGTGTCACCGTGGATTTTTACCCCCAGAAATTTTACCCCCTGTAAAAATTCTTTAGGGGGTAAAATATCCCTAGTGAAATTTTACCCCCGGTAAAATATCCCTAGTGAAATTTTACCCCCGGTAAAATATCCCTAGTGAAATTTTACCCCCGGTAAAATATCCCTAGTGAAATTTTACCCCCGGTAAAATATCCCTAGCGAAATTTTACCCCCGGTAAAATATCCCTAGCGAAATTTTACCCCCTGTAAAAATTCTTTAGGGGGTAAAATATCCCTAGTGAAATTTCACTAAGGAATTAGTAGTTTGTAATTAGTAATTTTATTAAATATTAAATATATATCTATCTATATATGTTCTTCTTCTTCTTAATATATAATTAGCGGCAGTTCCTAGGCTTCTATACAGCTACCTTTCTGGTGTGAAAAGTTGTTGTCACTAGTTATTTTTGGTCGACATAATATTTATAATGTAATAATAAATAATAATAATAATAAATCTTTCGGTTGGATACGTTCTCCCAGTACACTGCAATTATTAAGCGAACCCGATTACCAGAAGCCTGCTTTGTATGTAAACCATAAAAATGGAAATCATTTTGAGGTCGTAGTTTATAAAAAAGACTCTTCAATTGATATGAACAATTTTTTTTTAATTTAATAAAAAAGTATTATTATTAATAGTTCACTTAATTTAAGTTTTTGCCTTGATTTTTGATTCAGAACAATTTTTAATGTCGGTGAAATTTTACCTCCTCGATAAATATACTCTAGTGAAATTTTACCCCCGGGGTAAAATATCCCTAGTGAAATTTTACCCCGGGGTAAAATATCCCTAGTGAAATTTTACCCCCTGTAAAAATTCTTTAGGGGGTAAAATATCCCTAGTGAAATTTTACCGGGGGTAAAATATCCCTAGTGAATTTTTACCGGGGGGTAAAATATCCCTAGGGATATTTTACCGGGGGGTAAAATATCACGGGGGTAAAAATCCACGGTAAAAATGTCTCACGGGACATTGTAAGTTAAACAGACATCTACACACAATGGGACTGGTTGACAACCCAAAGTGTAGGGGGTGCAACGAAGCAGACGAAACGATGGAACATGTACTTTGCAAGTGCCCATCGCTTGCGTCAAAGAGAAGATCCATGTTAGGGGACTTCTGGCCTGACATGGCCAGTATTAGTGGCATGCTGTCCTCCAAAATACTCGAGTTTGTCCTGAGTCTGGGATGGCTGGAGGAATAGGAGGGACGGTGGGCCGCTGATGCAAAGGAGGTAGCATAATGGGCCCGATATGTGGCCTGAGTGCGCGCGAACCTAGGTTTGCCCTCCTAAATCGATCCAGAATCCAGAACGGTCACGCTTTAAGAAATTTAACTACCTGTGTATATTTGGCATTAAGTACAGGGGTGCTCAATACATATGACCACCACGTAGGGGAAGGTGGGGCGGAATAGGGGTCGGGGCGGAACGGGGGATCAGGTTTATTTGCTGATAGTAGCACTGCAGTTCGCTGCAACTCTCTATACACCTTCATTATGCATCTGTGCAGTGATAAGAACGGTCGTTGTGAATTACCAAGTGTTTCTCCTTTGTTAATTAAACACCTCCCTTAAATCTGTATAAAACTACAACTTTATGAATATTTGAAAACAAGGTAAGTAGTCCAGTCATATTAGACCGATTTTCGACAAATAAAAACATTAATCGGTAAAGATCTGGATTTTGGTATACAAGCTTATTGAGGCTTCCAGATAAACATACTAAAATGCCCAATCGATACCTGTTGCGCTCGAGCCGCCATCTTGGAAAAAAGGTCCACTTTTTTAGTTTTTCGCCTGTATCTTAAGAACTATCAATGATATCGGAGAAATACTTCAGATAAAAAAGATAGCTTATTAAATTTTCTACGAAATAGCTTCTATACATTTTTTCTCTATCTCTGATACTTTAGCTGCAATTTGCCGTTGAACAGTAGAGTAATTTATATTTTTGCCCTCGATCCGCGGTTATAGATTTTCGTACGCTCCTAATAGTGATACAATGTATTTTAGGCAAGTTACTACGTAGAAGAATCGCAAAAGAGAAGCGGGGGGGTATTGTACGGTGGGCATCTAGCAGGTCAAACGCGTTTAGGGTTCCGCTAGGTAGGCAAGACCCCGAGCAGCAGATGTTCGTTCGGCTGTAGGCCAGCTCGGCAAATGGTCAGATATTTAATCCAGGTCCAAATTTTCTACCTGGAAATACATAGACCAACTCGGCAAAGTAATAAATTTTGGCTTGGCCAGAACTGTGAGCATCAAAAAACCTACCCTCCGATGCTCCGCATCTCCGGGCGGTTTTTCGTGCTCCGAGCCGCTACGCGGCGGGCGCTAAACATACGAGAGGCGCGACAGATCAAGGAAACCGGGATAAATGCAACCGGGATGTGAGAGACCCTCGAAATAGCATTATTCAGCGCGTTTGCCGAGCTGACCGAAAATTAAAACGACCTCTGGTTTTCATTTGCCCAGTTGACCGGTAGGATTAACCTATCCCTTGTACCTTCTGCCGAGTTGACCTACTCCGGTTCGTTCTCAGTTCGTAGTGAAACGTTCCGCGGTGCACACCCTGCTGCGCCACTTTATTAAATATGGCTGGCAACGAAAAATGTTTTATTTGTGAGGAAAACCTTTCAATTAAAGAAACAATCACTGTCAAGGCGAGAGGACTGAATACTTTTAGAAAAGCAAGTGACCGAAGAGAAGATGGCAAAAAAGAAAAAATGGAGGGACTGTGTGAAGTGACGGTACATGTTCCATGCAAAAAGGAATATACTCGGGAACAAAGCATTATTGCTTCATTAAAAAAACAATCTGCTAATCAAGCAGTGCCGGCTTCGCCACTAAAATCAAAACTTAGGTCATCTGTACCAAGTTTTGATTTCAAAACTGCGTGTTTCTATTGCGCAGAAATAATAGATTCGAAGTTTTATGAGCGAGAGAAGAAAAAGCATGTCAATAAACGTACCATAGTGCACAACGTTCGTAGCTTATTTGTCAAAGAAAGCGTACTACAGGCAGCTAGAAAAAGAAACGACAAATGGAGTCGGGAAGTAACGTACCGGATAGAAACTGTTGCAGACTTGGTCGCGGTTGAAGCTTTGTATCATGAGCGCTGTTATATCAACTTTTTCAAGGATCCAGCAACAGGCAAAAAAGTTGAACGTCCGCCGATAGACGATGTCCAAACTGCAATGGAGGTCATCTACGATTTCGTTGAGAAGAGCTATGAGTGCCAGTTTGCATTGCCTGATTTGATCAATTTAATCGAAGGCTATGTTCCCGACGAGCGTACAGTCAAGAGAAAACTCGAAGAGAAATACGGCAACGATATAATTATTACGACGAAGGGGAAGGGAAAAACTGAGCGAAAAATCTACTCTTCACATCTTCTACAATCGCGTAAAGGATTTCAGGATATGATTTTGTTTGCACATGCCTTCAGTGGATGTGACACCACGTCATGTCTTTTCGGAAAAGGTAAACGAAAATGTTTGAAATTGTTGGAGCAGCGAGATGATTTGCAAGACATCGTACGAATTTTCAACAACTCTAATTCCACTCACGAAGAAATCGCTCAGGCTGGAGAACTAGCTATTTAGCTATTTATAATACACCTGCTAGTGAGAGGTCACTGAACCAACATCGTTATCAAATGTTCAAGAAATCCGCGTACAAGAGTAAACCAAATCTAGCACTGTTACCGCCTACGGCTGTAGCGGCTCAGCAGCACTCGTTTCGCGTTTACCACCAAGTCCAGAAATGGCGTGGTTATGAAATATCTCCCGAACTCTGGGGTTGGAAGAAAGTCGAGAATTTCCTTCAACCTGTTCGAACACTGAAGGCTCCTACTCCAGATTCTGTACTGACATTAGTGTCATGCAATTGTAAAAAGGGATGTACCTCATCTTGTGGATGTCGGAAAGAAGGTCTAAAATGCGCAGCGATTTGTGGACATTGTCAAGGTATCGCGTGTTTCAACTCGAACAGAAGTCTCGATTCCGAAAAAGAGGGTTCCATCGAAACAGAGCTCGACGACGAACCTATTCAATTCTATTCAATCCTAGTCAATTCAATGATTTTTCATCCATTCATGATTTTTTCAGGTAACGAAGCTGCCCTGACGTGTGATAAGGACTTCCACGTCGATCTATTGCGTTCAACAAACTTTTCTCAGAACTGAACGGAAAATTACAGCTAAAGTATCAGAGATAGAGAAAAAATGTATAAAAGCTATTTTGTAGAAAATTTAATACACTATCTTTTTTATTTGAACCATTTCTCCGATATCATTGATAGTTCTTAAGTTACAGGCAAAAAACTAAAAAAGTGTACCTTTTCTCCAAGATGGCGGCTCGAGCGCAACAGGTATCGATTGGGCATTTTAGTATGTTTATCCGGAAGCCTCAATAAGCTTGTATACCAAAATCCAGATCTTTACCGATTAATGTTTTTATTTTTTCTAATATGACTGGACTAAAGATATATTTCACATTACTTTTCGTTATTCCAATTTAGTCTACCGAATTAAGCGTTGTTTAAAGTGTCTTTTCACGTGTTAACATGTCTTGGAAAAGTAACATGGCTGTCGCTAACCTTGCGATGTTTGGTTTACCAACACTTGGGGCACAACGGGGTAGGGTAGAACGGGGTCCTACCCCGTTCCGCCCCGACCATACTTTTATTTTTCACGGATCTAATTTCTTTTCTTTTGTGTTTGTTATATATATTCACTATATATAACAAACAATAGCTAGCCCTATTTTTACCAGCTTTCCGAGGTTTTCGCCTGAACATATACTTCCCATACCCAGAGTAAAGCCGGGACAAAAGCGAGTGACGAGGAAACGAGGCAAA
Organism: Podabrus alpinus; assembly: GCA_932274525.1. Taxonomy (NCBI): domain Eukaryota; kingdom Metazoa; phylum Arthropoda; class Insecta; order Coleoptera; family Cantharidae; genus Podabrus; species Podabrus alpinus. The sequence continues at coordinate 73,650,632 of OW026457.1, forward strand.
ACGGCAATCCTGACAGCTTCCCCTTATAAGACTGAACTCGAAGAAACGGCTAATAATGCTAAGAAGATCAAGGAAGCCAAAGAAAATAGACTTAAGAAAAAACTGTTCACTGGTAACGAAAAAAGGAAGGAGAATACCCAGAAAACTGTTAACAAAATAGAAAAGAAAAAAACACAGAAAATTGTTAACAAAATAGGAAAGAAAAGAACACATAAAATTGTTAACAAAAAACCACGGAAACAAAGCGTGGAATCAGATGAAGAAGACGATGCTACCTGTTTATATTGCAACGACTTATATTCAAAATCGAGTGAAGGCTGGATATCATGCAAACAGTGTAAATAATGGGCCCATAATTCCTGTGCCGGTGTCACCGTGGATTTTTACCCCCAGAAATTTTACCCCCCGGGGGTAAAATATCCCTAGGGATATTTTACCCCCGGTAAAATATCCCTAGCGAAATTTTACCCCCTGTAAAAATTCTTTAGGGGGTAAAATATCCCTAGTGAAATTTTACCCCCGGTAAAATATCCCTAGTGAAATTTTACCCCCGGTAAAATATCCCTAGCGAAATTTTACCCCCGGTAAAATATCCCTAGCGAAATTTTACCCCCGGTAAAATATCCCTAGCGAAATTTTACCCCCTGTAAAAATTCCTTAGGGGGTAAAATATCCCTAGTGAAATTTCACTAAGGAATTAGTAGTTTGTAATTAGTAGTTTGTAATTAGTAATTTTATTAAATATTAAATATATATATATATATATATATGTTCTTCTTCTTAATATATAATTAGCGGCAGTTCCTAGGCTTCTATACAGCTACCTTTCTGGTGTGAAAGGTACCATTTATTGGATCAGATTTGTATTCATACACTTCCACAGATAATAATAAATCTTTCGGTTGGATACGTTTTCCCAGTACACTGCAATTATTAAGCGAACCCGATTACCAGAAGCCTGCGTTGTATGTAAACCATAAAAATGGAAATCATTTTGCGGTCGTAGTTAAGGTAAAAAAGACTCTTCAATTGATATGAACAATTTTTTTTTAATTTAATAAAAAAGTATTATTATTAATAGTCCACTTAATTTAAGTTTTTGCCTTGATTTTTGATTCAGAACAATTTTTAATGTCGGTGAAATTTTACCTCCTCGATAAATATACTCTAGTGAAATTTTACCCCCGGGGTAAAATATCCCCAGTGAAATTTTACCCCGGGGTAAAATATCCCTAGTGAAATTTTACCCCCTGTAAAAATTCTTTAGGGGGTAAAATATCCCTAGTGAAATTTTACCGGGGGTAAAATATCCCTAGTGAATTTTTACCGGGGGGTAAAATATCCCTAGGGATATTTTACCGGGGGGTAAAATATCACGGGGGTAAAAATCCACGGTTACACCGGCATTGATACTGACGATGATGAATCACAACTCATCTGTGAACTTTGCCAGCCATAAAACATGATTTTGTTTCACCTTTGAATGAATACCCCGTTCTGCCCCATACATGGGGCAGAACGGGATATAACCTTTTTTTTCAAACGTTTAAAATAAATACAAGTATTTTCATTATTTTAATTTTGAACATCGGAGATGTTAAACGAAATGTTAAATAAATTTATTCACACTATAATAGATTTTTACCTCTTTATTTACACCTTCAAATACTGTCCCAACCACATCGACCCCCGTTCTGCCCCACCTTCCCCTATGTATGTTCCCTATAGACTCCAAAACATTTGACCGATCGGAACCAAATTTGGCACAGTTATTATGTAGGTCCATGCGCATGTTTTTGTATTGAAATAGTGCAAAAATTCACAAAGGAAAGGAAAGTTGATTTTGAGTAGCCTGCCTTCCTTTAAGGAATCTCGATAATCCATTCATGGGACGCGCATGAATGGATTATCGAGATTCCTTAAAGGAAGGCAGGCTACTCAAAATCAACTTAAAAAACAATAATGAATGCTGTCAAACTGTCAACCGATCGACAATGCAAATACGCGTGCACGTGCTTTACGTTTCTATTTGACCAATCTTAACCAAATTTGGTGTAGAAGTTATTTGCAACGCTACGAAAAACATAGGCTACTTTAGTACCTTGGAGTGAGGCCGAAGGACGAACAACCACGGTCTACACGTAAGCCTGCGATACCCTTGAGTGAGGCCGAACAACCACATCCGACACGGTCCAGATGGCTAAAGGCGGCCGGTAGGCCGACTGTGCCAGTTTGTAATTGATAATTATTAAATTAAGACATTTACCACAAGTTCCGCAAACTTCGCATCCAGTTCATCCTGGGCTGGCATGGGCTGAGTGGGAGTAAGAGCTTGAAGTGATAAGGTTCCTGTGTTTTCCACCACGCAATAGGTAATTTCCGGAGGTTCGTCATCCTGAAAAGAAGTTTTATTAAAAATGACCTCCAATGAAAATTCAGTCCAAAATAATAAAAATTTATATGCGAAAACAATGCAATAGTAATAAAATTGTATTTTACAGTAAAATTACTTTTTATTACAATTTGCTTTTTATATATGATGATTGTTATATAATGGAATAAAAATTGCTTTCCACTTTTCTGCACACACAAAATAATTTTTATAGCTTGCAACATAAGTAATAAATTGTCTTCAAATTAATTTTTATCCAATCACTGAAGATTACAATTTTATTTTGTCCGTTAAGAAATAAAATAAAATTTGAAAGCGGTTACACAGTTTTAATAATTTTTCGTTTAATGAGCTAAACAAATTAGATAATTGCAATCCAAAAGAGAAAAACATTGGGTTCCGCAATAACATTGCACGGCCATAAAAATCCAAATTAAAATATGATTGATTAATGAAGATGTTTGTTTACATTTTTGAGTATCGGGACTTTCGATAACCTTGTTGTGTTAAAATTTTCACTGTCATCGTTTCCTCATTTTGAAAACCTACACAGTGTCACCTTAAAATTGTGTAAATTAAAAAAATTTACTTTTACTTCAAATTCTATTCCACTTTTCCTTACAAATCGATTCCAATTCTTCTGTTCTTGCACGTCTCTTCGTATTATAACAATGGTTTTTGCATTACTTTCACTTTCAGCTCCTTGGCCTTAATATAATGCAACTCCTTTATTTTTCTTTCAATTGTACTTTTCAGTGGTTAGAAAGATTACTTCTTGCGTTGCTGGAATTTTATTCGATTTAGATGCCGATGGTCGGTGATCCTACTACAGGACGATTTTGCCCAAAATCCTTTTTGGGGATCGATGAGGTGATTTTTGATTGAATAAGTGGTAATCATTTACAAATTAGAAATTATCGTACATTTAAATGAATATAAATTGAAAGACCCTAAGGCTTTTAGGCGCCTTGCTTATCTTTTGTTATTACTTTCTCCGCTTTTACTTTAAATAATTGAACACATGTACTACATATTATTTCTGTCAATTTATTGTGTGACTTGCAAATAATAAATAAACAGGACTATTAATAACCATTTAAAAATCAATTAGAAATTAGAACGAGAACCGATGAAATAATTTACAAAAAGAAGAAATTCCTGATTTTTTCAGTCGACCCCTTCTCACGATATGACTCAGACTCGATCAGGTTTTTTTGTTGTTCATTCGATTTCAATTTTCTGCACGTGAAATTACGTTTAAAAGTGCGGTCAATTAAAATCGTCAACAATAAAAATTATCGATAAGCAACCCACGACAGATTTGGCAACCTAATTTTTGCAAGGTCGAAAATGAATTAATAATAAGTAAAGAATTTGAAACGATTGCTGACATAAATCGTGAATGACTTTGTGAAAATTAAAGTTTAACTAAATGTTAATCAATGACTATCAACTTATAATTCGTTTGTTGAAAAACTGTGAGGTCCATTATATTTTTTATAAGTGTCTATTGATGTCGATAATCAAAAACTTGATAATTTATTGGGTCAGTATTGTCTAACGGTTTCTAAAACGATTTTTAAGCGGTTGGTCGTTTAACGCGTTTTATGTTTATTTGTGGAGCCCTCGTAGTAAGTTTTGCTATTTACACTCTGGTGGTAATGACATAAAAAATTGCACGTATATGCTTAGGAGGTCAATTGATCAATATTGACAGTGAAGATTCTAACGAACAAGTGCAGTTTTGCATTTCGTAACGGTTTTAAAAAATTGGGAACACGAAAGAGATTAATTTGGTTCAAATATGCTGAATGTGAACTCATAATTTGCACTTCCGAGCAGACTGATGCCTTTTACTATACGTGTTGAGCTTTATTGAGCTCCTATTATCAAGAACGTTTTTGAATCTAAAAATGAAAAAAGCGTCAATTAGCTTTTAATTTGGAACCCATAAAGCAACGGTTCAAAAAGAAATTCAAGAATTACAAAAATATATCAAACAAATTTTGCTTCGGGACTCTACTCCTCAAAAGTTCACCCTTTGGAAGTTAATTGAAAACCATTGAATCTGACTAGTAAATTTTGAACAAGAAGAAGAAAAGTTGAGGTCCAAATTTGGAACTGGAGTATATATTGAACATTAAACGGCGAAGAAAGAAAGGACTATATAATTTTGTACGGGTAGGTTATTTATATCCATTTCTTAGTGACGATAATGAAAAACCAACACTGTGGTGTAAAGTATAAATCGACAGGTGAGAATTTCTTGACCGTCTCCGAGCTTCTGAGGGCACTTAACGCCATAGGTTCCCTGTTATTATAAAGATTTACTAATAAAAAGCAGTGTACAGGTTTTGCTAAGGTTGCCAAGGCAGGCTTAGCAAGCTTAGAACGAATTAAAAAGTTAGTTAAAGAAAATTTATAATCTCCAATAAAGAGGAAGAAGAAGAAGATCAAGAATATCGGTTCTGGCGTTGAAGTATTCAGCAGGACAGTTCTATGCTCCAGTTTCAGCACAAAACTCTCATGTTCGTCCAATCCAGACGTTAAATGTTAATTTCCAATAGATGACCAAATCGACTGAAATATTTTGGCGATATAGCCAGGTCCCTATTCCTAATGGGGTATTTTATCTGGGATGATACAACTAACAGCGACTCTATCCAAGATTTGTAAGTTTGGTCGCACTCAGTACGGCTATTACCAGAAGTGTAAGCCTTAATACAATATTATTTTATTAAAAAATAACAATAAAAACACTATCATTGTGTATTCCACCACATTATTTTGTTACGCCATCTACCTTTAACTTAAATATGCAATTACAAATAAGCAATAACCAGTTAAAAAATCCCAGTTTTGCAAATATGTAGATTTGCAAGATATCGGAATGAATTACTGTAATTGCGGCTTATATTTTTTATGATTATAATCCCTCCAGTGCGGCCTTCAGGCCGCACAACCTAGGCAACACGTACTAAAAGTGGTCTGATATGGTTAATACCTGGTCTTTTCAGTAGCTTTATATAATTGATTTTTAGGGCAAATACCGTTACAAATAGCCTTAAAGTCTGAACAGTAAAAAGAAGGAACCTTTCCTACTAATTACCCGCCACTGACGTGCACGAATGGATTAACGATGAGATTCAGAATGAGATTGAATCTCGTTAATCAATTCGAAAGGTGGTAATATTTTAATAAAAAAAGTGTTCTTTACATATAATAGGTCAGGAACCTAAGAACAAGCAATGCAATTCATTGTATTACTTTGTTTTAAGTCTTACAACCTCTGTGGTGGAAATGTATTCGACTTGGTAGTTCATATAAAAAAAAATTGGATCATAAAAGGGGATTAATTCAGTTGTCGCTCTTATCGTAAATATTGGTATTGGTTGACCTTCTTATTCAAGGGTGCGTCACCGGCTTTGCCATCGAAGTTCTTTTAAAATATTTTTCATAAATGTATTTTCAGCTTACGTAACTGGGAAATCCGCTTCTGTTTATGCTTTTTTTTTATTCAATTTACACCTTCAGGTAATGAACATTTTATTACTGATTTCGGGGACGGTGACCTAACCCTGGTCACCCCAAAAAAATTGAAAATTTCCTATAGCAAAGAGGAAGGTTTATAGAGTATACTGTAAAATTTTCACTCGAGATGATATACATAAAATTTCGAGAAAAATCAATTTGAAAGTACGTAAATTTAGCGAATTTTTCTTCGATTTTTGGGGTGTGCATTCGATAGGGAGGTTTATCCATCGTCAAAACCTACCCTTTCGGGGCGCCGCTGCGCTCCGCTCCGCTCTGCACCCCTCCAGGGCGGTTTTGACTCTGGTTACTATGCTAAACATACGACAAGGCGCCTCCCATAAAAAAAAAACGGGATAAATGAAACCGGGAGCTTAGAGACCCTTGAAATAGCATTAAAAAATATAGTTGCGGTATGGGGCAGTAAACTATTACGTTTCACCCCCAAAAAATCGCGTAAAAACAAAAAATAATCGATGTTACATGTACGAGAGACGAGCTGCATCTGCCGGTACGAAATACTCTAAGTGTTAGGGTCATTATAACTGCACGGACTGTCAACAGAATGAGCGACGCGCGGGAATCTCGTTAATTTTACATGTAAATTTGCAAACTTCAAATTCGATTTAATCAAAATTTTGATAATACATTTGCATGTTTAAATTAAGTATATTAGTAAACTATATAAATCTTCCTCTTTGCAATAGGAAATTTTCAATTTATTTGGAGTCACCAGGGTTAGGGGACCGTACCCCCGATTTCTTTTGAATTTGTTTGTTTATTATTGAAAATAATAGGTTGAAAATTTGAGTAAGCTCTTAATTTGAAGAAAATTTGTGGTTTAGCTTGTTCAAGGAAAAGCCTGTTCATTGTGTCATTTGAGATTTCGGGAACATCTTTAACAAGGAATTTTCAAATGTTATTCACTAAAGCTGCTTTGACCAGTTTTGTTCATTTTCTCCAATTTCACTTGTTGGTCATTCATTTTATAGTCATTTTTTCTCTGTCATTTGTTTCAACACTGCCTCCCCGCCCTCTTAAGCAATAGAAGGGAGCTACGAAGATGAAATTTGGCAATAAGTCACCATTACTACATATTTGTACAAAGAGATAGTCAATAGAATGTTGGTTAAGTGAGTCGATATCCTGTTCGACTCCGGGCGAAGTAATCGCCTCTCCTCGGAAAGCAATGGAAAATCTACCAAGGAATACTTCTCGAAATGAAGTGTATTAAGCGGCCTACAGATAGGGTATTGTATGTGGATGGTAGAAACGGTAAGAGTTAAAACGCATTAACTCAGGTAGGAGCGTTCAGGTAAGGAACGCTAAGAAAGTAGGAACGCTCCTACTTGAGTTAATGCGTTTTAACTCTTACCGATTCTACCATCCACATACAATACCCTATGTGAATGCAGCTTTACGGTTCCTGTGGTTCGGAGTCCACGTTAAACAGTAAGTCCTCTATGTATGTCGACAAATTTCGAAAGCACGTAACAGACATGGGAAAATTAATCACGACTCCTCATCTATGAGGATAAGTCGATTGTTAATTCGAAAATAATACATTTCACCCCAACAGAATCATATCAGTTCTTCCGTAAAGTCAATGACTCGTAAGTGGATCGAATTACATTTTGTCTCTCTAAAATCATTAAACAAGTTAGGTGCGAAGAAATTAACAAGGTGCATGGTTGTCCTCATTTTGAAGATGCTATTCATGAATCTCCGGATAGATGACTTATTGCATCAATGTTTTCCTTGACCTGCTGTATTAATTCATTAAAGTGAGGTAAATCAGAAGCACATCAGAATAATTGATCCATGCAGTAAATTGAGAAAAAGCCAGACCAATCTCGAGACTTCAGGCTTCAAGTAACTCGACTTACTTGGTTCTTCAATTCTAAAGCCTTTAAGAGATAATTATTTTTCCCAAAAATATTTTCGCTCTCTTTGAATAAATTTTAAATAGTACGAATGCAAGCTCTAAAATCTTCTGAACGAACGAAGTGGCGTTTATTACCTCTTGCCATTAAAATTCCCAAACTTATTTTAAAATTTATTGATTATTGCTTAAACATAGCACCTCCAATTAGTTTCACTTTTTGTAATTTACATTCCCTTCAAATCGTGTGTAATACAACAAAAATAAATTTACAATTCAATAAAATGTCCCTGACCTATGTCACACTTAAGATGCATCGTGATCCTCACAAAATGTCAGATTGTAAGGATAATACCGCTTAATCTTTCTCCTCGCATTTTTTTCGCGATTTTTATACTAATCATGACATAACAAAAATTCGATCGATTCTTTAATAACTGGAATTATTATATAATTTATTTTTTGAACAATTTTTAAGATTTTATCGCACGCATGTAGGCTATGCACGAATAAAATAGAACCAAACGTAGATAATCTCAACAACTGGTTTATTGTACACAATGGTATACCGATGAATCTACTTGGTGGTCAAATTATTATAACGAAAGGTATAATTTATATAAAATGCTAGCGGAAACATTCGTAGATACCATTATGAATAAATGAACCGGATAATCGCACGAATTTCATCTCAACGTGAAATTATGGCTATTTAAATCATCACCATGTAGAAATTTTAAAAACCTATGAACCGGAAGGTATGTATAATATTCTTATCGTGAGGGTCAAAAATATTTCTTGACCGTCTCCGTACTTCGGAGGGCACGTAAAGCCGCCGCGCCGGTCTTGATTGGTTATGAATCGCCAACAGACGTTTAATTATTAGGTAACAGTGTTGTTTGTTTTCGGGGTAAAATTAATAATTAAAAAAATTACCTGTAAACAGCCGCACCAGCCGCGGCGCGAGCGCACGGCCGGCATGGCGGGGCAATGGAATCGAGGCAGTGCGCTGGTTATGTTATCCCAGGGCGGCAATTTAACTGCTGGAATTTTTAAGGAACACTTGGGCAATCCCTGAAAATAAAAAAGTTAATTAGGTAAGTGTTATGTATAATTATCACAAAAATAAAATGTAAATTTGAAATGTCACAATTTTAGCAACCTGGATATCTGGATTGGGATTACATAAAACACAAAATCTAACTTCCCGTTTTTAATTATTTAAATATGCAAAAATATTTGTTCATCGCTAAGGTAGGGCAACACGATATCTTGCAATTAGATAAAACCACGCAAGTTATGAGGGCCCCGCAGAATAATACAATTTTCAATTATTTACAAACTCTCGGTTTAAAGTCAAAGTGTAACAAAAAAACACCACACGATTTGCATAAATTGGAAAAGACAGCAAAAAATATACTTTCTCTCTTACAAAATCGTCAAATTTTGACCTACAGAGTTTCCGTAAATATTTAAATTTATTCAAAAGTAATAAACAAATTTTTTAACCATTTAAATCTAGGCTGACTCTGAATGCGATGCAGGTTCTTCGCCTCGGGATACGAAGCATACAAACCTACTAATAGAACAAGTTTGGGAAAAAGGAATAAAACCATCCGTTTTTTTAATTGGAGTTATGTAAGCTGATTCAAGCTCTCAAGTTTTTGATCCACATGAGTAATTTTATGTTTAGCTAAGACAAGAAATTGCACTTTTACTGTTAATATAAAAGTTTCTTGACATGAAATGGAGACGGTATTGAGTGGTAATTACCATGTAACATATATGCAAATTGGATGTAAGGTCTAAGGAAAGTAGCGATTCAATTGCAACTTTTCAAAGTAAATTGAAGTTTATGTTAATGTAATCCCAATACGGCAATAAAATTTTCACTTGCGCAATTTTCTACACAACAGAAAGGAGAATTTATTTATTGTAGTCTAAAAAGTAGGCGTTCCTATGAAAGCAATTTTTTTTTGAAAATTGAAGAACCGTGTAATTGTATTTTGGAATGTCCGCCTCATTAAAATGTATAAAAACAGCTGTTGGTTTAAAATTGCAACAAAAAACTCGTGTTAAATTGCTAATTTTATGCTACCGAGTTATCTAATTTTGCGACTATGAATAAGTGAATATAAATTTTGTAACACTTTGGGTCAAGTTCATTAAGCTACTTAATAGGAAATAATTTCCGTTAATTATCCTAAATTGCATTTTAAATTTTTTGATTAAAATTTTTTCCTCGATAACTCTTCTTCTTTAATCGTCCGTTTATCCTCTGAATTTTATTATGGGCCTCCTCCCTAACTTCCCCTAGACTCCTATATACATTTATCTTCTTCTTCTAGTGCCTTATCAGCTGTGGATGTTGGCGATCATCGTAGCCCATTTCACCTTGTCGGCTGTCGCCCGAAATAATACCGTAGAAGTCAAACCGATCCATAGTCGTAAGTTATGCTGCCAAGATATTCTTCGTCGCCCAGAACCTCTCTTGTCATTCAGTTTTCCTGGTTGGTGACTCTTTACGTTCACGATTAGCAATAGAACTCAAATGCCTCCAACCGTTTGACTGAGTATTATATTAGGATCCACGCCAGAATACCTAACATCTCAACACTCTAAAGCTAAGCTTCAAAGGAGGCTATGAGAAGGAAGCGGAGAAGACGGGACCTTAGTTCCCAGAAGACCCACAACGATCAAAGGCTGTTAAAAATTAACGAATTACAGAGAGGTACATGAGCTCATAATATGGACATTATTATGGGCATCAGTGATGTGACTAATGTTTTACGTTTCTGTTTTACGAGTCACTCTATGTTCTGAATCAGTTCTGAAAAAAAGATGTGACTATAGTTATGGCCGATTTTAACGCCAAAATAGGAAGAGAAAATGGTGTAAGATTCGTTGGACTTGACGGGGTGGGGCAGAGACGGTCTTAGCAGTCTGTTATCTGCTGGACCCTTTTACCGTATCGACTAATAACAGTGGCATCCTTACTTACTTTCCGATTATTGAAGCGACGCGCACATTAATTTCGAGTTTGAACTGTTGAGAACCCATATTTAACCTTTGTTTTGGTACTGCTGTTTATTGTACCGATATTATAGTAGGTAGCTATATGTCAATGTTATTAATGTTGTAGTTGTACAATCGTGAATGAATATACATTATTATATATTAGCAGTTGTTGTTTATCATACAAATCCTATTCGATCACAACATGAACCACCCCTCCCGCTGCAGCGAGGCCGGCACTTTGTTTTTACGGGAGTATGCGTGTTCGCGGTAGTTAAAGATGTAGTTATAAATCAAATAGATTATATTATGACGAATGAAATGTTCAGAAATAGCTGTACATCTGTTAAAGCTTACCCTGATGCTGATGTTTCATCGGATCATAGCCCGTTAGTAGGCTCCTTTAAGTTCAAGCTTAATAATAAAAAGAAGGAAAATATGAAGAGGCGGGAGGTAAGTCGCCTGAAAAATCAATCAATCAGGGAATTTTTCAAACCATCAATAAATGAGAAGCTCAAAGACAATGAAGAACTGAACAAATAGAAGAACAACTAATGGGATACAACAAGTCATAAATAAGATTGGTTAAGAACATCTAAAACCAAATTTAACTAAAACTAAACCATGGATGATTGATGAGGAGTATTTTGAGCTAATGGAAGAAAGAAGACAAGTTAAAAACATAAATTTAACGAGATTTTACAACATCCAAAAACATGTTCTAAAAGAGATTCGTGGAGCAATGCAGAAATGCTTAGGAAAGAAATGTGAAGAGATTGAAATTCTGTAAGAAAAGCATGCAGTGTTTAACGTGCATAAAAAGATAAAGGGGGGTGCTGGATTGTACAGACTGTACAGTTGATAAAGAAAAACACAGGAAAAATTATATAAAAGATCTCTTTGACAATGAAAGATCATCACATGGTACTACACATGACTGTGAATCGGGCGCATTCATACCATCATGAATGAAGTATGGAATGAAATTTCAAACATAGCTCGGAATTTCTGAATCTTTTTGATGATGATAGTTTAGAGTGGCTGACGAGAATCTTTAATGAAATTGACCAATCTGGACATATGTCGCGATTATGGTTAATATCGACTTTTGTGACCCTTCCTAGTGCTAAATCTGGTTCTAAATAATGGTCTGATTACCGAACCATTTGCTGAAGGTGTTTTTGAAAATTATTCACCAGAGAATCCAAGAGGTTTGTGAAGAATAATTGAGAAGAACTCAGTTTGATGGCAAGAATGCTCTTTAAACATAAGAAGCATTGTTTTGCGTACAGTTTCTATATATGCTTGCTTTATAGATTACCAAAAAGCATTTGATAAAGTTCAATATGAAAAACTCAAGAAAATTCTCAGGAGGGTAGGAATGATGATGAAGATCTAAGAACCATCATGAATTTGCGTGAATTAGAAGAATTTGCACAGAGCAAATTTCCATCTGGCGCGGAGTAAGGCAGGGCTGCATGTTCTCACCCTTATTCTGGATTTTAGGTAGGAGGCAGGATCAAGGACCCCATGCGCACTTAGGCCACTAGAGCGGACCCATTGTACCGCCTCCATTGTAGTGGCTCGCGTTCCATAATTCCCCGAGGCATCCCAACTGAATACGAGGGTTTTGTGAAGAACAATTGAGAAGAACTCAATTTGGTGCCAGGAATGCACTTTAAACAAGAGAAGCATTGTTTTGCGCGCAGGTTCTATTCGAGACTCTTGGAATAGAAACTCCAGGACCTGGCAGGCGAAGTGCCCAAATTCTGACCATATCAGGCCAGAAGTTCCCCAACATGGTACCTCTTTTTGACGCTAGAGCAGGGCAGTGACAGAGCACGCGCTATGCTGTCTCGTTTGATCCATTACATAGAGAGAATTAATAAAGAGAAGGAAATTCTTAAAATAGTTAAAATTCGAAAACTGGAGTACTTGGGTCACATAATGAGAAACACAAAGAGATATGTGAACATCTGCAATTGGTACTGAAAGGCAAAATTTTAGGAAAAAGAATTGAAGAACATGATTCGGCATGTCAACAACGAATTTTTTTGAGCAGCAGCCGACAAGATAGGAATAGCAATGATGATCACCAACAGGCACCAAATGAAGAAGAAGATATTAGAAATAATGCTCTTATCCTTTTCTTCTATGGCTGCTTTGTTCAAGTTCTCCATTAGTTTTCTGAACCTTATCAAATGCCTTTTCATAATCTATGAAGCAAGCGTAAACGTCACAGTTAACATCTTTAGCTCACTGAACCAGTACCCGCATCCAGAACATAGCCTCTCTCGTGCCCATACCATTCCTGAAACCGAATTGGGTCTCCCCTAGATGTTCTCCAATATTGCGAAGGACTATTTCGTGTATGACGTTGAGAAAGATCTTTAGTATGTGGGTCATGAGGTTGATGGTCCTATAATCTTCGCATCTCTCTGGACTTCTGTGGACTTATTTTCAGTTTTCTTATTGCTTTCAATTTTGTGTTTTCTTTATAAGTAAGTTCTCTATGGTTTCATCTGTCGGGAGCTTTCCGCATTGAACATCTCCAGGTAACTCCCTCATGTACTGTACCCACCTCTCTTTCCGCTGGTCACGATCTACAAATATCTGTCCTTCCTTGCTCGTGAGTGTTTTTTTTATAAGAGTTACTTCTTTATGAAGATTATATAATCATGTATAATTCCTTTCCAACTTTTTGATCTCCACGCACATTCCTTCAGCCAATCCTCCTTTGCTTTTTTAATCTTTTGCCTGATCATTCCGTTTGTTTTAATGCTTTCTTCCAATAATTATTGCATGATTTTATCGGTCTTCCATTTTTTCTTCATCCTTCTACCCTCCCCCGTCTTCAAGTGCTGCCCTGTAAGCTTTCGATGTCGCCATGATTATTGCCTCCATTTACTTGTATGTAAGTTCTGTAATTTTCTTACTCATAGTATGTTTTACCTTCTCCCTGATGTCACTGTCCTTCAACTTTTTCATGTCTATCTTTGGCGTTCGTGGTCTATTGTATATATTTTTTTTCGATAAAAATAGATATTACACATTTACACCAAATAATTATTTTATCACTAGAATCTTCCAAACAGTGTAAGTGAATTTGTGTTTTAGCTTCAAAACCGTATCGTCGAGTATGAGTCTCGGAGGAAGCTGCCAGTTGAGATCTCCCCGATTTAACTCTGGAGATCAAAGCTCCGGTTTTTAATAGAAAACCAACAGACCAATACATAAATAATTAATTTTAAAATTTCACTAATCGCACGACGCAGCTTTGGGTGTGGTGACAACCACGTTATAGAATGAGAAAATATCCAAAACTAATTTTGTCCATCAATAATTACAGTAATTATGCATTCGTTCATTATTAATTAACTCTCTAAAGTTATCACCCCACAACACACAATTACCTATAGATTCGTGAAATATCAATTCAATTTTGACTCTCACTTTTGCAATTAATATAAATATGTACAATGTTTTTTCTGCTTCCACGTTCCATAATTGCGATGCTTACCTGCACGTGACTCGCAAACACCGGGCTAATTAGAAATGCAGTTATGCTGAATGTCTAATAACCCGATAATTTCAAGATCAACGTTTAATTGTTCACCTTGTCACCTTTCATAACTTGCGTGATTCCATAAATTGAAAACACTTCCCAACTTTTTAATGAAAGTGGATAAAATAATATCATATCGTTTCGGATTATTTGGAGCGAAATCGACCATGCTGTAGTCGGCAGCTGACACTTAAGACGGAAGCTATAGGAAGTTTCTATCACTATAATCGGCTAACTAAATTCCGATATGAAATTATAATAAATTATCATCACACAAAATTCAAAATTTCACTTTTCGTAAAAATATGTTTTTGTGTTAATCCATTTTAAGAGAAACCCGAACCGGGTGTGTTTCAAAATTATTCAAAAATTCGACCGTTAATTAAGTTAACAATGGTCCGGTACATTTTGATAATTTACATAAGAAGAAAATGTGTAATTACCGTACAATTTCGTACTGTAGAAAGCAAATCGTTCCGATTGTTTTCCGCAGGAGATTCTTTTTATTTTATTGCGAAATATTGTATGATCTCATTATTATTGATTTATGCCGACTTATTGGAATATTAATTTATAATTACACACGTGATGATAATACATATTAATAAACACAAGAATTTGCATGAAAATATCGATGGATGAATGGAAAAAAATGAAACCAACAAACCTTGTGATAAATTAATTGTAACGACCTTAAAAATCTCCCACATTATATGCATTCCATGTTTACTCACTTATATGGATTTCAACATTGAACAAGTTGTTTTTTTTATCCTATTAAAAGTAGTACGCAAGGTGTGAAAATTTATTTTCGTGTCTTTATATGCAGTTGTGTGTGGGAGATGCACAAAAATTGAGAAAAACAGGTTATTGGATTTCATTCCAATTTCGGAAGAATGAACGAAGAAAGTGGTGTTCAATTTTTTTGTGAAAACGATGTTTTCATCATGCGACTAATTTATTACTATAATAATTAATACCTATAAGACTATACGGGGTGGTGAAACGAATTAGGACATTTTATGAATGAAAAATAAATTTTTGCGATTTATCTGTTGGTTTATGATAAAAATTACTATAGTACAAATTTGTAGGTAAATAAATTCTCTATCAAATTTATTCTTATCATTTTTTGATTAGAAGTGGCTCTTAAAAATGGATGTATGTGTTATGTGTGTATGTATGTATGTTCCCTATAGACTCCTAAACCGTTTGACCGATCGGAACCAAATTTGGCACAGTTATTATGTAGGTTCCTGCGCATGTTTTTGTATTGAAATAGTGCAAAAATTCGCAAAGGAAAGGAAAATTGATTTTGAGTAGCCTGCCTTCCTTTAAGGAATCTCGATAATCCATTCATGCGCGTCCCATATGGGGCGCGCATGAATGGATTATCGAGATTCCTTAAAGGAAGGCAGGCTACTCAAAATCAACTTAAAAAACAATAATGAATGCTGTCAAACTGTCAACCGATCGACAATGCAAATACGCGTGCACGTGCTTTACGTTTCTATTTGACCAATTTTAACCAAATTTGGTGTAGAAGTTATTTACACAACGCTACGAAAAACATAGGCTACTTTAGAACCTCGGAGTGAGGCCGAAGGCCGAACAACCACATCCGACACGGTCTAGATGGCTATAGGCGGCAGGTAGGCCGACTGTGCCAGCTAGTTTTATAATAAGTGTGTTACTGAAATTTCTTGTGTAAACGTAGCAATAAGCTGTCAAATGTGGACTGAAATTTTACATAATTTTTTTTAACAGCACCCGATAACACGAAATCTGTTATCTAATAAGAATTAATTCAATATGTATTTCGACGGTTGCAATTTCAATTAATTTTAGGTAAGACTGCCGTACGTCAATCAAGGTGGTAACATCTTGGAGATGGACCGGGTACTTTCTCTAAAAAAAAGTAATAGAACTGCATTTGATTCTTAAACATTGCTCCTACACAAAAATGGCCAAAACAAATTTTTCTAATATTTAATTCTGTGTTAAAAAAGTTTGGTCATAAAAGTAATTAATATTCACGAATGGATTCTTCCCTCTTATCAGGGGAAGGTTATTTTGGGTCAACTCTTCCGAAACTAGTAATACACCAAATAATAATTAATCGGAATCAAACCACATCAAATTACAGCTTCTTATATAAAAATTCTGTGAAGACGTACTTTGGATGCAGAAAAAGCGTAGTATTGCATTTACTCGTTAATTGTTACTCCTACATGAAAATTAATTAGATATAGTTTTGTACAGAATTTAATTATCTTTAATTTTTGTTAAACTAATTCTGCCATAAAAGCAACTGTTTTTGAGTAAAAAAGCGTTTAAAACTACTTTTATTATTAAAACGCAGGTGCTGCCCTCTATAAGGGGAAATTACTAAAGGGATGGGGAATTTGTTTTATCGATCCAAAATCAAAAACAACCACAATCCAAAAACATTAGAGAAAAAAATGAATATTCATTATAATCAAAGGAAAATACTCTAAATTTGTATTATTATTTGTTCTTTAATTATTGCCCCCCCCCCCATTGAAAAAGTCAGGAGCTGCCACTGGTGTTCATAAATTAAAGGATCTGGGTTAACGTGGATATGTCACGGATAGTATCTCGAACATATCCGAAGGTTCTTAGCTTTAAGCGCAATATTATTCCAATAACTTTGAAGGCTCCCGGACTTAAAATAAGTATTAAAATATAAAGTTCATATTTTCTTCAATTCAAACTTATCTATATTTTATTCAGTTCTTCGCTCTCTAAACGTTTGTGAGATCATTCAGTATTTTTCTTTTCTTATTATTGTATTATTCCTTATTAGGGTTTTTCAGCATTTATTGTTTGTAAATTACATTATTTCTCGCTTTTCGTGCAATTATTTTTAATCATTTAGTGTAAGATTGTAATGGTTGTGCGGCCTAAAGGCCGCACTCAAACTTTCTTAAGTTGGAATTTAAATATCAACCAGTCACAGGAGCGTTACGAACAGATACACTAAATAATATATCGTAGTAAAATCCATAATAATCTATAGCAGCGGTTCTCAACCGATGGTACTAGAAAGGTTAATTACTTTTATAAAATTATATTAAATTAGTTCAAGTAGGTATTGTAAAACTGATATTTTTTCAAGAACAAGAACTAAACTTATATCTTTATTAGCTAAACAAATACTGAAATTTTTTATAAAGGGTGACGTTACGAAGAAATTTCGCTCTTTTTAGTTGGTAATGCAGAACCTAAAAGGTTGAGAACCGCTGTTTTATATCATCAAATCCCATGTTGTGACTTTGTCCACTATCTTCGCATTAACTAAAGAACAGAGAGGGTCACCAAAGGTTTTAATGAAAAGAAAATTCCTCCGCGCAAGCTGTAGGCCAAGTGCGAGGCCGAAGGCCGAGCTAATAGTGGCGGCCATATGTAGTAATTATAATAACAATTATTGTATTTATTTATTGAAATATTATTTAATTATCATAATTTATGAATCTTGAAATGTGTCTTCTATACTTATTATAAATTTTGTAATCTAATAATCAGACGCCATCTTTCTTTTTAGGTTGGAGAAGTACATTGAACCAATCAGAAGTGGGTAACGAATACATACATAGACTAAAATAATTTGTGAATAATTATTTTCGTGTCATGTTCGTTTTAAAAATTTGACAATAATAACTAAAAGACGTAAAAGATCACTTATGGAAAGACCATTTTCCGTGCATGTGCGAGGCCGCAGGCCGAGCTAATTATGGTAGCGGAAAGTTGCCAGACTCGTAGGGATTTCTATATAATTAATTCCAAGGTTGTGATTCGCTCGGTCCGATATCTCCCTAAGTAAAGGACATAATCGAATTGTTATCAAATATTTTAATGGAAAGACCTTTTTTCCGTGTATGCGCGAGGCCGTAGGTTGAGCTAATTATAGCCACATCAAGCTAACAGCCTCGCAGTCCTATCTATATAAAAAATATTCCAGGTTGTAATTCTACTTGTGTGACACTCGTATCATTTCATTGAGAGATGTGGAAGATTACCAAAGGTATCAATGGAAAGATCATTTTTCAACAATGTGCGAGGCCGCAGGCCGAGCTTATTATTGGCGCAGCGAGGTACCAGTTTCATAATATATAAAAATTCCAAGTTGTGATTCTGTCTGCCCACTATCTCTTGAAGTAAAGGATGTAGAGGATTACCGCAGGTATCAATGGTGAAACCGTTTTTCCACACATGTGCGAGCCCGAAGGCCGAGCTTACTATGGTATCAGCAAGCTGGCAGCCTTGTAGTGGTATCTATGTAATAAATTTCCTGGTTTTGATTCTGTCTGTCAACTAACTCATTAAGTAAAGGATGTAAAGGATCACCACAGTTATCAATGAAAAAATCATTTTTCCGCAAATACGCGAGGCCGCAGGCCGAGCTTATTGTGAAATCGACAAGTTGGCAGCATCATAGTGATAACTATGCAATAAAATTCCAGGCTGTGATTCTGTCTGCCCACTACCTCTTTAAGTAAAGGATGTAGAGGGTCACCGCAGGTATCAATGGTAAAACTATTAATTCGCACCTGTGCGAGGCCGAAGGTCGAGCTTATTATGGCAGCTGCAAGTCGGCAGCCTTGTAGTATATGTAATGAAATTCCAGGTTGTGATTCTGTCGATCAAATAGCTCTTTAAGTAAAGGATGTAGAGGTTTATCGCAGGTATGAATCGAAGAACTATTTTTTCTCACATATCCGAGGCCGAAGGCCGAGCTTACTATAGCAGCAGCAAGCCGGCAGCCTTATAGTTATATCTGTGTAATGCAATTTCAGATTGTGATTCTGTCTGTGCACAAGCGCCTTAAGTAAAAGGTCACCGCAGGTATGAATGAAGAAATTATTTGCCGCTCATCTGCGAGGCCGAAGGCCCGAGTTTATTATGGAAACCACAAGTCGGCAGAATCGTAGTGATATCTACGTCAGGGCTGATCTACGTAATAAAATTCCAGATTGTGATTATGTCTGTCCACGAGCTCCATAAGTAAAGGATGTAAGGGGTCCCATACGCGAGGCTTATTGTGGCAGCGGTAAGCCATCGGATTCGTAGTGATATCCATAGAAAAAATATCCAAGTTTTGTGATTCTGTCTGTCTACTAGCTCCTTAGTAAAAGTTGTAAAGGGTCACCACAGGTAACAATTTTTCCGTGCATGTGGGAGGTCGCAGGCCGAGCTAGTTATGGTCGCAGCAATCCGCAATTTCGTAGTAAAATTCAAGTTGTGATTCTGTCTGTCTGCTATCTTCTGAAGTAAAAAACGTTTAGGGTTACCACAGATATCAATGGCAAAATATTTAATTACAATTTTTTTTTAATTTTTGTTTCAGTCGGGATATTTTCTTCAATTTGGTATTAAAACCTTAATTAATATTTACACATTCATACTTTCCATAGATGAGTTTCGACTTTGTGGTGTACAGGAAAAATATTTAGAAGTGGGCAACTACATTGTAGCCACCTATAAATTACTATCTGACATAACATTGTAATAAATGATTATATCGCAGGAAACAACAATAAATTATATACCGAAGACCTAACAACGGACCAAAGTGCATCTCTTAACCCGGAGTGTGAAGTTTATTGCTCGAGATGAAGTTGAGGACAATAATTACACGACATTTGACATACCGTTCAGTGTAATAATAGATTATAATATAACAATAGACTAAACTGTATCTTTTAATCCCGAATGTGAAGTTTATTGCCCGAGACGAAATCGGGACTAAAAGATACACTTTAGTTCCGTGCTATATACACTATTTTTTGCACTCTCGGTTAAGAAGTGTTAAATAAAAAATAAATTATTTGTATGTTACACCTCCTGAAGTATCTGATATCCTAATAAAATTGTGTAATATTTACATCGAATTTTCAGACTGTTAATTAAAACTCATAATCTTTTTACATTATGTTCCTAGTGATTATTATTAATGAAGAACTTTAAAGCTTAAAGACGTATATTCAATTTAAAAACAACTTTTAATAATTTATTTTAATCTTGCGAATAAATCAAATAACATATTCACTCTTCCACCGAATTTTCACTTATTTCAAAACAGCAAAAAGTTTTTAATCAAAGTAATTAAATTTAGCTCAATTCAGACTTAATTAATTCCACTTGTTACTTGTTGTTTTAAGAGTTCGTCAGGAGATGCGAAATGTTTTCCAATATTTTGAACAAATTTCTGCTTCATCAAGCTCAATATCATCACCCATAATTTAATGAGTCAGCGTTTGCGCCAAGATAATTTTAGGCTATCGAAATAAAGAATTCTGAAATTAAATGCACCTGCCTTTCCGCACCGTTCAGCTGCATAATAAAATAATAGATTAAGAGATAGAAAACGGTTCAACATATTTCTTTGTCTTGGCCAACGGGAAAATCCAAAAAGAAAAGTAAACGATCCAGTTATCGCTCTCCATGGTAATCTTTCAACGTAGCTTCTGGAAATTTATGGTATTACCTCAAACACATTACGAACAGCTCAATATTTATTTATACCACATAAACGGTGTAAAATTGCACGTGATTGTAGGATAAAGTGTCCTATCGCTAAAGCATAAATATGACGGTTTACCTTGAATTACGAGATATATCCATACGGTTAATTCTATTAGCTACTAACGCAATTACCATTATTTTTTATTGTAAACTTCCTTATCACAATACTATAGTCCATGTAAAAAAATAATGATAGTGTAACCAATTCAAATTTTCCAATTATATGTGACCCATTTGGAACGAATGGGTGACCTTTCCATGCTAATTTGGTGAAAATGCAATCCATTTTTTGATGGGAACGACAAACCCGTCCGAAGCAGTTAAAGCTCATTGTGGGAAAATAAATGCAGAATACTTCGATTAATTTAATGACCAAGCATTACTCAAAATTACCTACTAGAAAATATAAATTACAATTAAATATTATTGTAAAGTGCAATAAATTTAAATTAATTATTCAAATAATTCAAAAGTTTGTTCAACTGTGAACCATTTATTTCTCGGATGAAAAGCCTTAATGATTTCCGTAGTTCACTACAAGCAACAACGGTCAAACAAATCAAACTCATTGTTTTGTTGTTTTCCTCCGCCTTATTAATTAATAACTTATCGAAGAAAACTTCGCGGACCGCAACGGTATAAATATTTTCATAATTTTATTATGTAATTTAAGTAAACCAAATAGCTTTTGTTGCTATTTTAAAATCATTCAAAAACCTGTCAAATTTGATTTATATGCATTTTTGCATGAAGGAAATTATTTTACGTAATGAAATGTAAAATTTTCTATTTAAATGATTGCATTATCGCACGAATATAGTAATGCAATTTTGCTTTGTGTAGAAATAAAACTGTGGCGTAAATTAAGGGTAAGTACATACCATGTGGATTTTATCCATAATTTCCGATAATTGTTCCTTACTGCACATTTTGAATTTTTTTTAAAACACTCACTAAAATTTTAAAAATTGATTACATTTTCGAAAACCAATTTTGCGATTTTTTTTTAAATTGATATTATGGCACCTTGTTTAATTAATTAGAAAAAAATTGGACACTACCGCATTGTCACACTTGAAAGATCGTGAATGATAATGTAGTGGATGCTTTAGAAAAGCATGTACACGAGCAGCTATCTACCTGTAACTCGACAGGTGAACAGTCTTACCGAAGACGAAGAATAAACGCTAAACCTACCGCGACCCACTTGCGATTACCGCTTTATTCTCGTGAAAGTTCGACAAAAATTTTGTTTATTGATATTTATATTACTGGAGCAAAATTTTGACTCGGAGCTGTTTTTCCGAAGAAACAACAAGTTGGGAAATAAATCAGTTCCAGTTGACATTTTTCAAAATTATTTGAAAAGTCTTTCAAGTATAATTCGATTAAATAAATCAAGCGTAACCAATAAATGGCAACAAATAATTATTAATAAACTGTAATTATACCGACAATTAGTATTTATAGGCTTTGAAATGTTAATTGTGAAAGTACTGAACCCACTAATTTGAATGTGAACTTGGGGACAACAGAGAAATCCAATTTGTATGAATTACTGCATCCAATTATCCTCTTAGTTTCAGGCTTTTCACGAATAAACTTTTATTCGAATTGAATTTGAAAGTTGAGAAAGGAAACTGTCCAAGTTCAGGACGGTGAGGAACGTCACTGGAGGCTTGGAGTCTCGAGGTTTTCTATTTTCCAATTTTTATCTGCTAATGAGCTTTAATCGTTGATCCAGCTGCGTTCAAGTCGTTAAGAATTTTTACAATTTCATCTATAATAGCTTCCAACATAATTTCACGTTTCGTCGGAAACAAATCAAGTTAGGATTTTTATGTTCTGGAAATATTGAAACTGTGTAGGAAACAAATCCAATTGAAAAGTAATTGCTGAGCTCATCGACCACTCTCCCTTACATAGTTGCTTAATAATAACAAATTGCTCCAGGATGTTGAAATCTTTATGCACACAGGAGTAGAAAATCAATTAATCTAATTTGTGGTAATCCCCCAGATGTTGAAATACCCGAGGCAACAGTTAAACTTCGGTCATAAGGTTAACATCATGTAATTTTTTCACAATTTCCAACATATTGATGTATTATCATAAAATACATTTTATAGCCTTACTGAAACTTTGGACACATCCTGTATGTACTTATCTATATATATAAAAATGGATGTATGTTCCCTATAGACTCCTAGACCGTTTGACCGATCGGAACCAAATTTGGCACAGTTATTATGTAGGTCCCTGCGCATGTTTTTGTATTGAAATAGTGCAAAAATTCGCAAAGGAAAGGAAAATTGATTTTGAGTAGCCTGCTTCCTTTAAGGAATCTCGATAATCCATTCATGCGCGTCCCATCGGAACCAAATTTGGCACAGTTATTATGTAGGTTCCTGCGCATGTTTTGGTATTGAAATAGTGCAAAAATTCGCAAAGGAAAGGAAAATTGATTTTGAGTAGCCTGCCTTCCTTTAAGGAATCTCGATAATCCACCATTCATGCGCGTCACATCGGAACCAAATTTGGCACAGTTATTATGTAGGTCCCTGCGCATGTAATTGTATTGAAATAGTGCAAAAATTCGCAAAGGAAAGGAAAGTTGATTTTGAGTAGCCTGCCTTCCTTTAAGGAATCTAGATAATCTATTCATGCGCGTCCCTGTGGGACGCGCATGAATGGATTATCGAGATTCCTTAAAGGAAGGCAGGCTACTCAAAATCAACTTAAAAAACAATAATGAATGCTGTCAAGTTGTCAACCGATCGACAATGCAAATACGCGTGCACGTGCTTTACGTTTCTATTTGACCAATCTTAACCAAATTTGGTGTAAAAGTTATTTACAACGCTACGAAAAACATAGGCTACTTTAGAACCTTGGAGTGAGGCCGAACAACCACATCCGACACGGTCTAGATGGCTAAAGGCGGCCGGTAGGCCGACTGTGCCAGCTAGTTACTGATATAATTAGAGATTTCTAATTTGGTGCATTTACTGGTCTATGACTTTTTGAATTAAATCATCATTGTCGGAATTGTCGGAAAAAAATTAGATCGATGTTGGATTTTAGACTTCAGCCTTATGACTTGACTTTGAGACGGTCTGTCCATTTGTCTGAATTAAAATACCTCATGATTGATTTTACGTATGTACAAAATAATAAATACTAACATGGTAAGCAAAAATAACAAGCCAACAACGTTTAAAAGTAAAATGTTTGTATATATGTACGAAGTCTAAATAAAATTGGACATCAAAATTTCGTTTATAGTGTCTACACACGATCCAATCTGGTCGGGCCGACAAGCTGTCCTACACATGAGTTGAATAAGGATGCGGCTATTGTGTCCTTGTTCAACTCATGTGTAGGACAGCTTGTCGGCCCGACCAAATTGGATCGTGTGTAGACACTCTTAGATTAAGTTATAATAGCAATTAAAATTAACTAAAAAGATTAAAAAATATGGATCCGTAAACACACCCTTTCCAAGATATGCAAATTTTCAAATATAAAAAATTTAAATACTGGTGCTTAAGTTTAAGAACCGCTGCGCTGGGATGGATAATAAATTATCAATAAATAAACTAAACTTGTAAAATATCGCTATATAAAGCATTTAATGTTGTAAAGTCGAGAGATTTAAAAAGACATCCAACTGGATCCCCGTTCTAACCTTCTTTTTGTAAGGAATAAAACTAGAGGTTGCCTGCTAGGCGATACACGCCTTCAATATAAAAAATAAGCTGTTTTACCTTTTAAATTTGGAGTCAAAGTCGAAAACTGTATAACAGATCTTAAATTAGAGGCGAGAATCGCTTATATAAACGTCAGGCGATTCTCGCCTTTACAGAATTTTACCTAAACCTTTAAAAATTTTCATGTTTTTCGAATTTTCCCAGCTGCTTTTTAAACTAATACCGTTTTTATCTGTTAAATTTAGTGCCCCCTGAATGTGGTGCATTTTTTGCGCATCCTAGGTCAGCACTGAATTTGTTAACTAAAAACACTATAAGCTTTAGAGAAAGAAGTCAGAAATGCCTGCCGTTCAATTTTAAATTTGACTAAACTGACTCTAAAAAATAAACTGTTGCACCTTTCAAATCTCGAGTCAAAGTCGAAAAATATATAACAGATCTTAAATTAGAGGCGAGAATCGCTTATATAAACGTCAGGCGATTCTCGCCGTGACAGATTTTTACCTAAACCTTTGAAATTTTTCATATTTTTTGAATTCTTCCCACAGAATTTTCCCACCTGCTTTACAAACCAATTCGCGATTACAGCTAAGTGAAGCGACGTCTGGCGGCAGAAATGTTAACTCGCTGAAACGGGCATTGTCATAAGTTTACATGTGCATCTTGTGCATGTTTATAGCCGGTATTAACGTTAAATATTGCTTCTAAGTGCTTGTGTTTAAATATTCCTCCGAAATTAATTTGTTATTAGGCAAACGACAAAATGAATACAGGTAAATCAAAATCAAGAGCGTTTTGTTGTGTTCACGGATGTAATTCTAGCGCTAGAAAGAATTCTGACCTTAGTTTCCACAAGTTTCCCATGAAAGGAAAATTCAAAGTGAAATGGACAAATCCGTTGGGTGAGGTAGAAGTAATTGACAGCAGAAAAGCGTGGATGAAAAGCTTCAAAATGGGAAAGGAGCCTACAAAATACATGGTTGTGTGCAGCAAAACTTTTTTTGTCGGTTGCAGAGAGCTTTTCTAAGTCGTCTAAATTATTGCTATAGTTTGTAAAACTAAGCTATAAATATGATGGAATCCGTCGTTACTAGGCGTTTTCCCACACAACACAACGTGCTTAGCGTTTGCCAAAGCTTCAGCCTCACAAAAGTTTCTAGCCTCAGAACTCCCACAGAATTTCAAAATATTGTTTATTGTTAATTGTTTATTCATATGTAGATATTATTTAAGCACAAACGAATATAATAAACAAACCACAACACGTTTCTGAACCCGTTAATGTGCATAATATAATAACCATGCTTATAATGGCAAAACATAGAACTACCCGTTTTAAGCGGCCATTTTGAATATTTGGTCACGTGATTTTCCTTAATCGAAATCGCGAATAGCTTTTTTATCTGTTAAATTTAGTGCCCCCTGAATGTGGTGCCCTTTTTGCGCACCCTCGGTCAGCACTAAATTTGTCAGCAAAAACGCTATAAGCTTTAGAGAAAGAAGCCAGAAATGCCTGCCTTTCAACTTTAAATTTTACTGAACTGGCCAATAAAAATGTTTAACGGTGGGGTTAAAATAAAATCTATGATTTTTATTGATTAAAAGAAAGATCAGAATCCACGTATCTGACAGATTTTTCATTAGAAACGAAAATCGTTTGCAACAGACAAGCGATTCTCAACTTTCAATGTTTTTCTCTACCCCGTCCAAACCGATAAACTTTTTATAGGCCAACTCCAAGTTTTAAAGGCCTTGAGTTAATGATTTAACATCATAACAATAAAAGAAAACGGGGTATAAGCACATCAAAGGCCAGCTGATGTAAAAACTAATTTGAAAATAAATTAGATTCTAGACCTAATGTAGGGAGAAGAAAACATAATATGTTCCCTCAGTGCGGCCTTTAGGCCGCACAACCTAGGTAGTCACGAACCGTAGAATACAATAACATTACAAATTATGTAAATTGGGACTTATGATTAAAAAATAATCAGGAAAATGTACTAGATGCCATATACGAGTAATTCAATACTTTTACAGCAAGAGCGGATACAGAGGAGGGTTAAGGGGGTAACCTCCCAACATGAATTAACCCCCCCCCCGCCATGACCTATTCTGGTAGCCGCTCCCGCTTTACAACTTAAAATTCTAATTAATCAATTTGAAATGGGAAATAAGCAATTTCAAAGTGGGTCTAATCAATAATAAATTGAACCTCTTTTGAGATTAAAATAATTATATTAACGTCGACTGAAATACAATAAAAAGTTACGTCCGGTGCTTTATTGCTGCATCAGGTATATAAATCTGTGAATATGAGCAATATAATATGTGGCATTTACTGCAGTTTTTAATTGTAACTATTTGTTTTATCGTAATTTGAAGTTGTAAAGGTATAGTGAATGGTTGATGTGTTTGCGCGGCCTGAAGGCCGCACTTCAATACAATCAGACGTGTTATAAGCGTGAATGAAACAATTAATCATAATTTTCTAGGCAATTCAATGTTTACGAGGTAATTGAGAAAACCATCATTTCCGTTGTTTGGAGAGGGTGGTTAAATTTTAATGGATGAAGTTATTCCCATCTGTGGAGAGACAAACTCAGGAATATCTCTAGTTTTATATCAAATTTTAACTTTCTATTGCATGAATTAATTTTTGATTATATTTTAGTTATTTAAAAATGGAACATCCATTTGTTATGTGGGGATTTTCGGGGGGGGGGGGTATGGAACATTTTACACGTTCTTACGTAGGGGGAGGGGTCCAAAGTAGTTTTTATGGAAGTGTTTTCGAATATGTTAATTGAAGTCAGGTCAGGAAGTCAGTCAAATAGAAAAATAAATCCCAAAATGAAATAAAAAAATACAAAGTCAATGTTAAATGAAATAAAAAAATCTCAAATATATTACGTACCTATAATGTGGGGAGAGGGGGTTAAAAATCGTGCGTATAATGAATGGACACTCCCAAATTGAAATGAATAAAATGTACGTCTAAGGGGTGGAAGGGTTCACAAAATGTGACCAAGTGTGACCAAGGGAGAAGGGGTTGTACAAATGGGACGTCAGCAGAAAAATCTCATTTTTGAGATTTCTAAGAAAATTGTGTTTTAATATTTTTAAAAGTCTATCTAAATTCTTGCTTGTTGAATTCTAATTTTTATTACAGCCACAAAAATTTTAAAAAAATAAAAAATTAACTTATAGGTTTTTTAGTTTAAAAGGACCACATAGGATGTTTCGGGGGGGGGGGTCCGAAAATCGTGGCCAACTGTGACAAGGGATGGAGGAAGGATTGAAAAATCGGAAAGAAGTCCTTTATGGACGACCCCTAAATAGACTTGTGATAAAATATTTTTTGTACCCAAATGGGAACACTGTGCAATAGATGGTTAAAACTGTTCTACATTACAATTCCCCAAGAAAAATTTTTTTTTTGTTAAATTCATGTTATATAATGTTATTTTTTCTAAAATATTTCAATTGATCAGAAATGATTATATAAAAGTACGCGATCTTTCCCATATAATTATAATAATTACAATCGTGAGATTTAGAAAAATTAAACAATCAAATTGAGTTTACACGGAAATCTTTAAATTGAAGAGCATCGATGTTTACCCTGTAAAGTAATAATTATGTGTAAATTTTATGAAGGACCCGAATCCGAAATTTCTGCTCTGTAACTCAACCAAACCAATGATGTAGTCTGTACATTGATTTTTAAGGGTAGGCAATAGAAACAGATATTTTATGGAATGAGCAGAACGAGCCCGAAAGGCGAGTTTCACTTGC
The DNA here is from genome assembly GCA_932274525.1 of Podabrus alpinus. Classification (NCBI taxonomy): domain Eukaryota; kingdom Metazoa; phylum Arthropoda; class Insecta; order Coleoptera; family Cantharidae; genus Podabrus; species Podabrus alpinus. Next base: position 73,679,071 of record OW026457.1, read on the forward strand.
TTGCAAATTACGTAAAAAATGGTTTTTTTGCCAACCACATATGCAGTTTTTTCTCTAGGACAGAGTCATATCCGAAGTAAAAACGAACAAGAAACTTCACTACTACAACGATTTTAATATAATTTAATTTCGTTGTCATAATTTAAAATATCTGGAAACATTCATCACCTTAGTCAAAATTAGACAAGCCGATATAATTAATTACAAAGTGACCGTATAAGTTACTACCTACGCCCAAATTCACAAATGTAACCTGATCTAAATGGGGGGAGGGGGGGCAGTTAAATTACTCATGCACAATTTCCTGGTGCATTTATGCGATTGAGCGTATTTAGCCGCCCTTTATTTTTCTAATTACACATTTTGCAGATTGTGGTTAACAATTTCTAGCAGACACATCTAGGTAAATAGTTAAAAATTAACCATGACCACAATATAGCATTTTAGCAGCATGATACACTTCCGAACCACATAAAATACCATCAAAAATAAAAAACCGTGCAATTAACCGGAAAAGATTAAAGACTTCGATGGTATATTAATCAAAGTGACCGTAAAATTATTAAATTTCCGAAACTCCAAAAAAATTTGTAATTTTAAGTTATTTTCAAATTTAGCTGTTTTTAGGTAAAGTTTAACTTGAAAACTTAATGGGATTTCAAAAATATTTCAAGGTACTAAACCAAATAATCTTTTAACACTTCGTGAGGTTTGTATTTCAATTTTCGATATACCGGGTGCGAGAAATTTAAAAAAATTAGTTTATTACGATTAAATCAAACGATTTTCTATTGACATGAATTCTACTTATTATTTATTATGCAAACCAAAACAGTTATCTAAATAAAATCTTCAATCGTTAATCAACCAACTTGAACTATATTTATTCATGCATAATTGGATTTATACTTGAGTGATGTTAGATAATTTTTTGTTTGAGGAATTTTACAAAAAGAACATTTTACTGTTCTGTTACTGGGTGTTTCGGTATTGTGTGAGAAAATTCCGCAAGTATGTGAATTGCAATTAAAATACCGAAAAGTGCAATTAAAAATCTTGTCGACTACGTTACAACCAGTTACATCAATTACACAGAAATCTCAAAGTTACAAGTTCGATTCCCAGAGCAATGAATTAAAAATTTTATTGCAAAATCGAAAGAACAAAAACTGATAGGTGTAAATGGACAAAAAAAACTTATGTAACGAATCTCAATCCTAATGATTAAAAAGTGTAACCACAAATTTGCAAACATTGCGGCACGTTACATTTTACACTCCTCTTAAGACGTGATGCCTGAGTAACAATTATTTTTTATATTAATCACGTTGCGGTACTTTGTTAAAATTTGAGAACAACTCAAAAGAGCGGAATCTACAGAAATCTTAAAAATATTCGTGACTTATGCAATTTAAGCGGATTCCATAAAGCAGAAGATTCGATGGAAGAAACCGTTTCCGCTGTAACCAATCGGAAAGATTGTTTAAAAATGGAAGTTGTTGGCATTTTGAATTATTGCAAAAGCAATTGTTGTACTTGCTTAACATTTATTTCTAAAAGCGCACCTACGCGAGGAATATTCATCCAAGTTTATTATTCATAAAATTGGATTTCGTTAGAAGCAAATAATCTATTGCGATAATTTTATCTAATGTCTAATGCGATTTTACTATTTGAAGAAACCGTAAAAAGGAAGTACAGGTACAAAAATAACCGTTAAAGCCGAATTCGTGACCTTCCTTTACATGGTTTCAGTTAGGATAATATTATGGGATTAAGCAACTAGAGTAGCTAATTTTTTTAAGTAAATATACAGGTTTAGAAAGTCAAAATGTTTACTAGAATAGAGGTGATGATTTTAGTGCGGGATCTTGGGTTCGAACCCAACAAAGACAAGAATTTAGGTGCATTCTTAAGTGATCTAAGTCTGTGATTATTGATAAAAGTTTGTGTGTGGTATTGACCACAGTGGTGGCTTGATGTTACCGCCGATTTTTGTGCATTTCTTCCATTCTCTAATTCCAAACCCCCAGAGTAGTCGCTTTAAAGAATTTTTTTTAAATTCTAATAATTTTTTAGTGCTAATCAATTAAAGACCGAGAAGTTGTCTACAAATTTTATTATGAGACTTTATTGAGTACAATCAACAGTTTTCGGGTTACAACTTAAATTAAGCAAACAAATGTAAAAAATTCGAAGTTCTTTTCGTGTTTCTTGTAAACCTTCTAAATTGAGAGTTTAGAAAATAAAATAGCTGTCGCATTCCGGATAGAAAATCTAATGGGCTACAACTTTAGTCCAGTGAACATTTTTGAAAAACCAAGCCACTTCAAAGAAAAACCGAAATTAAAGGAAAAAATGTGGTTTTTAAGAAAACCATTCTGTAAGAACCGACTAAATACGGATTTTGTCGAATGAGAACTTTGAATACAGTGGTAAATTGTGCGAATATCAGTACAAATTACAAATAAATAATATTTTTTTATTAAAAAATTAAAAAATTTTAAGAATGAAATTCTGTTCAAAATAAAATTTTTATTTTTAATCCGGTGAAAATTTAAAAATTAGGAAATTTTCTGGCCTGTTGCATTTTTAATGTTTTCCAATTAGGATATTGAGCAGCTCGTTTTCACTTATCAGCTTTAACCTACTTACGAGTTTCCTTTAAATCTTAATTATATTTGGATGCATTTCCAATTAAACTTCCAGTACAATCTGAAAACTCATTAAAGAATTACAAATAACATTGTTTTTTTATTAAAGTTTTGTTTCTCTAGTCAATTAAATTACGTTCACTATTTAATTATGAATGTTGGATGTGGTTGTTCGGCCTTTGGTCCCACTCGAGGGTAATAACTTCTACACCAAATTTGGTTACGATTGGTCAAATAGAAACGTAAAGCACGTGCACGCGTATTTGCATTGTCGATCGGTTGACAACTTGACAGCATTCATTATTGTTTTTAAAGTTGATTTTGAGTAGCCTGCCTTCCTTTAAGGAATCTCGATAATCCATTCATGCGCGTCCCTATGGGACGCGCATGAATGGATTATCGAGATTCCTTAAAGGAAGGCAGGCTACTCAAAATCAACTTTACTTTCCTTTGCGAATGTTTGCACTATTTCAATACCAAAATATGCGCAGGAACCTACATAATAACTGTGCCAAATTTGGTTCCGATCGGTCAAACGGTTTAGGAGTCTATAGGAAACATACATACATACACACATACATCCATTTTTATATATAGATTTGCTTTGGCTAACACCGAGTAAACCCGTATAAGTCCAATCAACAGCAACTGTCAATCCCTTTTAATTCAATAAGCCGATTATTATTTAATTACTTGTTGTGCGGCCAAATGACGACGTTAAATAATTATACAGGATCTTTACATGATAATCGACTTATTTGGTGTGAATTAAACCTTATAAAAAACATTCGTGTTTGAGGTTGAAACCTTAGATGTTCTGACAATGAAACGCATTATAATGTTATTATCTACATGCTGCGCCATCATTGACATACTTAGACAGAAAGAATTAACGGTGTAATTAAATATGAAACTCGCACGTCTAATATAATTTCAACAAAAAGTTTGAAACCAAAAATCGATCAGATGATTGATGGAAGCCGATTAAATTACAGACCGGAAATTTTGGGTTTGAGTTATAAACTCGACATAGTACTTAGGTAAGTGAATTTATTGCTAATGCAGGGACGGATCCTGGAAAAGTTCACGAGAAATTCTTGATTTTAAATTCTTTTAAACAGTTTCAGTTCATTTAAGACTGGTTAAGACTGGTATCGGACTGGTAAAACTGGATTCCTTGGCTAAGAGAGACAATCCCAACAGATAGACATGAAGAAAAGCAACGAAAACCATCTTCATTATTTAATCCCAAGATAATCCAATGGTTTGCTTCAATGTGAAATGTTCCGGAGTTTTAAATAGTTCCGCAATAATCGGATCTCCAGGAGGGACTGCCTTGAACGACATCAGATAAACTAATCAGAAGAAGAGTCGTACTGGGTACATGGAATGTAAGAGGACTTTTGCAAACTGAAAAACTATATATTGTAGAAGAAGATCTGGACATTTCACCACAAAATCAGGAAATAATGTGTGTTTTTATGGAAATTCTCACAGAAGCCACAATGGAGTGGCATTTGTGGTGCCCAAGATAAAATAAGGATGTAGTTTTGGGCTATAATCCCACTAGTGACAGAATAATGACAATAAAACTTACTATCCTCACTATGACGATGACATGGAAGAGTTTTATCATCAACTAGAAACTACCTTAAAAGAGCTAGCAAGAAGCGAGATTACCTTCGTAAAAGGAAATATGAACTCAAAACTTGGACGTACAGATAATGAAGAACACCTAAGAAATGGGGTTGAACGCTTTGGGATGGGAGAAAGAAACGAATGTTGCAGTTCTGTCAAATATTTAACGTAATCACCTGGAGATAGATATTTCCAATCGTGGTGGAAATTCTCCGTCTTGAACAGTAAAACATATACAGGAACCGAGTGTGGATCTGATCACCAATTGCTGACAGGAAATTTTATATTGACACGGAGGTTAATCTGGTTAGAACTTGCATCTTCTCTTCTTCTTCTGTTGTTAGGGCTTAGCTCTGTTAATTACTCATAATTAATTATGCCTTCCTGGGATTCAGACGTCCAGTTGTCCTTCCATATTTTTATAGGTCTTTCGTGGGACCTTTTGATGTTAGGCCTTTGTATCATCACATATGCATTCTGAGAATAAAAGATAACCTATCTATGCAGAGAATCCATTTTTCAATAATGTGGGTACGTAATAAGAAGAGATGGACCAAGTTGGGAAAAATTGGTAGTTCAAAGTCGAGGACCAAGAGGTCCAAACATAAATAAGAGACGCAGAAGACCGAAGTGAATGGAAGACCATTGTTAACAGCTGTGAATAGTCCATTGGGATCACGATTCTTTCGACATGAGGATACCGCGAGAGAGAGAGAGTGCATTTAATTGTTTTTTTTCGATGTTTGAAAATTTATACAAGGTAACTCTCCCCTCTTCGCCCTCCCCCTAAAATTAACCCTTATGCTGATTAGAGGTACCAGGTTCGACTACAGACGAAGTGTAAATAGTTAATTCTGAGCATCTCTTTTCGAAAGACAATGGCAAATAACCGAGGGGTAAATATCCCTAAAAAGTTGTATACCTACTTTAATTTGATATTTTTTGGAAATCCTAGGAATTCCTTGGAAATCTCTAGAATTCCTTGGAATTCCAAGCCTTGTGTATACAATATGTTCAGGATTATTTTCAGGAATATTTTTGTTCCCCTAGTAAACCACAAAGGTGTCATCGGCATAGAAATTACAACAAGTTATTTTGAAATCTCTACGAATTACATAAAATATTAATATGAAATTCAACAGTTAAAAATTATAATATTTTATAATTAAAAAAAAGCAATTTCATGAATAATTATTGTTCCTGTTATTTTTACATCTTTTAATTTTTTGCTTATTTGCTCATTCTAGTGCTTATTTAGGACTTATTATTACCATTTTAAAACATATAATACCATTAATTTATTTGTTTAAATATCTGTTTGTAACGCTAAATTTATTCATAAATTCACCCCTATGCGACCTCGAAGCCGCACAACCAAACAAAATTACATTTTAGATGGCTAAGGACGGGCGTACCCTTTATATGACACTGTTTTGCTTAATAATTATTAATCTGTATAATGCATCTATTCTCATTCTCTGAGGCCGAGGGTTGAACAACTTTTGTTTATAATAATTTATAATATAACCCCCCCCCCCGTACTCTCTTGATTAATAGATAGATATCTCGATTAGTAATTATTGTATTTTACCGTCCATCCAGCCATCTTTAACGATTGAGTATGTGGTTGCCAAGATTGTGCGGCCTGAAGGCCGCACTGGTGGGGAAGTATTACCATAAGTGTAGGCTATAATTATTCGTCGACACTTAAAAATACATCAAACCACCCTTTATATCTTGCCCGAGATAAGTCGCCCCTACTCGGAATTTCATAGCCTGCGTCCCTCGATTTAAATGTCCCTAATTTTAATATTACTATCACCTTTAACATTTAAGATTATACATAAACGCGGAAACAAACGTCGATAACTTCTGTAGCGGAGCAAAATCTAACATTAAAATAGTTACGGTAACCTAGAAATTTCCCGGTTTCAAAGAAGTTTAGAAGAATCGACCATTGATTGATGGATTGTTTTTAGTGGTGATTTTTGCTACTTGATTGATTGATACACCAAAAATCCTTGGGTTAACCGGCCCTTAGATGTACAGAAAATAAGTTTATCTAAGATTAATCTCCTCAACAGCACAAGTGTTGAGTTAGTTTAGCTCGCGTGGGTTCGAATTCAGATCGAGAATCATATTTGCAGCACATCATCATACATATTAAAATAAATTAAATTTACAATTTTCTTGTGAAGAAGTACTGCAAAATGTTCAATAAAAGCAATTTCAACCAATAATTTTATTTTCTTCGTTGTATCGTAAACCAATTTCCGGTTTCATTACAGAGAAGTTGAAACGAAATACACTCTTATCTTGTTTATGTCTAAAAACTAATTAGCACGACTGAACATTTCAAGTCCAATTTGGAAGACAATTTGTGACATCAAATCAATACTAGTACACGCCGAAAAAATTCGCTTTTCCAACAAATAAACGAAATGAACCTAAACTTCAATTGGTTGTAACTTGCTCGGAGTACTTTTGGCTATAACTCGACAATTATTATTACCAAGCCCTTGGGGGCTGGTTGTGCGACTATGTTTAGATTTCGTAAACGATCGACTTGGTTTCGAATCTGGCATAAGCAATAATTGTTACAAAAATTATTTTTTTAATGAAAGTTGAAACTGGAATTTTTTTTAAATAACGACGTGGTAATCCTACAATTCGAACGCATTAAATGAACTAATTTTACAGTTATGTTTAAGGGACAAAAAAAACGTGAGTTCTAATTAAATTTATTCCAACTTTGAATGAACTTTACGTGCGCCCTAAAAAACGAACGCAGATACAATCGGAAAATTTTATAAGCAGCTAAATGTTACGCATATAAAGATAAGCATTAATTTTAATAAACACAGCTTAAACAAAAGCGATAACAGAATATAATTAATTTAATTACCAGTCGGACACAAATTTTTAAAAACGTAATTAAACGGTTATAATAATAATATTGATTTATGATTGGAATGAGGAAAAGTTGTAAGGAAATTTGCAAGGACGGCGGTCAAAAGAAACCTAGAAAGAATTTTTATCAGAAATGTGCGTTGCGATTTTGAGGTCGTTACTCTCCTTTTGGTTTCAATTTTTACTATTTTGTGTTAAAATAAAATTTACAAACAAATCTTGTTCGCACATAATCGACCTTTGCGTTTGCATATAAATGACAATGGTTTAAACCCAACATGCTTTGATTATTAAAAACGAACACACCTATTTACATAGGTAAAATTACGGTTATTTTATTATTGAGCGTGCATTGCCAAAATGTAGTAATGACCATTTAAAAATCAATTAAATTAAAATTTTATTAAAGGGTCCGCATACTCGAAGCGGGGTTGGGCTCACCAGCTTCCTTTAATATTCCAATATTTCTATTCATTTTTTATAGTCTTGATGATGGTTTAATAGATACCTGAAACGTCGGGCAAATTGATTTTTGACCACTTTCTTCGACTGATTAATTTGCGTAGTACGCAGGGTAAGGAATTTTTTTAGAAAAATTTTACAATAAACTCGATGAAAAATTTCAGGGGGATTTTCGGACATGTAAACCTTATTATCGGTCTAGGACAATTGGGCGCGACCGATTGGCCGATTGGGCGCGGAGACAACCGGGCGCAAAGACAACCGGGCGCAAAGACTATTGGGCGCAAAGACTATTGGGCGCAAATACAATTGGGCGCGAGGAAATATTTATCCATTACGTATTAATTATTATAACTGATCACCCAAACATTTGGAAATTAATTTCTAGCTTAAAAATCATTCAACATGGGAGAGATGTTTTTTATGAGCAATTACTTGCCGGCAACAATCCACCTATTAAGGGCCGGTTTTACAATAGGAGCTTAAGCTCAGCTCAACTTTGCACCCAATCATGGTTCAAGTTCATTGGGTTTTATCTTTTATCCAATCAACTTGGAGTTTAAGCTCAGCTCAGTTGAGCTTAAGCGCCTATTGTAAATCCGGCCCTTAGGAAAGGAAATACTTGGAGGCTGATGCGCGCATCAGAAATCTAGTAGAGGATTACGCCAATAGAAATATTATAGACTTCTTGCGGGGCATTTCCCATAATTATGAAATGAATCCGTGATTAGTTAGGTACTTTATTAATAGACATTTTTATTTTATTTGTAATTGTTAGAAGGAATAAACATTTTAAAAACTTTTTCTTTAAATTTTTAAATATAATTTTTTTTATTGCCTAAATAAACATTTCTAGATTTAGTTAATAATTTACAAAATTGTTATAATAGCTTCGTTCCAACAACGATTATTTCCAGTAATATTACTACAACGCAAGCGTATTCGTGAAATGTCGTTCCCACAGACTAGAACTACTAGGACGGAATTCTAGATTAGGGGCCGTTCATGTATTACGTAAAACATTTACGGGGAGGGGGGTAGCTGACATCTTATTTTTTCTTACTCGGGGGTAGGGGGGTCAACACAATTTCTTACGTAATATTTTATTTTAACATGGAACATGTTTTTACGGTCGTTACCTCGCAAAAATCGACACCAGAAACCGACACCAAAAACCGACACCAAAAACCGACACCAAAAACCGACACAAAAAATCGACACCAAAATTCGACACGAAAAATCGGCACCACGTGTATAATTCAAATTTATAGTTTATATTTTTAATTAAATTTCAAAATTTAAAAATTATTTAATCTAATTTATGTGCTGTTGGTATTAATGTTAATGTGAAACACAATACTGTTTCTATCTGTTATATCTGTTTATAATTAATATCTGGCTTCTCATTGGGTAATAATTTACCTTACGTAAGATTAGTGTGGGGGGGGGGGGGGGGTTATACATTTTCTTATTTTTTCTTACTAGGGGGTGGGGGGAGTCTAAAAGTAGGAAAAAACGTCTTACGTAATACATGAACGGCCCCTTACTATAAATCTGCAGTTCCGACAAGTTTAGAATCAGTAATATTATCGGCCAAACGAGTTCAAACGATTCTTGCTCTAGAGCAAGAACCAAGCGTTCTTAAAGTGGATACGCGTGCGCGAATTCGCAAACGAGTTTAAACTTTGTTTACAGATCGTGTTCATTTGTTGCAACAGCAACTGTTTCATTTTAAATTTTAGATTTAAGAATAATTCCATTATTTTCACTTCAAAAAATACTTTTTTTTTATATAATACTTATTATTAATCTGGAATCTTTCTGGAACATGTTAGTGAAAGAATTTTGTAAAAAATTTAAAAAAATGACGAAATGTAGAAAATTTCAATTTTTTTTAAAACGCTGCCATTTCCTATGCAATTTTTTTTCTTATGATTGTAGTTGGGACGATAGCAACAACTCTGTTGAATATTTATTGCTCGTGAACAATAACAGAACTGCTTGTTGGAACGAAGCTAATATGTAAATAATAGTTTTATAAAATTTTCCTCGCGCCCAATTGTATTTGCGCCCAATAGTCTTTGCACCCAATAGTCTTTGCGCCCAGTTGCCTTTGCACCCGGTTGTTTCCGCGCCCAATCGGCCGCGCCCAATCGGCCGCGCCCAATCGGCCGCGCCCAATCGGCCGCGCCCAATTGTCCGGCACCGCCTTATTATTGCCTTTCGGACAAGAGACAAACCATTTAAACTTGTTAAAAAAATAAAAATGAATTCTAATATTTCACCTTGCGGAAAAAGTCATATTGGCGTTTTCATCTATAAAAATAAAATCGGTATTTAAACAAATAAATATTCGGCCATTTCCTAGACCAGGGGTGGGCAACCTTTTGTATAACAGGGGCCAGAATAATATTTGCGTTTCGTCCGCGGGCCTTAGTATGGTTAATGGACACATTTTTGTTACTTGTATTTTTTTCTGAAAATATAAAAACAATAATATTTATAACAAAGTTAATTAAGTACTATATTTATTTCTCTTATCATTTATAACAAATTACAAAGAAAAAAATTCGCAAAGGAAAGTTGATTTTGAGTAGCCTGCCTTCCTTTAAGGAATCTCGATAATCCATTCATGCGAGATTCCTTAAAGGAAGGCAGGCTACTCAAAATCAACTTAAAAAACAATAATGAATGCTGTCAAGCTGTCAACCGATCGACAATGCAAATACGCGTGCACGTGCTTTACGTTTCTATTTGACCAATGTTCACCAAATTTGGTGTAGAAGTTACGATATTTACAACGCTACGAAAAACATAGGCTACTTTAGAACCTTGTAGTGAGGCCGAAGGCCGAACAACCACATCCGACACGGTCTAGATGGCTAAAGGGGGCCGGTAGGCCGACTGTGCCACATAGTTATTTTAATAATACGCGAAAACTTAATTCGCGTTAAAGGGAATTTTGCTTCGCGTATAAAAAATTCAGGTATCAAAATCTAATTCGCGTTATTCTGAATTCGCGTACATCGAACTCGCGTACATGGAGGGTCTAGTGTACTTTTCAATTTACTTTTTACAATACTTTTTAATTTAATTTAAATAAGACGAATTATATCGAAAATTACACTGTAGATCTCTCCTTTTTCCTTATGTTAGGTACTAACGTAATCCTTTTCTTTAAAATTTTTGTTTTTGAAAATATTTATTTATTATTTCTTCTAAAGTTCTCGCGGGCCGGATTAGAACTTTACGCGGACCGGAGTTGGCCCGCGGGCCGGAGGTTGCCCACCGTTGTCCTAGACCATCTGGAAAGCTGACACCTCTGATTGGTTCATTCATTTGTTTCCAACGTAATAATCTTTGTCGTGACGACGTCGTTCAGCCCGAGAATTGCAAGAAATATATCGAGCACGACAAGAGACTCAAGATGCGAGGCCCAAGACCGAGCTTATAAAATACGCAATAATTTTCAAGGAACGTGGATAATTTCTTTGCCTCTAAATTATTACCGGCCATCGGGAAATTTCCTGGTGAACTAATCCAACCCTGACCAAGCCTAATAAAAATGTAAATCTGTTTAGAGTAAACTACTAAACATTTATTGTTTTTATACTTTATAACTCTTTGTATGCCGTAAATATGTAAAAGAATTTGACTGTTTGCTTACAGTACAAATAAATCCTATTATTTATTTTGCATTTTCTCTTTGAGATGATTTTTTTGTTCTATTTTGGTAAGTTGCATATGTCACGTTTTAAATCTAATTTTACTTTGAAGGTTTTTGTGGTTTTTCTAAACATGCAGCAAGGATTGCCCAAGATTTAATTTACTTTTTCCAAGTCCAATTTAAAATGTATGACTAACATATTTTCGCTTTTAATAATAGAAAGAAAAATTATATATTAAATATTTCGGTACACAATACAGCGTAAGTTTTTTCTGCACATTTATCAATTTTTTTTTCAATACAGCGTTGTAGATATCGATAATAATTTATGATAAAAAGTACCGACTATTTGATTGCACCCACTTTTGTGTGCTTAAAAATTATTATTGTTATTAATCAAAATTAAACTTTCTCCTTTATCTATACTCCTATTTCTTCAATGCATTTCTAATTTTCATTATTTGAACGTTATTACATGACTTATGTATAAGTAATTTTTTGCGCCTAATTATAATTATATAAAAAGTAAATACTTTTAATAACTTATGAGTTTGCTATCAGAATTTGGTGAAAGTTTTATCGATTAATTTTGCTTATTGATTTATAGTTTCATCTATCTTTTTGATTTTCAAAATTAGCATAATTTTTATGTACTTACTTATATAATTTGGCTTAATTATACCTAAAAATTACTCGAGGGCGACGTTAACAAATTAACTAAATTTATGGCATTATTAATAGAAAAGCCCCGAAAGAATTTTCTTCCTTTTGACACATGGATGTGATTAAGGAATGATTTAATAATAGAAAACGGATTCAAAAATTTCAGCAAAAGCAAAGAAAAAGTGAGAAAGTAGAAATTGATGGATGGCATTAATAAAAAATTTTAGTGTGAGCTTTAACAAAATGTTGCGAATTTTCTTAAAAGCAGGAAATAATGTTTCAACCAATTAGCTTACATCAGAGTGCGATTTGAATGCAACCATTGTAAAGAGTAAAATTTAACCAAAATGAAAACAATAACAATTCAAGAACAATGTAAATTTCGCAAAATCCGCCCATGTATGAACGAACAAGAAAAAATTTGTGAAATATTAGAATATTGCTGTTCATTAGTTGACCTTCCATTATACAGGGTGAGGAAAAATTTTTCAAAATTCACAAAAGAAATTTCTCATCGTTTATCTGTAACTAGCTGGTACAGTCGAGTCGAGTCGAGCAACCTTTTTTTACAACGGGCCAGCTACAAATTTAAAAATGTTGTGCGGGCCGCATGTAAGCAACTTATGGTCATATAGGGTGTTTTTTAGATTCATGAGAACTTCAAATTGAAATGACACATTAAAAATTGATGGAATGTTTTTTTAATTATATTTTATGAAAGTAAATTTAATGCCATTGTTGATTTGAAAATGATTTCCGGCATGTGACCACCACGACTAATCCTTACGAAGCGCATCCGATGAGTTCAATTTTTGACCAGTTTTTGACCATGGATTTAACATACTCCCAAAGAAAATAATCTGGAGGCGTCAAATCAAATGATCTTGGAGACCAATTGATAAGACCATTTCTTGAAATAATGTTGTCATCAAATTATCCTTTCAATAAATCGATGGTTTCGGTGGCTCTGTGGCAGGTAGCACTAATAGCCTGTTGGAACCATAAGTTGTCGATGTTTAACTCTTGGATTTTTGGAAACAAAAATGTATTGAGCGTGTGTCGATATCTCACACCATTCACTGTAACGGTAGCTCCTTCCTCATTTCGACAGAAATATGTACCGATGATACCATTGGCGTGTATTCCACATCAAACAGACAATTTTAATGGATGCAGGGGAGTCTCAAGATAATGTTCCGGATTGGTATCAGTCCATATACGGCAATTTTGCTTGTTCACATACCCATTCAACCAGAAATGTGCCTCGTCACTGAACAAAATTTGGCGGTAAAAAATGGATGTAGTACTTCCAATTGGTTGTGAGCTAAATCTGCTAACGCACAACGCAATCGATGATCATTAGGCTTCAATTCTTGAACCAACTGGATCTTGTAAGGATGCAAACCAAGATCTTGATGTAAAATTTTCCATGTAGTGGACGGACAAAGCCCAAGTTTGAGCACGATGGCGAATTGGAATGTTTGGGTTCCCTTGCACACTTTCACTCACAAAAGCGATAGTTTCTTCGGTACACACATTTCTCTGTCTTGTTGGTGGTCTTACATCATGCAATGAAGAAGGGGTACGAAATTTATCCATCACCGCGCCAATAGCCTGCTTAGAAGGTCGATTATGTCGACCATAAAATGGGCGAAGAGCTCTATAAGTTTCGCTAACGGAATTCTGACTTTGAAAATAAATTTCCACAATTTAGTAGCATTGTTCAAGTATTAATTAAATTTATTCATGATTAAATGGCAAACCTTTCTGAACACAAATGTCAAAGAACTGTCACTTTAACAAACTTCATTCAAAAGTTATCCCTATTGAACGATCTCATGCAGCTAAAAAACACCCTATACAAACATTGAATGAGGAACTCAAATGATCTCTTTATTAACAAAAGAAACCACCTAATCCTAAAAGTCAAATTGTAAAATCTTAGAAGGGCTGCACGAGAGAGTGTGGCGGGCCGCGTGTTGCTCATCCCTGATCTAGACCGTGTCGGATGTGGTTGTTCGGCCTTCGGCCTCACTCAAGGGTATCGCAGGCATACGTGTACACCGTGGTTGTTCGGCCTTCGGCCTCACTCCAAGGTACTAAAGTAGCCTATGTTTTTCGTAGCGTTATAATTAAGTTCTACACCAAATTTGGTTAAGATTGGTCAAATAAAAACGTAAAGCACGTGCACGCGTATTTGCATTGTCCATTGGTTGACAGTTTGACAGCATTCATTATTGTTTTAGGCTTCTATACAAAATATAACAAGAAGCCTTATGATCTGGCTCCTTGTCTGTCCGTCCGTCCGTCCGTCTGTCCGCATAATTCAAAATCATACAGAGCGTTTCAAATCGTGTTGGAAATACTCTGTGTGTATAGAGGTCTAAGAACTGGGTAGCCAGTGTGCTACTTTTAGGCTTCTATACAAAGTATAACAAGAAGCCTTATTTAGGCTTCTATACAAGGTATAGAAAGAAGCCTTATGGTCTGGCTTCGTGTCCGTCCGCATGTTTCAGAGCCAATCATAACGTTAATCAACTGATACGCTGTTATATTGTAAATACTTCGTCTATATAGTATTGCGTTAATATTATGTTAATCCGTAGTTTCGATTCGCTAATGCAATTTATAAATACGCAAATGTTCGATAGAAATTGACTAAGTTAAAGATATTTTCAAAGAGGTCTCCCTATATAAACTACTTGTTTGTCACTGGACCTGGTAATAACTTTTATTGTTTTGTGATTTTCCAAAACTTTTAAAATATTTTCTGCGTTCGGCAAAGATTCCACAACGTCGTCCATTAAAATACCGCCCAAACCTTTTTAATCGAGGCTCAATAAAAGTTTGGCTAAAGATTTAAGATCTTCCAGCTTGTACATTGGTTTAAACGTAAATTTTTCTTTAGTCGCCTTAACTTTTAGATTACCTTTTAGGGCAGTATCGCGTAACCACGATTTTACGTTAGGATTAATATCAGTTTGTTCGGTTTCCTGTAAGACTTCCTCGAGCGTTAGAGGGGTTTTCTTTCCTTCGAGGTACGTCGTTCGCAAGTGTTGAACTATTTTTGCCACTGCAAAATTTTGGTGTTTCGCTGAAGATGTTTGCGTTTTAGTGTTTAATTTTGAATCGTCAATTTTTCGTTTTTTATGGTGTCGTTGATCGTCCAAAGGGCGTGGTGCTTGGTCTTTTCTCACCCGTGGGATTCGATAGAGCTTTCCTTTTAAATAATTCGCGTTCACGTAGTAAAGATGAATCCATTTTTAGACGATCAATTGTTTTTCAATGCAG
This sequence comes from Podabrus alpinus, assembly GCA_932274525.1. Classification (NCBI taxonomy): domain Eukaryota; kingdom Metazoa; phylum Arthropoda; class Insecta; order Coleoptera; family Cantharidae; genus Podabrus; species Podabrus alpinus. The sequence goes on from OW026457.1 coordinate 73,694,356, forward strand.
ACCAAGTATAAGTTATATTTTATTTACATAATTTTTCACCTATATAGGAAATTTAAATACATTGATACGTTGATCCGTTGATACGTTGATCTATTGATACGTTGATTTGTTGAAACTTTGATCCGTTGATCCGTTGATCCATTGATCCTTTGATCCGTTGATCCTTTGATTCGTTGATCCGTTGATCGTTTGATCCGTTGATCCGTTAAGACGTTGATACCTTAAGACGTTGATACCCTAATAAGAAGTTATCTCGAAAAATTTAATTGGTGCAGATTATCGGATTATCCGATGTTACATTTTAATATTATGTCGACCAAAAATAACTAGCAACAACTTTTCACACCAGAAAGGTAGCTGTATAGAAGCCTAGGAACTTCCGCTAATTTTAAGTTGATTTTGAGTAGCCTGCCTTCCTTTAAGGAATCTCGATAATCCATTCATGCGCGTCCCTATGGGACGCGCATGAATGGATTATCGAGATTCCTTAAAGGAAGGCAGGCTACTCAAAATCAACTTTCCTTTCCTTTGTGAATTTTTGCACTATTTCAATACAAAAACATACGCAGGGACCTACATAATAACTGTGCCAAATTTGGTTCCGATCGGTCAAACGGTTTAGGAGTCTATAGGGAACATACATACATACACACATACATCCATTTTTATATATATTGCAATGTACCACTACCACGTCAATAGAAATGATCACGTTTTGATTCAAAGTTTTAATTTATCAATAAAGATAGCACATGACTTATTTGTTCGAAAGTAAAGGTTTCATCTGACACCAAAAATCTGCTTTAACGTCATAAATTTATGTAAAGACAAGGTCACGGAACGAGATGACAAAATAAATTCAAATGCAACGTTTTAATTCTGTTTATAAAATAAAGGTTTGTTAAAATTGTAAATTAATTTAAGTAGTTATAAGAAATGTAATTTGAAATCAAAAATAATTGTTCAAAGTATTAGTTATAAAAATGTGTTGAAACGTAGAACTTTTAAAATAACAAAATTTTACATGTGTCAAAGTGCTTCGTAACTCAATGTACCACAAACGGAAACAACATCTTCTTCAAAAGTTACTGGAAGATCGGCAAAGATACAAGAATTTTAATTCAATTTAATCTGAAACATAAAAATTTTATTAAAAAATTTTACAATTATTTTGGGCTAAGTACGAACCTGGAAATTTTAACGTCAAATGAATTGATTTTACATCGATTAATGGAAAATCACAATTGCCTTGGAAAATACAAGTAACTATGGAAAAACAATTGGTTAAAAAAGGATAATAAGTTGATTCTTGAATTTAATGGTGGTGAAAATTTAGCCTCTCCTAAAAATTAAATAAATAGTGAGAAAATTGTTTTAAAATCGTATGAAAAGTGAAAATATCATAAAAGCAAATATACTTACGTATCTAAAAAGTCAATTTCGTTGAATTTATCAAGTGATTGTGTTTATTTTGAAAAATTTGGTTCCGCATAAAACGTGGCTCGACACTGCACAAGAAAACTTATCTGCATTATTATCAGTAACCGAAGGTCATCAACCAAGCAAAACTATCCTATTGTATGCTGTTAGAAACTAGTGACAAGAAATTCCCTACATTGATTAAGGTAATTTCACATTAAAAGTTATTTTAATAAAAATTAGTGAAAATTTTTGGCAACTGAAATACGCGTGCGTTAGCTCGTTTAAAGTTATAATATTAAGATTTTGTCAGTAAATTTAAGAATTTCTATTCATTTTTCTATTTTCTTTGCACAATTTATAATAAAATTAATATTCCTTTGAAAACGGAGCTTAATTTGTTTTTGCAACCTTATTTTCCGACGACCAGTAATTTGTATTTCAGTATCACGACTTGGTCAAGGAAAGAGCCCAACTTGAGATTAGGTAAGTCAGTGCTCTCCGAAATAGTCAAAGCCGAGGTGAAAATTTATTTTATTGCAATTTATCAAATAATTTTACAATCATTTTTATTGACGAGGTACATTTACGTACACTCGTACACAACATCAATATAAAACGTGCAGCCCTAGTAAAGCTCCGAGGCTACACAGCAATTTTGGCTAGCCCAACGTGTGGCACTTTTATAGGATTCAGTTCATTACAATATATATAGATGAATTGACTTTCAACCCAGCTATGCTTTTATTCAATTAAGGATAAAAAATACTAATTGTAAAAAATATAATAACATTATATTTTGATTTCCTTATTTATATTTTTGAACTCTGGTATTTATTCGCGGAAACACACTTTGGGAATCGCTGGTCTAGACTACAGGATGAACCTCCCAAGAAATATTTTTTGGAAATTTTTAGGGACTTCCTGACTAATTAGCATTTGCCGGGGTTTCAGGAAATATGGGCATGAAGGTGTGAAGTGAAAATCTTGCTTTAGCTCGAGTTTGATCGGGAAAACGCCTGTAAATTTTTTCGCGAGGGAAAATTTATAGTTTGCCAGTTTTCTCGGTAGAAAGAACACCGAACCTACGTCACTGCAAAAGTTTTGAATAAAAGCTGGCGGCGTTTTTTCAACATTTTTCGGAATTTCATGTAAACCTGGAAAAATCATACTTTCAGGAAGCTATAAATTTGATTTGAAGTTAACGAAAGTGTTTAGTATGCAAGGAAAACTACAATCGTAAAATTGCAGCTATATCAATTTAGATATAATATTAATTAAAATTTTTAATTGTTTCGCGTAGACAAAAAAGGAAACAATTTAAAAACGAAATTATCGCTTTCATCGATCGAACAATTAAATATATCAAAATTACTTGTGCAATAATTATACCAGCAATTTAGAACTTAATTAAAACAAAATTTGAAGTATCAATTGTTTAACGTGCGTTGTCGCCTTTAGCATATTAATCATCCACAAAAACAGTAATTAAACATTTTTTAGCACATGAAAGAAAAAGTTGTAAATGAAAATTTTAGTGACTCACGCGGTGTCTTTCGCGCAAAAGAAAACTAATAAATATTGAAAACGATCTACAAGTGGCGGTCAGGAAATTTAAATTCATGCCAAATAGTGACCGAACCCGTCAAGGTTTTTCATTGCAAATCGATAATTTTGGCCTACTGCCAATTACTGCCGGGTTCAACATCCTTCAGGTATCCGCGTTATTTTACGTAATTTTCTTGGCGTAGGCTCATCAAACGAAAAGCGTTACATCATTAACCAAAAAAAAAGTGTCAACATTAACGCGTGTAAAGGCTCGCTAACACCAATGGTTAACGGAAATATTAACGACGAATTGTATAACAAACGAGAAATTGTTACGGGCTACTTTTACATAATAATTTTTCAATGCACGTACGATTTTAATAAACCAAATTTGTACTTGACATTTAAAAAATAATAAATTGAAAATAAAATGCGGGCTGGAAATTTTTCGAATTTCTTCTTGCGCAACTTGAGAACGACAAATTGTTATTGCAGTAACGGGGTCAAGTGCGATGCTCTTGAAAAGTTACTGTTCAAAACATTGTTTACAATTTTATTAATAACGCGTTTTGCATTCTTAAAGAATAACTGTTACCCGGCGGAACTTTTTGAAATTTAAAATTTTTTGGGTGGTTCCCAAACGTGTGCAGTTCAAACGATTAGCTAATAACGAGTGCAAGTTTCGAAGAAAGTTGCAGGAATTAATCAAATTAATTTGATTGAAGTAGTAACAAATTAATTAACATATATGTTGGATAATTTTTTAAAATGCATGTTTTTGATCTGAAATTGTCTGATTACTAGGAAGTGGAAATATGAAATGCATAAAACTTTTAAAAGCCGGTTCTGCAACACTAGACAAATTATTATAAAATTAGGTAAGCGGAAAATTATACAATTAGAGGAGTTGAAAAAAACTTGCACATTTAAAGCAAATTAAGTGGAATTTTTTCTCATTTGGAATTTATCTGCAGAAATAAGCTGCAAATCAGACTAATTTAGATGTTAACAGTTTTTCGTTTGATAAATTTTTTACAGTCTCTTGCAAACATGATTTGAAAAAATTCGGGTGTAAAAGGTTATGACCTTAAACTGTATTCTTTATTTTTCGCGAAATGTACAAGGACCCTGTCGTTGTCTGGGTAGGACGTTAAACAACATCAGGAGAAGGAAATTTATCTTGCAGCCTTCCCGAGAAAATGTATGCTACATAATTTTTCTCGAATCAAAATTTTGGTAAAAACGTTATTTTTCGAGGTACATATCAACCCCCCCCCCTATAGCTGCCCATGCCAACCGGAGTAGACATGGTATACATTCGTTTAAGCTTAAATAAACTTCTATAACCATTATTTTAATAATTGTATTCTTTCCCACAACTCCGAGCAACAATCGTTAGTATTAATTTTACCAGATTAAAATTTTGTAAATAACTTCGTGACGGTTGAGGCTCAAACGAAAAGAATAGAAGCACTTCGAGGCTCAAACGATTCTCTAACATTTGACCCCAATTTTACTTTTAAGGTGGAATTTTTCTTGTTGTGTACAACGGTGTCCTGCAGCTGCCCATGCTAACCATGGTAGAAGTGATGGGTTTTTCCTATGCTCTCTCTCCCTAATTGCATTAGCGAAAATGAAAGTAGCCCTCGAGAATATGGTGAGAGAAGTGGTTGACTCCCTAACTCCCTGGACGAAAGAGAGGGAGTTCTCACAAGTCCGGGAAAAAGACGTAGGTGGTCCTGTTAATCGGAAGAAGAAAATGTTAGCCTATAACCATCCTGGTCGTAGACAGAAACGTAGAGATCCAAAACTTCGCTTAAAATTAAAATTTCGCCAATAACTTCGTGACGATTGAGGCTCAAACGAAAGAATAAAAGGTCATTGAGGCTCTAACGATGATCTAACGTTTGATAACAATTTCAACCAAAAATTCCACTTGGTGCTCCTCCCCCCCTCCAAGGTTATGTTGTGAAGTTGTCGAAAATTTAAAATATACATAACTATGTAAAAAATGCAATTGAGGTAATGGTTATAGAAGCTCAGTGAAGCTCAAAGATAACTCTATTCAAATTCAAAGTAGGGAAAAAATCGAAAACCATTTCTCCCCCTCCCCTCATAAAATTCGTGAATAACTCCACGACGGTTACGGCTGAAATGAAAGAATAGAGGCTCATGAAGGCTTAAACGATGTTCTTACGTTTGACACTAATTTCATCCAAAAATTCAACTTGAGAGGGGGGAGGCATCCTCTCCCCCAAGGTTTTTGGCAAATAACTCCCCGATCTTTGGGACGAACGAAAATCTGGAAACTAATTGAGACTCATCAATTTTACAATCAACAGTGCAAATTAGGAAGGAAATTAAAAGAAAAATATGTGATTGACACCAATTTTATTAAAAAACATCGATTTTTGGGGTGGCCACTGACATGCAACTAAGTTTTCGATAAATTCCATGATGTTCTAAATTTTATGTCACTGGAACATAGAAACTATTCGTCCAACAAAATAAAATTTCAGACAGAAGTTATAGAAAATTTTCTTATTATAATATTTATAATAACTATTTTCATCGTAGGACCGACTGTAAAGAAGATATTGCAAAAATAATTTTGGCCGTCATTTTTTGAAGACGGTTTACGTGACCTTGCTAAAAATCAAAACTGCTGGATTGCTGAATAATAATAGAAGAATCATGTTAATACAGCACTTTATTACGATTTCAAATTACATGGTAACATCTGTTGCTTATATTTTTAAATACGACAGGTGTTACCAAAACTCCCATAAGGTTTGCCAATCTTATACTGTATAATCAAAGCTATGGGTTTAAATCGTGATAACTTACTTCTTACGGCTAGCTTCTGGCTTGAGACCAGCTGCCTTCGCATGAGTGCAATCCGATGCGTCGTTGTAAAGACAGTAATTTTGCTACGATTTAAGACTATGTTGGTTAATTCAACGTTAATCTAAATGAGAGAATAGGATGTTGGGATAGAGGAGACCAAATAAAACTAAAAGTTTGCTATAGCCAACGTTTCGGCGTTATTATTACACCATCTTCAGGGCTAAAAGATACAAAATGTTACACTCAAAACAATCACCACTGAGAGGCAGACTCACCAAGCAAACCAAGATGAAAAATGTTTCTGGTCATATGTTGGTATGTCGAGATGAAAAACGGTATGGAGGATATAACATTTTGTATCTTTTAGCCCTGAAGATGGTGTAATAATAACGCCGAAACGTTGGCTATAGCAAACTTTTAGTTTTATTTGGTCTCCTCTATCCCAACATCCTATTCTCTCATCATTGACCTGGGAAGAAATTTAATATCAGTTAATCTAAATTTTTGCATGAAGTAAAAAGTCCAAATTAATGTCTTTCAAAATTGGTAATATTTTGAGGAGTTTATGAGTAGTTTTTTTCTACACAATAAATACATATTGATAATAAAGGCACCAGGCACCGTTTACATTATATTTTTGAAGCAGTCAATCCCTTGTTCCATCATTAGATTTGGTCGATTTGGTAATTCGGTCTTTCTGGGTTTTCACTTTCGATTGTGAAAAAGTTCATCATTAATTGATTTAATTTAATTATTCTTCTGAAAAGCAGTGGCAATGCAATGACAGTAACAGAGGCAGAGGCAGAGACAGAGGCAGAGGCAGAGGCAGAGGCAGAGGCAGAGGCAGAGGCAGAGGCAGAGGCAGAGGCAGAGGCAGAGGCAGAGGCAGAGGCAGAGGCAGAGGCAGAGGCAGAGGCAGAGGCAGAGGCAGAGGCAGAGGCAGAGGCAGAGGCAGAGGCAGAGGCAGAGGCAGAGGCAGAGGCAGAGGCAGAGGCAGAGGCAGAGGCAGAGGCAGAGGCAGAGGCAGAGGCAGAGGCAGAGGCAGAGGCAGAGGCAGAGGCAGAGGCAGAGGCAGAGGCAGAGGCAGAGGCAGAGGCAGAGGCAGAGGCAGAGGCAGAGGCAGAGGCAGAGGCAGAGGCAGAGGCAGAGGCAGAGGCAGAGGCAGAGGCAGAGGCAGAGGCAGAGGCAGAGGCAGAGGCAGAGGCAGAGGCAGAGGCAGAGGCAGAGGCAGAGGCAGAGGCAGAGGCAGAGGCAGAGGCAGAGGCAGAGGTAGAGGCAGAGGCAGAGGCAGAGGCATACAATTAATGAAAAAGTTCATTAAACTTATAAATTTCTTCATTCTATTTATGAAAACAGTGAATTTTCTCCAATTTATTGTTATACGTATTTTAAGTTCATTATTACACCAGAAAACTCCTATTCCTACCTAATAAAACTTGTATTACAAATAAAGAAAATGGGTACAATTAAAGAAAAATGTAGGCAAAATGTAATTATAAGTAATTTTCACTGTTTTTAGCATTGACAAAACGTAAATCATCAAAAATTACAAAATAACTACTAATTAATTTGCACACGTTTTAACACTTAAGCCTACCTTTCATATATGAACATTTAATTACTTCGTTGCGAAGAGACGGTACTTAGGCAATTAAAAATAGAAGAAAGCATTAAATAATTACGGAAATTCCGCATAGATTATTACATAGCATTATAATATATTCACATATGGTTTATGATAAATATGCTTATCATTTAAACAATTATGATTCCTACATAATTTATGCTCACTGGCATTGCAATTATAATAAGACAATTGCATAAACTATTTAGTATTCAAATTTAGAATAAATTGTTGCTCAATTGTAATAATGAATAATTACAAAGAAAAGTAGCCCAGCAAAAAAGAAAATTATACCTTAACAGTAAAAGAAGCTACAGGTTTAAAAATAATCCTCAATGAACTTTTAAGTACGTTCCTGATCGAAAAGCCAATTTAGTAAATCTTGATAAAAGGAGAACCCATTTAACTGAAAAATTCGTTCCATTTATTCGATCAAAGAAATGCATCGCCCACTTAGCCACCACAATAGAATTTCAAGGACTCGAAAATTAAATACGTCAAGTATTGTTTACCCAAATATGTCAATATTAGAGAAAAAAATCAGGAAATGGATAACTCGTAGGTATTTTGTTCGAGTGCAAAAAATTTCGTGAAATCACCCGAATCATTTTTGAGTCAGACTTTGATGTAATAAATCAAATAACGAGAACAGGCGTTGTTTAATAACTTGTATTTTTTTTATCGATAATTGAATGTTAAAATAATATTAGGAATTGTTAAATGGACAATTATTACTACAAGGATAACCTTGTTTTTAATTCTCAATTGTACTGGTATACCATAATAAGCACAAATTGCATACCAAGCGATTGTCGATCGATTTTATTAAAATTTATGGTGAAATTAAACAAATTTGTCCCCATATTTGGACGGTTTTGTCTATAAGAATAATAAATAAATTATAACGTTGCTAATGGATATCATAAATTATTATGGTCAGAAATTTATGCAAAGCCGAATTGTGTTCTTAAAACCTAATTTTTGTAATTATGATTATTCTTGATTATGTAATTCATACTTTCTACGATTAAGATTCGATTATAATGACAAAAATAGTGTGTCGTTACATAAAGACTATTTGGGAATTATTGTGTAGTATACGTATACTATACAAGATTTGCGAAACACCCTGTGATAATCAATTTCTATTTTTACAGGGGAAACACCTGGTTTGAGAATGCGGAAAATTCCGCATGGCCGCCCCTTTTCAATGCCATTTCGCATTGTTTTTAGTTGTAATTTGGGTTCCTTTATTAATCACAACAAAATTGGAGTATAATTTTTGATTGCGTGTATTAGATTGACGAAGCAAATTAATTTGGACTTCCTAAGCGGTTGACCTAGTTTTGCGTTACATACAAAATTTTAAAATATAATAATATACATTATTAGCGTGTGAAAATTATTATTAAATTAAAAATTAACAATCTAAGTAAAAGTAATGCAATACGTGTAAAATCACAATGCATTAATTACAAATTTAAAGAAAAGTAAAAGAAAATGAGCTATTGTCGAAAGCTTATGAAATAAATTTAATTTTATTATGTTTATAAAATTCCGATTAAAACAAACACTTAACACAGCATCCGTAATTTATTGCGTTTACTTAAGTTTTAATAAATTAATAAATAAAATTCAGTCTTGTTTCTTCTCGAATTTAAAAATTCAAAACGCGTTTCAGAATCTCGCAAAAAAGAGGCAGTAGAAAAATTTTATTTTTAATATATTTTCATAATTAAAATATTTATTTGCAGTTGAACATTAATTTTTTGCATTATATCCTGTGTTCTCAAACTCGAAATCAACTTGGTACTGTTTGGTAACCGAAAATTTTTCCCATGTTAATTTTGTCCAAATATTTTGGAGGAAAATATGAATAAATCGAAAATTTGAATTCAAAATAGAAACTTTTATAAATACAACGTGGGTATTTTTAGTACGCATTTTTATAAATAAAATATTTTCGAAAGGAATAATTTTAAAATAATTAAATTTAAAGTATTAGTTAGTATAGGAAGAGGTGGTAATGTGGCCCCCTGCGGGTATATTTTAAGATCCCCCTTGAGCCCATGGTTTCAGCCAGTTCGCTCAGTTTTTAAATATTTTTAATTACAATTCCAAAAATGTAAGAATAAGCTGCGTTAAAAAAATTGCCTCCCTCCCCCACATGGTGGTGGGTAATATGGTCCCGACCACCACTTCAGTTTGAGTAAAAATATTTCACTTGATTTGGATGTTTCGTTGTTTGTTTTATGACGAACTTTGAAATTAGATAAGAGGCTCTACTTAGTTTAGAAAATGTGCCCGAAAATCGTTCCAAAAAATGCTGGGCATAGAGCCACGGGAAGGGCGAGTGGAAGTCGTGGTGGAAGAGGCAGGGGAGCTAGCAGTATAGAAAAACATATTGGTATGAGTTCTGGTTCAGAAACTACTGATGAGCCTGAATAATCGGCTGCGTCTCAAAGCTCCTTTTATTGTTAATAAAATTAAAAATATTATAACAAGATATACTTTTATGTAATTGTCGATGAGGGATTATGGTAGTACCCTCACTTTCTTAAAAAGCAAGCAAAAATTTTGAGCGGTTAGAATAAGAAATAAAATTTTATGAAGAAAAATCAAACTTTATTAAACAATTTAAAAAAAAACCAGAATGATTTAAAAATTAAGAATATAATAAGAGGGAGGGGGGTACTAGTAGCATCGATAAACATCGACGTCGTATCTCCCCCCCCCCCCAAACCACTGGGGTTAGTCCCTTTCTTTTGATTCTTAATATTTTAATAATTCTTGTTTTTATTACAATTTTTGATTTTGGCTCAAGAATGTCGGCATTATTTGTAATAATGTTTAATTATCTTAAGATTAATCTTTTCGAAAATTTGCATGGATTTGAAATAAACTCCAGTTGGTAGTTATTTGTGACCTTAAAACAATGCTTTTAGATTTTTTGAATGGTTTGTTTTTGATCATGGCAAGAAATACTTTTAGTTTGCAAAAATTAGAGCAAGCTGAAATTTGGAAAACTTGAGTGTAAAATATTTTTGCGAAACAATTCACCAAAAGTCCCCTAAAATCCCCTATCGGCTAATCCGGCATAATTGGGGATTTTTGTTTCTCCAACGCAGTTTTCGCCCATCACTTGCTTAATTTAATTTTTACGACAAATTATCATGAAATCAAAATTGAAGACCAAAAAGTTTTCTTCAAAATGGTTATTTAATTATTCACTTTAGATGACATCTAAGAAGATTTGTTTCTTAATAAAAATTATTATTCAAAAACCTGGTTGCAATTCCAATTTTTTGCAATAAAAAATTCTTTTGGCGATCTATCGATTCTCTCATCATTCATTCTCTCCACATGGTCTCTCCAAAACTTTCTTCTCGCTCTGAATATGCAGAAATTCTTATGCTCTTCAATTTTAATCTAATGAGAATTTTTCGTAAAAATTAAATTTAAGGAATTAACGGAGGACACGGGATTTTAGGGAAATCTTGATAAGCTGATTAAAACACTCTAATAGATAATGTTTGTCAAATTTCAGTTTAGTGAGAATTTTTTGCAAGTTCTAACCATTTTTCGGCTGCTTTGCCTGCACTAATCGGAAAATGTTGAAAACAATCTCATTTTAGGAATGATAATTTTTCATAAAATAAAATTAAACGAGTTGTAGGCGAAAATTCGTTGTCGCGGGGGGGGGGGATAAAATCCCAAATTGGAGGAGAAACCGACGGCTGCATTGGACACTGAAATACACAGGTCTGTCAAATTTCAGCTTGGATGGATTTTTTTGCAAACTCGAAGCAATTTTTACTTCCCTATAAGGAAGTATTGTAATCATGAAAAAATTCGATGTCGATATTTTAACGGAAATATCCGTTTTGAGCATTTCTGAATCCGTTTTGACTACTTTCGCAATGATGTCTGTATGTATGTATGTATGTATGTCTGTATGTATGTATGGATGTATGTAACGCAAAATGTCTGTAAGTTCTGTATCTCTGGAACGAATTGTTATATAGTAACCAAATTTCATATTTAACACTTTAATCGGTATACAAAGGCACCATTTGATTTTGGAGGAAATCCTTAAACCGGAAGTAGCACTTCACTTGAAGGACGAAATGGTTTTTCTTAAATATCTCAGGAACGAATTGTTATCTAGTAACCAAATTTCATATTTAACACTTTAATCAGTATACTAAAGCACCATGTGATTTTGGAGGAAATCCCTAAACCGGAAGTAGCACTTTACTTGAAGGACGAAATTTAATAATTTAATTAAATAAAATAAAATTTAAATAATATTTCTGCGAATCTTTAGATGAACGATAAAGGAATGATTCCTTATAGGGAAGTCATGTGCTGGCCACATCAGATTTTTTACCTTCGTTGCCTGGACTATTTATTAACTTAGATTTACTTATAAAATTTTTATAAAACTATTTATCGGCTTCCAGAGCTTGCGTTTTTGTGGATTGTTTTGTTGACGATTTCTGCAGGAGAATTTGTAAAAGTTCAGATTATTTGAGTAGCGAAATCTATCTCCAATATTCCGGTTTTCTGACCACTGACTCTGCAGACGAGTGGTATTATTTACCTTTTACAGCTTCCATCTTTTTGGGAACAAGTTTGAAACTCCTAGTTCCTGCAGAAATCGCCTGCGGCGCTTTAATAATTACGTAACTGTAGGTTTTCAAAATTGATCAAATCATTTTATTTTGATAAAAAGAACCATCCAAACTTAAGGACGATAACCCGGCGCCTGCGGGGCATTTTGGATGTGCCCTTACTCCATTTGCTCTGAAAATCATTAAAATGGTCCAAATACCAACTGAATAAACCTTGATTCAGTGTGTAACTGACAATACGACGGATTTACCACCAATTGAGGATTTTAGTCCTTCAACGCAGTTTTTCTCCTATAACTCTATTAACTTTAATTTTACAAAGAATTATTATTAGATCAAAATTGTAGAGCAAAAAATTATCTATAAAAATAAGTTTTTTCAAACTTTACATGACGAAGATGCAATGCACGAAATTTTCATTCAGAATAAGAATTATTTCAAACCTTTTGTAATTTTTTTTCTAGGATTAATTTTTATCCAATTTTTTTAGAAAATCTATTTTATCTAGAATTTTTTGCTTTTTAGTTTAGGTCTGATGACAATTTTCTGTAAAAAAAAATTAAACGAGTTATAGGCGAATAAGAGTATTTAGGGAGCTAAATTCTTCAATTGGGGAGGAAGCCAACAAGGGATTTTAGGAGACTTTTATTCCGACACTTACAAGCTCTGGCTATTTTTTAGGTTCCTCGTCTGGACTAATAATAATAACATCCCTTATTATTGCAATTTTTTAAAAACGACGACGTGTTTCAACTATTTTATAAGTCAAAGTATCAAACATACAAAAATCGAACACACCATGTAATAAAAGTAATCAAATACAGTACAGAAGTAACAAAAAGTTTGTTTATTTTAATTTATCCCTTTATACTTTGATCCTATACTTTCGAGCTGTTTTAATATTTTCGTGGAGCTTTTGAAGTTGAAAGGTTTCCGACTTCTAACTTAATGTAAAATAAACCCGCCTCGACCATTATTTACAGGAAAACTCTGGATAAAATTCAGGGGTGAATTAGACAATACGAAACAATAATACGTATAAAAAATATCGCTATTAATCTTATTCCAGTCCACCTCTGGCTGGAACAGCGAAAAAGTTTTCGCTTAATTACCGCGTAAATCTATCAGCGTATCTTCTAGTAATAAGTATAAAATTGCATTCTAAAAGCTCTAAGAAAATAATTAGCGCCGGAATACCGCGTTAAGCACTTTCATATTCCATGATTAAGAGTAAAAGTCAAGCAGTAAAACTTACAATAAATTTACACTTGAGATAATCAATCCATTAATTTCTTATAAAATTTCAGAATTATGGAGAAAAGTTGATCTATTAATGTAAATTTTATGAGCGATAGTCCGGATGTTTAGGCACTAAAAGTGCTGCCAAAAATAGGAAGTTAAAAATAATTAACCCAAATATTGTTGTAATGGAATTCAAAACTATAAAAATTTCATATTTACATGTAAATCGTTCAACCGGTTGGTAAGTACGCGGTGTAACCGCATAAAATTTTAACACAGTTCTTGTTTTTTCATATAAAGGAGTGCTAAATTCAAATAAAAAAGATAAAATCTTTCCAAATTTATATAAAAAATAAAACGACCTTCCCACAAGAATATTTAAGAAAGGAAAATCTCGGATTAAAATACATCCTGGTGAAAAAATTACTGCGTATTAAAATTTGAATGTGCTTAATTTGATCATTGTTATTCAAAAAGCGTAATAAATGAACAGCGAGTTACTTATTTTAACTTAAAATTCAAAGGTAATACAGGATGACCCGTTGAACAACTTTCCTGAAAATGTTTAGTTCCGTCGGTTCCATTATTGCACCGCGCAATACATCCTTATAGGAAATGCATGTCAATGGACTATTTAACGTTTATCTAAATAATAATAGGAAATGAAGCAACCCTATTAGAATAAACGTTAAGTGATTGCGAAATTAAAGGAAGTTTTCAGTTCAATGATTTGTATCGCTCAAAGGAGCTGAAGCAGCCAATTAGCACGTAATTCCTGTAAATAACAAATCTCGATACGATTGATCCAGCTCCTGCTGTGATACTTTGAATTATTTGTGGAATCTTGTAAACAAAGAAAATATCTTCTGTTATTTGTAATTTAATGGGTAATTTTCAAGATTACCATAAATAACGACGCACCCATTTTACTCTCATTGTACTGTCTAAAAGTGTTAATACATCGCATTATTCAGACGAGTGATTGATCTAGATTACTATAGTGAAGGCAAACTGCAAACAAGTGTCCTGACTACCAAACAGTAGTTTAGTTTATTATGTTAATAAAGCATCCGTCCACATTCATTAAATTGTGTCACTCAAAGGAGGATAATTTCTACAAGGCTTTGTTTTGAAAATACACTTGTAAAACACGATTTTTACATTAGGTAACAAAATTATTTAGAAAGCATTCTAGGTAAATGAATAAATTACAATATTTTGAGCCAAATCCTCATCTACAAATGTGCGTGACTATAATAAATCACTCTTAGAAATTATATTTCCTTAATACAACCAATTGTTTATATTTGAATGTATTTAATGAGGCAAGGTATAGGTCAGTCAATTTAAATCAGATTTTTTATAGTAAATACAAAACTAAAATTAATGATTCGGTTTGTTTGTGATATCCCACTTCTGACTTATAATTCCAGAGGCTGCGTTTGTTTAATGATGTGCTCATTTCTTTTTTACTGTGAGATTTTGATAAACGAGAATGAATAAACAAATCCGTTTAACTGGAATGTTTATACAGAAAGTGTGAAAGTAAAAGTTTTTATCACCTAATAAAACGAAGTGAATATCAAACTTTTTATTAAATTTTCAGTTGTTTTTTTGATGAAGTTGAAGAACCCCCTATGGCAGAACTTGTAGTTTGTAAAAGTTCAAGTTACAAGTTCAACTTGTATTTAGAACTATTCGTAGAAAATAACAAGACCATCTCTTGTGTATTATATAAGTAAAACCAGGATTATTTACTAGGCATTAAAATAATTATGTGATTGTGTTTTACAAGGCATTGTTTCAAAATAATAAATCATTTAATGTGTCTAGACTTGATATATTACAATGGCAAGCCCACGCATTAGAGTAACATACAAAATAGTGCAAAATAAAAGGCGCTTGTTATAATGAAATTTTTTGTGTGTATTACAAGAGAAAAAATTAAGAAACAAGAGGTTATTATGAGGATTGTGAAAAAATGTAATCTTTTAAGATGACAACTTGTCTGACGTGACAACTCATTGTTTTAGAAATATTTGTGACGACCCATTGTGTATTACGGAGTTATAAAGTCCTTATCCTAACTATTATTTTTGTATACGTAAACAAAAATGTTCAAAACATTATTAAAACCAATCGACTCAAAAAGTTGCATATGCCGATAAATAATTAAATTTAATCAGCAGCCATATGGTAAAAGTTATATACAATAATTACAACATAAATTTGCTGACAGGAACTTAACGACCCTTCAGGGGATTGACTGCAACTGGGGAAAATATATCAAATTGTTGGATTTGGCAAAGACTTCAGATATAGTGAAAAAGCTTTAGGTAGAGCCTCTGGAACGAAACAACGGATGAAAGGATTATACAGAAATATCGCCGATATTTTACGTCAGTTATAATAAAAAGTTAGAAATTCCTTAAAACATTCTAACTTAATACGAAGATTTAAAAAGCTGTTTTGATTTTAAGAGCAACTGTGTGGGATTTTTCAACATAATTTTATTATTTGAAAAAAAAAACAGCACTGGAAGGATAAAGCAGTTAAATTTCGGGTTAAAACTGCATACAGAATAAGTATAAACTAACAGGTTTTGCTTACTGTATAAACGTGAACATACTAGTTTAACGTGGAATCCGAACCACGCGACAAATCATTTGGAAATAGCCTGAAATCAAACCGGTGACCATTGAATTCTGAGTTCCAATACATCAAACTACATTTATTACTACACTAAAAGTGGCTTATTTCATTTTGATATTAAACCTCAAACACCACCAATATGCCGAATTTATTTTCCTCCTAATAGAGGCAGAGAAGCCAAAAAAATAGTTAATTGCGTAATAACGTGAAAAAGGAGAATTTTAAATTTTGTCCTGCCAGTTTCTTCCCTAATTGAAGATTTTCAGTGAACCTAAAAGTTAGTAGTTTTTTCTCTATAACTCACTTAATTTCAGTTTTACGGACAATTTTGTAGATATGTGTTTTTGAGTTCCTGGGTGTCTTCACATACCGTCCAATTTTTTTTAAATCCCCTGTCAAAAAATCGCGTTCAGCCAAAGTCCTTTAAGGAGAAAGGGTAATTAATTGTATAATAACTCAAAAAGGTGAGATTTAAATTTTGTTTAGCAATTTTAGTATGTAATCGTTGTTTTTTTTTCAATGTTTAAAAATTCATAAGGGGCCGCTCCCCCCCCCCCCCCCCGTATCCACCGTTTCCTGGCAGTTTCTTCTTTAATTGAAGATTTTTAGCTAATCTAAAACTCAGTAGTTTTTCCCCTATAACTCACTAAATTTTAGTTTTATGGAAAATTGGAGAGCATACAATTCGCTACAAACTGAAGTTTTTTCTAAAATAAAATCTAGAAACGTTAAATGCATTTTATTTTGAAAAATTGTTATTAAAATCAAATTTTAGGATAAATCGTATTTCGAATTAAATTTTCTTACATGTCAGGTACATCAGAAGTGAACTCTGAAAAATTTATTTTGTAGAACATTTTATATGTTCGAGTTATGGGAGCAAAATCATTTTAAAGGAATTCAGGACAAATTTCCCCAATTGGGAAAACAGAAGATATTTGAGGGTTCATTTCGAATACTAAAATAAATACCTGCCAAATTTCAGCTTGCTCAGATATTTTGGAATCAGTTCAAATTCATTTATGATCATTTTTGGTTCAGCTTACGAAAGGTTCAGATGATTTTAGCAAAAATTCGCTGGACGCTATGATCTGTTAAACTAAGAGTTCTCAATCGCAGTGCAAACTATCCGAAAAAAATTGAGTCGCAAGTATTAGCAATTTGCTAATGCATAATAAACCGGTTGTCGAATCTCCTAAGGCCTCTGCAATGGCAATACCAGATTAAACTTCTTTCATGTCAAGGAAATTCTTTCTATTGTGTAATGCTTCCACCGTTGGCCATCTAGTACGGGTTTTGTCTTTATTGTGCGGCCTGAAGTTAGCGTTATAGATTAATTTGATCTCCCCCCCCCCCCCGAGTGCGACCTATAAATAAGGCCATCCATGCCAATTTGTTCCCTATTAATTATAATAATACTGGGTATTCCTTTACATCTTAAAGATTTAGTAATTGAAACATTGAAACAAATAATGCAAATCAATAATTTTGAATCTCTTCCATTATCTTTCGGCCAGTGACGCTCATGAATGGATTATTGAAATTCCAAACAGCCAAAATGCAAAATTAAGAGGTAATGTAAAACCTGCCCTAATTTGTTATGGTGATGAGATGGGATGGGGAATGGGAATTTACCTGCAGGATTATAAAAAGAAATTGCAGAGAGAGGAATTTCCAAAAAAAGGAAAGAAGAGAAAGAAAAACACTTAAAATATTCAAGCTTTGTAAGCTTGAGTTATTATTTTTCATTTTGCGACTAAATTAAAAAGAAAATTAACATCCAGTACACTCCTGGCCTCTCCCCTATGAGCGGGAGGTTCAGGCCAGACCCTACCACGCTGGCCAAGTGTGGGTTGGTAGGAGAGGAGCCAGCAGCGTTCTTTATTTAAATTAGGCACCACGTGGTAACCCATCCAAGTTCAAACCGCGCGCAATCTTGCTGGACTTTCGTGATCGATTGACCACGGGCATTTGCATTGCGCTGCGTCGCTGCTCTAAGTCATTTATTAGTAACTAGTAACTTAGAAAAGTGACAGTGCGGCCTTCAGGCCGCACAACCACATCAATTCCTCCTGACCTTCTAGTTTGTGAATACTTTAACAGTGTTGTATGATAATGTAACTCTTTAAAATCAGTTGGCTAGATTCAGTTGGTGTAAGTTGGTATAACAGAGTAATAATTTTCTTTCAATTATTGGAGCTCCAGTGGAGATGGCATTTTTAAAAAGATCTATTAAGGATCAAATAATAAGAAACGAAGATTTCCGGAAGTCTTCTCCATTAATCGCATATTAATAGAATGGAGAATAACAGAATCCCAAAGAATATTTATGTCATATATTATCAAAGCGCTGCGCTGCATGGAAATCCACACCAAAAAAGAGGAGGCTCAGACACCCAAATAATGGAAGGAGATTAAAACAAGCAACAAGGTCATTAAAAGAGAAGCTTCCAAACAATAAAAATCAATCAGTTCAGGAATACAAGAAATGTCTTGCTATGGAAAGCGTTAAAGAAACTAACTAAAACAAATAATTCCACCTGTCCCCCCAATAAGAAGACAACTATCAAGAAAAAGCCGAAACCTTTGCACTGTATCTGGACGAGGTGTTTCAGCCATTTGCCTCGAAAATTGTTTAGAAATTGCTACTGCAAAGATTACATCCACACTTAAAGAAGCGAGAACGTGATCCCAAAACACCAACTTGAGAAGAGCTAATAGATGGAAGTTTAAGGTATTATTGGAATAAAATTAAGAACATTAAAAAAAAATTACCCAGATCGCAAAAAAACATTACCGGAAATAGATTCCAAAGTAATTTGACCGCTCAGTAAGTCCATGGTCTAACAGCGAGACTAACCTGAGCGGTTAATTTATATGAGTGAAGTTGGTGTCTTTACATCGTGAAGAAACGTCTGTGGACCGTCGCAAATTTAATTGTTAGCATTTTTCTGATATACCAGGTTTATAACGGCACATCAGCGTTGTGCACTCAAAAATCAAATTATTGAAAAAATAACTTAAGCAAGCATGCATAATATAATAATTTAACATTGTTACGGATGGTTTAACTTAAACAGTGTTAAATAAAGCGTTGCAAAAACAAATCACTAACTACTAATGATGCTGATAGAAAAACTCGTCTAGTGCAACCTCGATAATTCGTACAGTTCCATACACAATTTTGATGTGTCGTATAAACAGATAAGAGTTCCATTTAGCAAACCAAATTAGTTGGATAATAAAAGAAACAATTTTCTCTCTGTAGAATGAAGGAATGACTTCACAATATTTTGCCATTTGATTCTATTATTTCCTTCCTGTAAGTATCCGACATTTGTCAACTTTGAAATTCATTATAATGGATGAATCAGCAGAGTCCATGAAAGCTTTTATTCATTTCGACTAAAAAGCACATATTTTACTCGCAGGATTAGGATCAAAAATTCATTCCTTATAAGTGAATTTCACTTTAGACATTAATTTTTAATTTTTAGCTATCAGCGAACAGCCAACAACCATAATATTATGCAAATTGTAACTTTTATCAATAGAAAATAATGCACTTCAGGATAATTAATAGTAAATAACAAAAAAAGTCCAATTAAAATTATCTGAAAATTTTAGTTATTTGTGAAATGTCGATTTAATTGCTCTACTTAAGTCGTTATCAAAATGTTAAACATGGAATTATTGTTTAATTAAAAAATAAAGCAAAAACACGTTTACTGCTAACCTTTGTAACAACAAAAATAGCTTTATGTTTAATTTAACACTTTTATTACCAAACATATAAATTTTATTGGTCGTTGAATTAATTAGTCAACTCAAAATTTCGCAATTCTCAACTCCACAAACCGACAAGGTAGAGAATATAGAGATGGACGTTGCATTTTTTTCTGGACGTATTAAAATTTATGGTTCCTCACCGAGGATAATTAATTAGGGAAATTATGATTTACTAAAAATAAACAAATTATTGTTTGAATTTATGTACTTGGCGCGAAAGTAGTTATTTGCTGAACTTGAAATTTTACGTTTAATTATAATGTCGGTGTGCATAAATTTCAAAAACGTGCTCGTAAATTTGCATGTGCATTTAATTAGCTAAAACGTGCTGAATTTTCAGCTGCGATATCAACAATCTGAATCCAAAATTAGATTTTCCCATCATTTAAATTTAGTCTGGTTTCATTTGTACGAAAAATTTCCAATTGTATTGGTAACTGCTCCGCAGGCGATTCTTTTGCTAGCTTCAAGTTCATGATAGTTCTGCATTTTTTATTGATCTTTAATCTATATCTATAAAAAAGGATGTGTGTATGTATGTATGTTCCCTATAGACTCCTAAACCGTTTGACCGATCGGAACCAAATTTGGCACAGTTATTATGTAGGTTCCTGCGCATGCTTTTGTATTGAAATAGTGCAAACATTCGCAAAGGAAAGGAAAGTTGATTTTGAGTAGCCTGCCTTCCTTTAAGGAATCTCGACAATCCATTCATGCGCGTCCCTATGGGACGCGCATGAATGGATTATCGAGATTCCTTAAAGGAAGGCAGGCTACTTAAAATCAACTTAAAAAACAATAATGAATGCTGTCAAACTGTCAACCGATCGACAATGCAAATACGCGTGCACGTGCTTTACGTTTCTATTTGACCAATCTTAACCAAATTTGGTGTAGAAGTTACGAAAAACATAGGCTACTTTAGAACCTTGGAGTGAGGCCGAAGGCCGAACAACCACATCCGACACGGTCTAGATGGCTAAAGGCGGCTGGCAGGCCGACTGTGCCAGCTAGTGTACTATAAAGTTTACAATTTATAAATTTATCGGACAACTGTCCACCAATCCTTTTGTCAAAATTTTCGATTACATTTTTGCATAATTTCGGCTCTATCGGTTTCAGAAGGACTATTATAACAACCGAAAGTATCCGAAATTTTGTGACGTAGTTTTCACAGTTTTCACAGAAGAATTATAAAAAATTGTAGGCCTTCTTCTTGACGTATTGACAAAATTGCTCATAAAGCAAAGTGGCGGTTGAAAAACCCTGTATAAGAAAAATGAGAAGACGAATCAAAATTGAGAGGATAGCACATTGGTGTAATAATTTAAAATAAAAGGAAAAAGGATGGGAAAAAAATTAAGTTTAAGATCTGGAAACGGGGCTTCCTACGAAAAACCAAGATTTGGAACGGAGCAACAAACTAGCTTGGTTTGAACAAGTAAACAGAATAGAGAATGACACAAGATACAATAAAATAAAATAAAAATCGGTAATCCTTATAGGCCTTTGATATTCATCGAAGAGCCGAGCTAAGAAATTTTACGAAATTCGCAATTCGAACCCGAAATTTCCGCTCTGTAACTCAACAAGTGGTTACTCCAAGCCACCGCTGAGCTGTTAAATATTCTCAATGAATATAAAAATCATTTAAACTTGATTTAATAATTTTGTTGATGCAATGAAAATGTATGTAATAATTATAAAATATTATACACATGACGGTGGTTCAATCGATCCCTAATAAATGTTAAAGGAAGTAAACAGCACAAAAAAAACGTGCTATATTAAATAATGTAGGTGTTCTATTTATACAGCATACAACATAGAACATCGAATTATTGAAATAATTTTTTTATCTTATTAGTTTTATTAGAACGGTTTTAGGTAGGCTTAATACACCTTGTGTAATGTATTAATTTTTAACGGTGAGCCGAGAGCGACATTGCAGTTTACATAAGAAAACAAAATAGTTTGTGACGCAGGCGATTTTTTGAAAGTTTTCAAGATCGAATGCAATGTAGCAGGCATTCAACAAAATAAATTGGAAAATCAAGATTATTAAATGCTTAGCTCGTAATAAATCCTGGCAAGCAGAAATTTGAAACTTTTGTAATTAAGTTTTAAAATAATGAACCTCGTAGAAATTCCACATAATCCCTTGTCGGTTTCTCACCCAATTGGAGATTTTAGTCCCCCCTCCCGCAAGACGGGTTTTCTACCATAACTCTCTTAATTTAATTTTTAATTAATCTGAATTTACTTCAGATAATGAACATGAAATTTTTATTCGGCATAAGAATAATTATTCAAAATCTTTTACAGTTTTTAGTTTAATAATGCGATTTTGCCTTTCTGGGATTGATTTTTTTTTAGAAATATTGATGTAGGCAAATTTTGAAAAGGTACGTTTTGCAGAGAATTTTATGTTCTTCAATTTTGTTCTGATGATAATTTTCTCTAAGGGGTCGTCCTAAAGAACGTTCGCATATTTTTCCTCCTTATCAACCCCTCTCCTCTATTCTTGTCACAGTTGGTTAAAATCTTCGGAACCGCCTCCCAGGAACTCCTATGGACACAAATCAAAGACCCCCCCAAATGTAATCGAATCTGACACGAGATTGTTTAGACGAAATTTGGAATTTAAGGAGTAAATAAATTATTTTACAAAATATTACATAAAATGAAATTCAAACACAATTTTCATACAAATCCCAAAAATGGGATGTCCTTTATGGACGACCCCTCAACATGTAATTAAGCGACTTATTGGCAGAAAACCGTATCAAGAGGCTAAATCCTTCAATTATTGGAGAAGAAGCTACAAAGGTATTTTGGGGATTCACATGCGGACACTAAAATGCGCATTTAATCTAGTTTTACTATTAAAAAGCGTTGGTGATTGTCTTTAGAGGCACTCTATGTATATTAATTTTCTTAACTACCGCTGGTTTTCCCCGAACTAACTCAGTCATCAATTTTAAATATGATACATTAATTTAACTTAATTTAATTAATTCAACTAAATGAGGTGGGGCTTAATGAATCCCTTGCGATGACACCGAAACTGGTTATACAATAACACTAAAATGTTGACCATGTTTTGCTTGCCTTGCCTTTTCGTAATGACACTACAGAATACACCATCATCGGATTGGATTAATCCTGGAACGATGGCTTCGACAATTTTGCTACTTAGCTTTTTTGATGTTGGCAATGCAGATTGTACTCGGCATCTCGGTTTGAGTGCCATATCGTAAGGCGCTATTGGCACTTTCGCTTTCGAGAAAAGTATCTATTTACTCTCACAAATCAGTGTGGCTTTTGGACTTCACAACCAAGAAAATCACGTACTAGTCTTAATAATAAACTGCCAGTTCTGTGAACCTGTTTATTTGTCTGTAACGCAACCCGTATTGGTTCATTTTTAGTTACCAACCTAAACATTTTGACAAGTTCAACTTGTTTCCATCCAAAAGTAAGGAAAACAGGATAGGTATATAGGCGAACTAATTTTGGGGGTCTGCGGGGTGCCACACCAGAAAGGGAAGATTAAAAGGAACATTTTTGGAAAATTAAGGGAGAAAATGTATTTTACGCATTTCCGAGACTTAAATGCTATTTTAGTGCCCTTTTTCAAAGACTAAAGTTAAACTTTTAGGTGTTTCCATGGCTGCATGCAAATTTATAATAAAATGGTTAAGTTGATATTTATTTTTAGAGGGTTATTTTTAAATTACAGCATGAAAATGCATAAAATAATGTACTACATTGACGTTTGTTCAAGGCTTAACTTCTGGGGATCTGAGAGGGTTCTGGAACTGGAGTTCCAAAAATTGTAAACTCCTGGAGAAAATCTGATTAACATTTACACAGATTAGTCAAGAAAACCGGAGGTTTGGTAACCCTGGGAAAAATAAACACTATAAATATTAATAAAAACATTAAATTTTTAATTTAATTTAATTGAGCTGATGTCGTTGATATTTTTTGTTGTTTAATGATTTTACGTCTTCTTCGTTGCATCAGTAAGGATCATGACCAATGGAAAGGAGCCTACCTGGCAATCACACACTAAAATGCGTGTTTTATTCGTTGAACTTTAAGTTTCAATAAACGAGCCAATGAAAATCTGCTGTTTTATTTTAAAGGCGGGTCTCAAACAAAATCGTTTATTTTCATTAAATAAAACTTAAACAACCAGAATTAACATATCAATCAGTCGACCTTGCTGAGAGTGGATATTTTGCTTAATTTATGTACTTTTTTGCTTAATTAAAATTTGGTTTAAAGGTAGTTAACGCAAGTTTTTCCCTTCAAAGTAGTCATGATGTACTTTTCATCGGGCAACATTTTAATATTATCATTTCCCTACGGCTGTTACATACAATTGCAATTTTGCAGTGACACAGTCCCCGGGCTGTTACCTTCCTCGAGGGGCAGTAGCTTTCCTGATGTCTTTAGATAAAATGTCCTAATTAAAAAAATTGGGTCAACCTTAAAGTTTAAAGGCAATTAAGATTTAATGAAATCAACCAAAATCGACATATAAATCAGTCGGCCTTGCCGAGAGGGAATATTTTGCTATAGTTATTTTCGTCGTGTCCTTAATTCAAAATTTGTTTTAAAGCCAGAAAGGTACTGCGATCATCCGAGTTCCACCTTATTTTATATCACCATCATATTATCAACTGTGGTCTACTAATTTTGATTCTAATAAGTAAAAAGATGGAGCGGTCATAGCTTAAACGGTTAAGTGCGTTAGTGCTAATGCTGAATACCCGGTTCATCTGACCGTCTCTTACCATTTGGAAATATAGGTGATTTTTTTTTAATTTTTAACCGTTATCACGTGACAGTTCCTTGTTGAATCATTTGAACATTTAAATGTTTTTATTATTTTATAGCCATTCTTGTCGCCAATCAAACTTATCTCGATTTAGTTGACCGATAATCTAAATTATGGGGCGATAAAATGATACTGTAGTTTTAAGTATTCTGAATATTTATTGTTTCCTGAATATTTATTGTTTTTTAGCAATTAATTCAAATAGCAATCGATAAACTGGTAATCAATAATTGCATTTTATTTTTCCATTATTTTAATGGATAAAATGCAGCCTGTAGTTGGCACACGAACTAACAAAACAGCAGGAAGCATACACATTTCAATTATTGATCCAGAGTTCCAGACATTCTCTGATCGGGGTTTACACCCTCAATGTAGTTTTACTGCAGACGAGACAAACCCTGACCCTCGAAACTTGACTTCTTACAATTTTTACCTCGTAAAACGTATACACCAGTTGTTCTAAGACGGATTAAATAATGTTTCTAAAAATTTAATTAGCATAGAATTTCTGGCATTTGAAAGATATGATAATTGGGTGAGGCAACATAATTGATCCTGAAAGGATCTGTCACTCAAACGTTAAACTAACCGAATAACTTTCTTATTATGACTTTTAGGAACTAAAATCTTGAAAGTTATACGAACAAATTATGCCGATATAAAAATTGAAAAGCTAAAAGGGAAAAGCTCTGGACACTTTAAAAAACACGTACTCGTATCTCTTCCAGTTCGTAAGTTTTTCCCCCAATTACAAAAATAAAAACCTCACCCTTCGACTTTGAAAGCTTTTATTGCAATCCGCATGCCAGGAAGATTGAGGACAACCCCACATCCCACAAATGTGTAATTTGGGTGTAACATTTAAAATTATGTGCACCTTCGAAGTAAATATCAGTGAACGCGAGGAAATAAATTTCAACATGGATTTGTGAGACCGCACATTCAGGAACGAGTTGAAAAATTCAAAACCATTTTTTGCAATTTATTTTTAGAGCGCTAAACATAACTTCCGTAGTTTGTGCAGCAGCTCGACAACCACAACTTATGTATACGTATATGAAATTTAATATACAATGAACGCGTGCTACTTGCAAGATATTGCCTTGTTTATTTATAGTACATGACATTTTGTTAAACACTGGAATTGTGCACTTTGAATCAGAAAGAGAAAATGATAAGGTTCAAATAGAGCAAGCGGAAGTTCACGGAAGTTCAAGACTGTTTGCAAAAATGGAACAGGAAAAGGACCGATAAGATAGTTGTCCAAATAATGAACACTTCGTATTTTACCTGCACAAAAAAAAATAAAAACTCACCTCGATTTTTCGAAATTTTGAAACTGCAGGTGTTAATCCTTCGAGAAGAGTGAAAGCACACAACTGATCAGATCACATTATTATGGTACACAGCACACCATTACATCGTCCTCGTCTTTCAACAATTTAATTAATTATATCAACACAGTGTCGGCGTTTTTATCTCGAAAAAGAGTTCAATATGTCAAGATTTTGTTTATCTCAACTTCAAAAAAATTTGACATTTATATCTATTCTGTCACTTCTCATTTAAATATGCTCCCGATTTTATTTCGATATCAAACGATCGTAAT
This sequence comes from Podabrus alpinus, assembly GCA_932274525.1. Taxonomy (NCBI): domain Eukaryota; kingdom Metazoa; phylum Arthropoda; class Insecta; order Coleoptera; family Cantharidae; genus Podabrus; species Podabrus alpinus. Next base: position 73,720,572 of record OW026457.1, read on the forward strand.
TTGGTTACACCATTTCCATGATGCTGTACGTCTACAAATGATACCATGCGGTTCTCGAGCTTTGAAGTCCCCTCGTTTCTAAAAGCTCTCCTCGTCCCTGTCTAAATCCAACACAAACCAACTAATACAAATCCCATGCGATATCCAATGAATAACTGCGAACCCATTTCGTCATTAATTTGCTAAATTAAAGTAGCATTCGACCCTTTCGACTTGAAGAAAAACCTCATCCCAATTTTTTTTAATTTATTTATTTAACTAGATTATGCCTCGTGTGGACGAAACAATCGACTGTTCGCAATTTTGCCCCCACAAAATTCTAAACAAGGGTTGTCAAAATTGGTTTCACTTCTCAAAGCTCGTATTCATAATTTACCCTCATTTAAAACTAATCAAATAAAGGCGCGTTCACAAAAAGCCGTAACTCAAAAATTAATTTATATCGTTGTCGCCAAATAACTACGTTAGTTTGTTTTAGCATACCAACAAAAGGTAGTAATTTAAATTTATGTACATCCCTGGACGAGCGCGTGCCACGGCACGCTGCTTTCGGAACAGCTGCTCATGGGTTACCCCAACACAAAACGCAGGGTGCACTTCATCCTTTTTTACGACCGTCTTGCTTGTTTTACTTGTAATTATTACGGTTTATTTTAATGCCATAATGAAACAGATTGAGTTGATTTGAAACGTCGCGGTAGGGAGAAAATAATTTAAATTCAAATTAAAAGTTTAATTTGAATTTGAAAAAAATAAGGTGCGGTAGCCTGAGTCGCATTATCGTCACCCCCAATCTCCTTCTTGAAAGGAAAAGGCGTGCGACGGTTGAATTCTATACAAATTTAAAATTATAATTCACAGGGTGGTTTTTTGGCTTTGTTACCGAAGAAAACTGTGAGCTTCGTAAAAACTGTCGGCTTCCAGATCGTTGACACAAAATTATATTTTCAGCTATAATTAAGCACTGGAAATATTTTAAGTAATGTTATACCTTGGAAATATATTCGTTTCACCGGGAGGCCATTAAACTGGATGTTTTACAAATGGCAATTAAGAAATCGCGGTCGGCTTACGCTTGAAAAATTAAAAACTGATGAAAGAATATCATAAGCAGGGACGCCCCAAGGTGCTAACGCCCGGGTGCGGCCTTATTTTATCACCCCTATACAAGGTGCCCTACAATTCATAATTATTTTGATTTGAAATAAAAATTCTTCTATAAAATAAAAAAAATAAAACAAATTCTTCAAATAATGCCTTCCGAGGAGAGACGGTCAGAAATAAAGTTCTTACTTCTCCCGGATTCGATCCGGGTATCCAGCATTAGCAGTCAACACTTTAACTGCTAAGCTGTAACCGTCTCTTGAAAACATTAGAAGCGAAGAATACGAATTCCCAAACACAGGCCAATATGCTGACTGCACACAATATTTTTTGTCATCTTTCACAACGTCTAACAGCAATCAGTGTCGCCTTAGGCCGCACATAACCAAGGCACTCACGTACATTAGATGCTTTTGAAGGCCGTTTCTCTAATTGCTTACCTGATTGTTACTTCCTGGTTGATTTAACTTAACCACATAATAATAATAATATCTTCGTTAGTTTTAATTTACTGTCGAATAAGGAAAAATATAAGAATAGAAATATCGCAATGTATCTTCGATATTAATTGTGATCATTATAATAATCCCCGTGTTAAAAATGTACAATATGCTTATTAAATAATTTTTTATTAATACTAAATAGATAAATATTAAAAAATAAATATGAACGCCTCACAGGGCGGCCTTTAGGCCGCACAACCCGGACAGTTACGAATCAGTGTGGCCTTAATCTACACCAACGGTGGGCAACCTCCAGCCCGCGGGCCAACTCCGGTCCGCGTAAAGTTCTAATCCGGCCCGCGAGATCTTTAGAAGAAATAATCAATAAATATTTTCAAAAACAAAAATTTTAAAGAAAAGGATTAGGTTAGTACCTAACATAAGGAAAAAGGAGAGATCTACAGTTTAATTTTCGATATAATTCGTCTTATTTAAATTAAATTAAAAAGTATTGTAAAAAGTAAATTGAAAAGTACACTAGACCCTCCATGTACGCGAGTTCGATGTACGCGAATTCAGAATAACGCGAATTAGATTTTGATACCTGAATTTTTTATACGCGAAGCAAAATTCCCTTTAACGCGAATTAAGTTTTCGCGTATTATTAAAATAACTAGGTGGCACAGTCGGCCTACCGGCCGCCTTTAGCCATCTAGACCGTGTCGGATGTGGTTGTTCGGCCTTCGGCCTCACTACAAGGTTCTAAAGTAGCCTATGTTTTTCGTAGCGTTGTAAATATCGTAACTTCTACACCAAATTTGGTTAAGATTGGTCAAATAGAAACGTAAAGCACGTGCACGCGTATTTGCATTGTCGATCAGTTGACAGATTGACAGCATTCATTAATGTTTTTAAGTTGATTTGGAGTAGCCTGCCTTCCTTTAAGGAATCTCGATAATCCATTCATGCGCGTCCCATAGGGACGCGCATGAATGGATTATCGAGATTCCTTAAAGGAAGGCAGGCTACTCAAAATCAACTTTCCTTTGCGAATTTTTGCACTATTTCAATACAAAAACATGCGCAGGGACCTACATAATAACTGTGCCAAATTTGGTTCCGATCGGTCAAACGGTTTAGGAGTCTATAGGGAACATATTTTCAGAAAAAAATACAAGTAACAAAAATGTGTCCATTAACTATACTAAGGCCCGCGGACGAAACGTAAATATTATTCTGGCCCCTGTTATACAAAAGGTTGCCCACCCCTGATCTACACAACAAAAAAAAACAGGTGAAAACTTTTTACTTTTGATTAATATTTTAGTTCAGCCATTTCCACTTTTGCGTGGAAACTCGAAAAAGCGGCCCCTAAGTTTTGGACATCACACTAGAAACGGTTCAAGAGCAAATTTGTCGAAGAAGAACCCAAAATCATAAAATCGTGGTTTGGCCATTCATCCTATGCCCAAAAAATACAGAATATTAAAATTAAACTAAATAAAATTCTGAACATAAGCTGAAAAAGAAACTTTTGTAGCCCCTACTTTTTCCGATAAAAAATCTGTTTTTTTTTCGATATTTACTCAAAATAACGAAGTTTTAGATTTTGATGTAGAATTTTTTCCTGTTCATCTTTCTGACATAGAATTCGTCCCCTAGATGGGTGAAACTTACCTCAATTATCTGTAAATCCCCGTATAGAACGATATTCTATGTTTAAAACATCCTCCAGATGGGATGGGGTTCCTTTTCTGCCATTTTTTACATTTTTGCAAATAGCTCAATTTCAGTGCGCATGAAGTAGAAACTGAATAGAACTTCAAGTAATATGAAATTCTACGTAAAACTAAATTAATTTTAATTTTTTAACCCGAATAGTTTTGGTAATATGGCTTTCTAAAGAATCCAAATTTTCTTTCAACTTTAATTCAAAATTAATTGTAAAATGTAATTTTTTTCGGGATATCCCATGAATAAATGTGATAAAAGAAGATTGTAGAAGATTTAACTATATGCAATTTTTATTTAAAACTTTATTTTCTACCGGATATTTATCCTTTTTTTATTATTTTTATGCAGAATTTCATATAAAAAAAGGGTTAACGATGATCAACTTGGAAAGCTAGAAAGTTGTACCATGCGGAGATTTACAGAGAAATTTGTTAAATTCACTGATTTTGCATCAAATTAAAAAAAAACAAAAGTCTGTATCAAAACTAAAACCTACGAGTTTTTGGGTAAAAATCGAAAAAAAATGAGGATTCTACGGAGAGCTGTGCAATATTATTTTATATCTTATGCTCCGAATTTAATTTCTGTATTACAGCCCAAGGAAGTGATGATTTTAGGATGATGCCCGATGACAGTCATTTGGAGCATCCATATCCGAAGGATTTTAGCTCAAGGAAAGTCGTCGGGCAACAACTGAGTATCGTCACTTCCTTGGGAGCTCTTACATATACATACTACCATCCTTAGTTAAAACGTCCTAACTAACAAATTGGTTTCCTTCGTTATCCATATAAACTTATTTTCCCTCGAAAACCCAATTTATTAGTTAAGACTATTTAACTAAGGACGGCAATGTATGTAATAGCCCTACGGATTTCCCCCGTTACGGTCCGAGCCTGATGTCGAAAACTTAGGGGCAGGTTTCCAATGCAAAATTAAAAAGGTTAAACCAAAAAAATCGCATTTCTGAGTTATTTTTACACAGGCCTTATTTTGATTTTTACTGCATACAATATAAAAATTTAGCAATTATGTCGGTATAATCCGATAACTTTCAAGTTACTTTTGCAGCGTTTTCTTAAATTTACAATCTCTGCTGATGAATTTGGCGCCCTTAGCCACGGGTCTACGCTGTCTAAAGCTAGTTTTGGGCACTAAAACCTCAACTCGTCACAAAAATTCTGTTTGGGGGATCAGAAAATTTTTCTGATTGGTAGGACCAATAAAAAAAACTCCTCAAAGCAAATTTACTGTTTTTACCTTTTATTAGTCTGGGGCTCTATTCTGAGGTTTGTCTTCAAATATGTCTGCAGTAAAATTTAAAATTGGAGAAAATTATAGTTCTTCTCTCATCCCTCTCAGGTTACTTATTAACACATCCCCTATTTACCTAAAAATATTTTTAAAAACCACCCAGGAAGCTTTCATAAATATAAAAGAATAATATTTTCAAAAAAGCACCTGCGGAAAATTCGTGTACAGTGTTTTCATAGATAGTAACACAAGAACAGCATAAGATAATATTTATAAAAGATATTTACGTAATAAAGTTTTACGTTACATCAATTTTTGATCTTTCTTTTGAAGCTTTCGAATAATTTTTCAAAAAATCGCCTGCGGAACATTTGATTTTTTACTTTAACAATTTCTCATTTTTATCTCTCTTTCTTAACAGAAGAAGACTTACTTTGTGCATGTAATTGATAGTTATAGGGAATTCGGGTTTGAACGTCGAATCATAGTTGCTATACAAAATTATTTATGCCGTGGTTCACATTCCACGTTAATCTGTGTCCTTGTTTACAGTCAGTAAGTAAAAATTTCTGAATATAATTCGGTCTTGTAGGTTGATCAGCATATTCACGTATTCTCTCATGTTTCATTTTATTATTATTTTTCTATTCAAGTTTTTGCGACCCCTGTGGTGTTGGAGTCCGGGTGCTGTGCAACCTTTGCACTCTTGCTTCTGTCAACCGAAACCACCAGTTCATAATTTAAATTTTTAATTTTAAATTATCTGTAGTGATCACATTGCAAACTTTTCACGTTACAGACCATAAAAATTTATTTTTATTTATGCCGCAATAATTAAAACTAAAAATGCATCTTAACTAATTTATATTTTGTAATAAAACTCAATTGATATATTACTGGTCTCGGTGACAATCGTCCGAATAAATTTAGAAACACAAAAAGAGATATTAAATTTTTACGGTTATTAATAGTCCTAACTGGATGACGTTAATCAAAAGAAAAACTTTTAAGAAAGAAAGGAGTAAATACCAGACCATCTTCATAACTTTTACAGGCTCGTTACTTTTGATGGGCTATCTAATTTAGTTTCTCCCTGAGCTGTTATAAGCAGTAATTCTGTAAAAATGTTATACCAGGCAGTATTTGACTGTAATTAACTTCCTGCGCGGGCAATTGATCATCCTTACGCAGTTTGGATTAACACAATTATTTTTTATTATAAACCTACGAAAAATTCAATAACTTTTTAATTGTTTTATTGAATCGCCTGGCACCCAACACATATTTGTGTCTTAACAATGAAATAAATCCACAAATTATTTTAATTAGCTAAAATACTTGTATAATCAATGTTGTGGTCGTGTTATTTAATATTTATGGTTTAATTAATTCGGTTACTCTATCACTAACTCAGCCACTCGAAACTAAATTTCTTCTGCTACACACTAAAGAACAGGCTTATATCTGTCTATTAAAACAATAAAAAATGTGAACATGGTCAAAACTTTTTCAAAAATCGATTTTGAAAATCGTTAATTTTACATGTTTCACTGACGCGCGGCGGAATCTCACCCATTCTGTTGGCGGTCCGCGCACTGAGATATACTCTTACACTTAGAAAATTTCGCACCGGCACTTGCAGCTCGGCCGTCGTACATGCAACATCGATTATTTTTTGTTTTTAAGCGATTTTTTGGGGGTGAAACGTAATAGTTTACTGCCCCATACCGCAACTATACTTTTTAATGCTATTTCGAGGGTCTCTCACATCCCGGTTGTATTTATCCCGGTTTCCTTGATCTGTCGCGCCTCTCGTATGTTTAGCCTATAGTAACCAGAGTCAAATCCGCCCTGGAGGGGTGCAGAGCGGAGCGGAGCGCAGCGGCGCGCAGCGGCGCCCCGCAAGGGTAGGATTTGACGATGGATTACCCTCCTTTTCGAATGCACACCCCTAAAATTGGAAGGCAAAAAAAATTTAATTTTTTCACTTTTTTGGCAATACACGAGTTATTTTCCATTTTTTTGATTATATTTATTACTAATATCCACTAATCACACCCCCATCTATCCGAATTTTAAAGAAAAATTCAAATCGGACCGAAAAAATTTCACTCCATTTCAAGGGACTGTAACCGGATATATGTGCAGACCCCGGGTTCGACCGGCTACATGAATTTACTTTTCCCTTCTTTTCAAAAGTCGATATTTTTTTTATTTTGACCATGTTCACATTTTTTATTGTTTTAATAGACAGATATAAGCCTGTTCTCTAGTGTGTAGCAGTCGAAAATTTTTTTCGACTGGCTGAGGTAGTGATATAGTCCCCATTAATTCTGTTTTAAATGCTACATGGAGTAAACAGAAGCTTCTACCGCACCCAGTCGACGGTCCCATTAATCGGCACCGTTTGACTAATTTTAAGAAATTTATACAAAATTATATTATGAAACTTTTCATTATTTATTTTCGAATGGTTAAAACTGTCCTAAAATATTTTATATAGATCTGATACATAAGAAGCGATTTAAACTTGGAGTTTTCCCTCTGTAGGACTTCTAGTGATCACACCAAACCACCATCGTGGCTTAATTTATTGATGTATTAACTATTTTACATAACATAAGACGCAATCGTGATATACAGCGGATATTAAATAATAAAGATGTGACAAAGAATTGAATGGTTATTTAATATTAATAAAGTTTAGCAACAGAAGTAAACACTACGATCACAATTTATTAACAAGGAAATCCTTCAGAATTTAGATCTATCATAATGGATTTTTATATGTCATTATTTATTAATATTCAATGTGGAAATTTTTTATAACGATTCATAATGTAAAACAAAAAAATTTTAATCACAAATTATATGAAACTTTATTCTTTAGTTTTTAGAGTATTCCAAAGTTATCGGTGCAAAACGGATCGATGATGGCGATTGGATGGCAAGTCTTCCAATTTTATGTATCATATATCTTTCTAAACATCACAGTTACAAACAAATGTACAAATTAATTTTTGTTGAAAATTTTATTCTGTATAATATAGTTCTGACTTATTTTTAAAATACGAGCCACCGTTTCTGAGCAATGGGCAAAAAACTATTTTCATATCGCATTCAAGAGTTATTTGTAGCCTCATAAGGCTATTTCAGGATATTTTTTATTTATCTCAAAAAAGGCCAATTTCAATACTTGTTTGCTGATTATAAGATTTTATGTACGAGGAAGTATTCCAAAGTTGTCGGTACAAAACAAGTCAATGGTGGTGATGATTGGATGGCAAACCTTCCTATTTTATATATCGTATATCTTTTTAAATATCGCAGTTACGAAAAAATGCATAAATTATTTTTTGTAGAAAATGTAATTCTGTACAAAATAGTTCTGACTTATTTTTAATGTGCGAGCCGCCGCGCCGTTTTTGAGCAATGGGCAAAAAAGTACTTGCATATCGCATTCGAGAGTTATTTGTAGTCTCATAAGGCTATTTTAGAGTAAAACAGGTTAAACGTATGGAGTACCTTCCTATTTTTCATTTATCTCAAAAAAGTTCAATTTCAATATTTTTTTGTTGATTATAAGATTTTATGTACGAGGAAGTATTCCAAAGTTTTCGGTACAAAACGAATCAATGGTGGTAACTGGATGACAAACCTTCCTATTTTATATATCGTAGATCTTTTTAAATATCGCAGTTACGAAAAAATGCATAAATTATTTCTTGTAGAAAATGTAATTCTGTACAAAATAGTTCTGACTTATTTTTTTTGTACGAGCCACCATTTTTGAGCAATGGGCAAAAAACTACTTGCATATCGCATTCAAGAATTATTTGTAGTCTCATAAGGCTATTTTAGGATAAAACAGGTTAAACGTATGGAGTACCTTCCTATTTTTCGTTTATCTCAAAAAAGTTCAATTTCAAAATTTTTTTGCCTATTAATAACATTTTATGTACGAGGAAGTATTCCAAAGTTTTCGGTACAAAACGAATCAATGGTGGTGATTGGATGACAAACCTTCCTATTTTATATATTATCGTATATCTTTTTAAATATCGCAGTTTTACGAAAAAAATGCATAAATTATTTCTTGTAGAAAATTTAATTCTGTACAAAATAGTTCTGACTTATTTTTTTTGTACGAGTCACCGTTTCCGAGAAATGGGCAAAAAACCTACTTGCATATCGCATTCGATAGTTATTTTAGGATAAAACAGGTTGAACTTATGGGGTAGTACCTTCCTATTTTTCATTTATCTCAAAAAAGGTCAATTTCAATATAATTTTGCTGATTATAAGATTTTATGTACGGGGAAGTATTCCAAAGTTATCGATACAAAACGAATCAATGATGGTGATTGGATGACAAACCTTCCTATTTCATATATCGTATATCTTTCTAAATATCGCAGTTACGAAAAAATACATAAATTATTTCTTGTAGAAAATTTAATTCTGTACAAAATAGTTCTGACTTATTTTTAATGTATGAGCCACCGTTTCCGAGCAATGGGCAAAAAACTACGTGCATATCGCATTCGAGTGTTATTTATAGCCTGATACGGCTATTTTAGAATAAAACATGTTGAGCGTATGGATGAGTACCTTCCCTATTTTTCATTTATCTCAACAAAAGCAATTTTCAATATTTGTTTGCTGATTAAATTCCATTCGACCAAAAATTGCAATTATTCCAAATTTTTATCTCCTTTCATTTCGTTGCAATGTAATCAACTTAATTATTGTAACGTTCTGTATGTATGGTACTGATAAGTTGATTTATGATAAAGTCATTGTACATCATACAAATCATCGTTTAAATCTTCATTAATTCCGTTATTGCCTATTAAACATTTATTTTTTAATAAAAATTATGATGTATTAACTACTTCAAGTTATTTTTAACTCATCCTCTCGACTGCTCTATTAACACCAGGGGTGATAACTTTAAGTTATTTTATGTTGTTTCTTTCATTTCAGGTTGAAGGTTTTTTAAACTCACATCAGACGATTAAATCAAATTTAAAACTTTTTATCTGACGTTGATTCAATCAACGCTCAAAAGCTCGGAGTGGACTTGACAAACATAAAACTACAATTTTCTTTACATAAAAAATATTCTTCTTGAAAATATCATGGCTAATGTATGCTAATACCGTCCTTCTTTTATCCTTAAACAGCAGTATGGATATTGAACCAACAAACAAGAAAATGTGGGAACGAAAAACTCCAAGGATAATAAATGCATTAAATAAAAAAAAACATTAATAATTTAATTAGGTGGTAACAAAACAAAACAACTTAATTAAAATATTCAATACTAGAATTAATTGATTTCAATAAGCAATTACGTATTGTTCTGTGGTATTTAATATATTAAGAGATTGCAAATTGAGATAGTTTACATTTGAAAAGCCATTCAATTCACTACTTTCTATTATACGAGTATTAAAACAAATTAATGTCATTTTATAATGTTTAATAATTCGAACAATATGGTAATAAAACGCCAACTTACCCTTAAGTTAAATTTTTTTGTGATGTTTTAAACGTTTAGTTTATAAAATTACAAATGGTAAAAAATCCGTTCACTAATTATTAATTTATAAAAAAGTTGTTATTATTATTATTATTTGTAAGCTGGGTCATTGTACGAGGCTTCGTGCCGGCATGGCAGTTCATTTAATTATCATTATTTAACGTAACAACTACCCTTAAATATAAAAACGAAAATTAAAACATTTAAGTAACACAAAAACGCACTAAATTGTTATTATTTAACAAAAATTGCGGCTTAAATTTAGGACACTTTAAGGAGTGAAAAACCCTGGGTGAATTTGCTTGCTGTTAGGATTTTCCAGCGCAGACTCTCGTTATGATGTGAAGGTACGCGCAAGTCATGATCGATTTTCCGAGATGAATGAAAATGTTGTTATACAAACGCAGATTTATAAGGGCTGTTGAATATATCACGAAGCATTTGGACGTAATTACGCTATTAGTGCTTAGAATAAATTAAATAAAAGTGGCTGTCGAAAAATCAATGATGGTTTATAGGTCGATTTAGTTGATATTAAAAATAGGAAATGAAAAAACGAAAAATAAGGTATGAAGGAAATGTGAAAAATCGAAAATTTTCTTTGTTTGTCTGAAAACTGAAAAGTTTGCTTTTAAAACTCAGCAGAATTAGAAGTCGGAAATGAAATCCAGGATTACCGGAAACACGGTCAGAAGAGAGAAGCGGTCTCATGCTATTTAATAACATAAAATGATGCCAAGAAGGTAATAGCAAAGCCAAAAATGCAAATTTTGGGTCCATAACGTATAAAAGTGGAGAGCATAAAATAAAAACTTTTTTCTTTTGTTCCTTTGTTTTTATGTAATTATATTTGATATCGGTGGTTCTTAACCGGTGGTGGGTGAAAGATTAACTATAAACTTATTTTTTTGCAAAAAAAGATAACCGAAAGTATCCTCATTATTCTAACTCCTCTGGCAATTCATCACAACTTCAAAACAAACATAAGAGGTAAAAATACCAAGAAGCGAAAATTAGCGTTATATTTCCTACAATTTTTGTTTCATAAGTTTTTCGCTTAAAGTTACTCATATTCTACTAATGAAAATGAAAAAAAAATAGTTGCTAACAACTTGTATTCGGAAATCTTTCTTTTGCGAGATATCAACATTCAAAACTTCTTTGTTTCTATGTTCTTACGATGGCTATAGCACCCTTATTTATAAATCAATCATTAATTTTTTCGCTATGATGAACAATTATTGCATAATACAATTTTTGTATAATTAAGAAGGTAAAAATATTGGGTAAAAAATTAAAATTAAACAATATAAAATTTCCCACAGGCTTGTTTGTTTTTTGAATTACGTAAAAATTGTTTGTTAAGAAGGTCATGTCAATGGCCATATCAGATTTCTTAAATTTGTATACCTACGTCCTTAATATTATGATGCAGAATTCTTTCATAAAGGTAAAGGTGGATGAAGAAATTTTAACATATTTTAGGTCGCACACGGAATTTAAGAGGTTGAGAACCACTGATTCATACAAATTAAATTTGGCGAAGACTTGACTGCTTTTCGAAATTCTAAAATATTTCATACGAGACAAGTTATGGCTATAAACACTTCTGATAATAATTCTCCTAAACGAGGCCTTAAGGCCGCACAACCTTTGTATGTATGTAAATAACCACATTTTTTTAAATTTTCCATTTTCTCGTAATAAAATATGGTTTTCTTTTCGATTTACCGATTTTTATAAGGCCACATTCCGATAAGCCTGGCTTGATGCTTTCTAAATTTCATTTAACTATTTCTGAATTTCATTTGACACATTTTGTATATCAGTTGACAAATCTGAATTACAGTTGACGATTTGCGAATTACTGCTGGAAAAGGTGTAGATGGTAAAAGACAGACCAAAGTAATAAAAATTCTAAAAAAAACCAATCGAACTACACCTTTTCCAGCAGTAATTCAGAAAGCATCAACTGCTATTCAGAAAATGTTAACTGTAATTCAGATTTTTCAACTGATATTCAGAAGCGTCAATTAAATTTAACAGAAGCGTCAAATGAAATTTAGAAGACGTCCAATGTAAATCAACAATAAATAAAAAATAAATTAAAATATAATTTTTCTTTGATTTTTCGGTTTTATAAGGCGTTTTCGGTTTTTAAGGCCTTTTTAAACTCAGTTTAGTCTGAGTTTAGGTATCCTGTTTACATAAAGGACGTCCACCATTTTTGGGATTTTTAAGAAAATTGCGTTTGAATATTTTTTGACGTAATATTTTGTAAAAAATTTATTTATTCCTTAAATTCCAAATGTCGCATAAAAAATGTCGTGTCAATTGTTCGACGTGACATCGGAAAATTTTGAAAATTATATTGGATATTTCGGACTTAATTATTACAGAAAAATTATTGAAGTGATTGCGAATGTAGTCAAAGGAAAATTTTGAAAATTATATTGGATATTTTGGCCTTAATTATTCTAGAAAAATAATTGAGGTGATTGCGAATATAGTCCAAGGAAACATTAGGAAACTCTAATTATTGGAAAATGGGACCAAAATCCTACTCACACCTCCTCGGGGTGGTCCCTGGTAAATTGCGGAGGACCCTCAGAGACCGGGCGCGAATCCCGGTGGATGGGGGAAATCCGTAAGGCTGCCGTGAGAGCTAATATCAAGGAGACGAACACCAGTCTCCCCCAACGCCAAGCTGAGGGAAGTCGACCCGACAGCGGTGCAGACCAGGCAGACCGGGTCAAGACTCTGCATATCAGGGTGCAGAGAGACGAGCCTCGCGGGCCACTACCTAGTGGCTCCCAACATGCACCAGTACACAGCGATTCGGGTGATGCTGGGGGGTCATTGCGATCAGCCCGGGCCACAATACAGTTGGAGACCGGAGGTTCAAACACATTTGTTTACATGTGTTTGTTTTGTTGTGTCGTTTGAATTTAATTTTAAGTTTGTTCGAATTATATGTTGTGTGTAAACGGGATATACAACATGTGGAAATTAATCAAACGTGCAGAGAACCGTCGGCCATGTACAAACAAACCGATATATAAGAAGCTCCGGTTTGAAAAAACAAAATATATAGTAACGAACGTTACATAAAAAGTAAATAAAAGTTCGATCAAGATCACGAAGCGTGACGGTCGCATATTAGTTACTGCGATATGCAGTTGTGCGAATAATTGCAATTCAATTAAAGATAATTGAAATAAATTATATTCGCGGAGTTCCATCAAGATCACGAAGCGTGACGGTCGCATATTAGTTACTGCGAGATGCAGTTGTGCGAATAATTGCAATTCAATTAGAATATACTGAAATAATTTATATTCGTGAACGATATACGGTGGTACTACCCAAGAAGATTAATTCCTTGGAGAATTTAAGATTCCGCAAGATAGCGAGATACAGAAGGTGTGGGCAACGAAGGTTGTGATCGAGATCGTGTCTCGAAGTTAAATCGTGAAGTTATCCGATATATGAGAAGCAGATTGGAGATTGGAGATTGGAAAGTGGAATATTTGAAGAAAGAAAATAGTGCGCACGATACAAATCACAGGTTAGCTTCCTTTTTAATAATCAGTGCGTAGAATAGTAGTTTACATAAAGATTGTTTGATTGTTTGGGGTTCTTGTTATATGTTGAAATTTGTTGATTTGATTAAAAACTTGTTAACGGAATTCCAACTGTAGTTTTATCTTTGTTGGAACCCAGAATTCGTTCAATCAAGAATAAGCTCGTATAAGAAGTGTTGGTTGATTCAGATCCCGACGCATATTACCCTGAGAAGTATAAGAGTCGAATTAAAGGTAGGGGTCCATAAACCGATTGTGTGCGTACTCGTGCATTCTTCAAAGCATCAGACGCTACAATACATACTGTTGCGTCCTTGTCCCCCTAATTGCTCTGGGTGACGAAGAACAACAAACTTTCTGCGCCTACCTTAGCAAGCTCTTAATCTCAGGATGATTTTTTTATCTTACGTATCTCACATCAGCAACTCTTAATTAGCATCAGCACAAAAGAAACACAATTTGGTTCAGCTAACAGATTTATTAAACAACAACATATAAATAAAAATGGAACAAATAACAATCAACACAACTAATCAAACCAATCAAATGCAAACTTAAAATTATAAATCAAACTATGCTAACCTTGTTATCTTTCTTGATAAGACGTGGCTATCGTTGCACAACACTATTCACTGGTAATCGCCTGGTCCAATTTGGTCGCCTTTTCTTGGTAGGCTCCTGGCCTGTCACGATTCCAGTCCAAATGCTGCTCTTTATGTGCTGTCCCCTTGGAAGACACACACGTAACTATCCCTTTGTAGGGGATGTAGTAGCCCGCTCTTCTCAAATTAATTCTGAATTAATTAATTGTTGGTGATCGATTCACCTTCAATCCTGGATAGCCGATGGCCCGTATTCTCGCAATTAATAGTTACTATCAATCGTAACTCTTGTTTACTTTGCGACACGACACATCTACTCTGGATGCTCTATCATTTGTCACTAACTACCGCATCCTGTTGTTATTCCTGGATACCAATTGAATTTTGTTTTGTTTTGTTCCTTTTCGAACATCCTTCTTTTTCCTGTTTGTTTTCTTGCCTGTCTATAGCCTACGTCTTTATTTAAAGGTAAACGGTTGCACTGTCTTAATCTACATGCCTTAAAATTAAACATATAACCAAATGAACTTGAACAATAACTAATTTAAACAATTTGGAACAATTGGAACCTCTCCAAATTGTGTTGTCTTTGTACTGGGCTTTTATCACATTTCTCTCTTCATTCAAAAACGGGTCACAACAATACATACACGCATACATCCATTTTTATATTGCCATGTTCTGATTATAAGAGATAGGGGGTATGACGTAATTGAGTCAATTTATTAAAACACTCATGACATTAATTAATTAGCTATAAGACCATAATAGGTAATTATTAGATTGTATCTGAATCTTCTCTGGTTGAAAACTTGTTTAACTGCTTTTGCCTCAAGTATCTGGAATATGCAAACGTCAATGAATCTAAAAATATAATAAAAAAAAATGTGAAGGATAAAATATTGGTGGTTGTTTTTGTTAATGAAAATATGAGAAACAAATTAAATTTATTTAGTTTATTTGTTAAGTTAGAATTTCCAATAAATTTAATAAAAGTGACAATTCGTGATATTAGTGGATGCGCGAGTTGGAGAGGACAATTTAGTGGGGTTTTGAAATGATAAGGGAGCAGTAAGGATTCTCAAGTCAGCCGTCGGAGAGTCAAGACGTGCTGTTATAATTTGGAAATTAGTTTTTGGATTTAGGAGTCTTGAGCCAATCGTCACAGAGAAAAGACGGATTATTGATGATTGAAGAGAAATTTAGAAGTGGTTTTTGGATTTGGATATTTTTTGATATTGTTTGGTAATTAAATTTGAATACAGTCAAAAGTGGATATTGCGTTTGATTCACAAATTTATGGAAAGTTTTGGGACCGTTGATGTTAATTTTTAATGGTTATGTTTTATGGTTTTGCGAATGGTAGAATGTTGAAAGAAAATTGGTTTGATTACTTACCTGTGATTTATTATGCGATTTGGAGGAAGAAAAGTATCCACTGGTCTTTCCTACCTGGTTTTTGGTTCAAGATTCGAAGCTGATTTCCAATCTTAATCTCCTATGCTTGGTTACTACGACATCATATCGGCCGCATCGGTAAACTCCGGAAAAAACATTCTAGTTCGGTAAAAGTTTTATGTGTCGCACTGATTAATTTAAATAAATAGACAAAATGTTTAAAGTTCGGGCGCGTAAATTTAATTTGGGGATTTGTTGCTAATACTTTACTTTGTAAAATTTAATTTGTTTAGGTTAAATGAAACGAATATTTTGTCTTGGTAAAAATTTTATTGTGTGTAATAAATAACATTATATTTGGTTCTTGCAACGTTTGCGTTTAATTTAATTTATCCATAGCAGTAGTAAATCAAAGAAAAAGCAGATACAAATTTCAATTTGGTTTAGTTATCTTTATAAGAAAGATCACTAGTTTAAGGTGACGTATATGAATGTTTTAATTAATCTACATGGATGAACCCAATTTACGACCCTTAATATTGAGTTTTTCGTGCAAAGCTAGTCGGAGCATAATTGAATTAAGTGCCATTATTATTCCCCGCTATATAAGTTAAAATTTGATTTCTACAGTAGCAAAACATGGCAATAATATATTATATAGATTGAAAAGTAAAATATTAAAAATATCTTACAATACAATAATATTATTAATATCAATTTTATAAATCATTCGCTAAAAATAAATAATTGTGCTCATAAATATTTTCCAGAAATAATTTCTTTGAAACTTGAAGATTAAGTGACTGATCCCTGAAGTGTCATAAAGTGTGTAAAAAAGATTACTTCATATAAATCAAAGTTCCCACTTTGATTAACCTTGATCAAACTTTTATAATTTACGAGTAATAAATAAGTTTTTATAGCATCAAACATTCCTGTTTGTATATCAAAAATGTTGCATCATATTTTTTTGTTATTTTAGCGATTATTTTTTTATGATATATTTTTAATCTGCTATTTTAAGATTCGAAACTAAAAACGTACCCGAAATACTATTACTAGAATACGTCAGGCACAACGGAGCCATCCGTAAGAATTAAGTCGTAACAAGCCCTCATAGTATAAGAGAGACGAACCCAGCTTTTAGATTCCTATTTACCACCTGATTAGATTGATTTTGTAGTGATAATCTGGTTAACTAAGGTGTAGTGATAATATAGTACTAATTTATCTGAAGAAGGCAGGAATATTCTGTCGAAAGCTTGATTTGTATTGTATTATATTGTACGAACATAACAATGTTCTTTTAACTCTTCAGTTAAAATAAAATATAATATAGTTACATACCAAAGTTTTGTTTCCTCAGCAATTTTGGCGCAAAAGATTACCATAACATATTTAGGCAATCTACGGTCACACCAAACCACTACCGTGATCGGAGTAAACTTAGCAAACACAACACAAAGCAGAACAAAAATTAATACTACGTCATCAATTGCAAAACACTGATTTATTACTTGCAAATATTATTCATCGATACCAAAAAACCATTAAACATGTTAAACATAGATAACAGTCAACCGCTATATTTTTATAAAATGCACATGTTTTTCAGATAAACTACCTAAATATTGTGTAGAAGCAAATATTTAAACAAACTGTTGTGATTATTATAGAAATTTTCCAGAATTAAAATTTTAAATTGTAAATATTCGTTGCGGTAAAGTCGCATATCGTCGGTGATCTGACAATAACTGCTAACTGCAAAATCCCCTTTTTCCAGGAGAACAAAAAAAACAGAATAAACTTACTGGATGGGAATTTTGGAATTTATAATTTGTTTTGATTGAATTTGAATAATTTGCTAACAAATTATAACTTCCAAAATTCCCATCCAGTAAATTTATTCAGTTTTTTTGTTCTCTTGTAAAAAGGAGATTTTGCAGTTAGCAGTTATTATCAGATCACCGACGATATATCAAATTTTATTTAAAGTTAAATTAACTTGTCATGTCGAACATGATAAAAATTAGGGAAATTGCATCAACTAGGAATTAAATTGTAACTAAATAATTAATTAAATGATCAAAGTCAATCTGTTTACCCGCATACTTCTTGGCCCAGTTAAATGGGTCCATAATTTATTGATAGAAATTTTGATAACGCTTTTTCATACTTACATTTATAAATAAATTATGAAAAGTGGTTAATGAGTTAAATTAATTAAATTAGCTTGAACGTTTCATAATCGAAAGTGTAAAATACGGATTAGAAAAACTTAAATAGGACAAGTTTTAAATAATCATAATTAGAAAATTTTTATGTTTACTTCGAACGTATAAATTTTAATTGAGTGACAAATCAACAATGTCCCCGTTAGCGTTGAAATGATTTTCTGATTTTCACGGTTCGAATTTGTTCTGTGTTGAGTAATTGGGTAGGTGACCATCTGAGTGCAGTGATTGTCATCTTAACCAATTTTCACAACATAATAATAAAATATTAAAAAAGATTTTTCAATAAAAAAAAATGCAATCTTTGGACATCCAGTAGTTTCAGACCAATTAACGATAATCCGTGGTTACCAAATTCCAAATAAAACACTATACTTCATTAGAGAACCAAAATAAGCCGATCTGACAAACGTCAGTATGGTTAAAAATTCAATCAAAATTTTTGCTCGACTGAAACGAGAAAATTCAGCTAAATCCGAAACAATCTATGTAAGTTTCCTTTGGGGAAAAACAGGCAACTAAAATAATACCAATTTTTGTAACGCAGTATCACATAACAAAATTAGATAAAAGCGATACCATCACATTCCGTGCAAACAACAATAATGGTTCCGATATTGTGAATAATAAACCAAGTAGCCTCAAGTATAGGTAAGTATTTCGTGGTAACGAGTTTTCGCCTTTACTTTTCG
The DNA here is from genome assembly GCA_932274525.1 of Podabrus alpinus. Lineage (NCBI taxonomy): Eukaryota > Metazoa > Arthropoda > Insecta > Coleoptera > Cantharidae > Podabrus > Podabrus alpinus. The sequence continues at coordinate 73,739,162 of OW026457.1, forward strand.
ACTTTTTTTAGGTTTCGTAAAATTTTCGACCAAGAGTCGAGCCAGGAAGATATTTTCGCACGTCTTGCCAAACCAGTCGTGACCAGGTAACTTTTCTTCGACTATTCCATTTTTCCACACATTCGCAGGTAATCCTCAATATTAATTTTAGTGTAATAAATGGATTCAACGGAACCATTTTCGCGTATGGACAGGTAAGTCAAAAGAAATTTCCTGCAAAACTCTGATTAGTTTTTCCCGGCTAGACTGGAAGTGGGAAAACTTATGCAATTACTGGATCGTCCAAAAATTATCGCGGAAGAGGTATAATACCGAGAAGTATAGAAGAAGTTTTCACTTTGGTTAACCAAGTACGTCGTTAAAATAATTTATGAAAAATTATTTACTAACTTTTTCAGAATTCGGATAATTACACAATTTCTATTTCGTATTTGGAAATTTATAACGAAATTGGTTACGATTTATTAAATCCCAAACAACAAGTTTCCAGTTTGGAAGAACTCCCGTAAGAATACAACTATATGGTATGCAACCTTTCTAATGCTGATGATTTACAGGAAAATAATGCTCTTAGAAGATGGTAAAGGCGAATCGCATTTACGTAATTTGAGCGTTCAGAGGGTGGCCACTGAAGAAGAAGCCATGAGATTATTATACCTAGGGGATACAAACAGGTTCGATAAAAAATATTAAAGTGTTAGACACTTTAATGTCTTCCTCTTTTTAATTAAAATCGGGGATGACGCCCTCATGTAATTTCAGAACCATGGCCGAGACCCCAATGAATGTTTATTCGTCTAGATCCCATTGTATATTCACAATTAACATCACATGGAAAAACGACGTTTCCGGAAAAATTAGAAGATCAAAATTAAATCTTGTGGATTTAGCTGGGTTTGATGCAAAAATTATTTTCTTTTCCAAATTTCACTTCACTTTTTTTATATAGATCTGAAAGGATCAAAAAGACGAACATTACTGGAACAACTCTAACTGAGGCAAAATACATCAATTTGTCTTTGCATTATTTAGAGCAAGTCGTCACAGCGTTGTCCCAAAAGAAAACTCACATTCCGTTCCGAAACAGCATGCTGACTTACATGCTCCGAGATTCCTTGTCCGGAAACTGTCTTACCGTCCTTCTTGCCACGCTTGCGACAAACAAAAAAAATTTTGAGGTAAGGCAAATATAGATCAGTGTAGGGGAAATCGGGGCTAGTAAATTTATTCCTATAACATAACATTACATAAATTAGTTTTGTAAAGTTAATATCCGACGGATTTTTACCTCCGACCTCTCAAAATGACGAGCGATGGTGCGAAAAAAATTGGGTAGCGTGGAAGAGCGTAAAAGAGGTGAATTTACGCCGAAAATCCTATTCTGGAACCCCAAAAGAACCCACTGTATCGATTTCCACGGTCGAGGTGGTGATCGACGCCGGAAGGTTCATAAATATATGTGCACAAATTGGTTGACGTTCTTAGAAATAAAAGGAACCTCTATGATGAGGCCTCAAAGAACTTTTAACGAAAACATTGTTGTGGAAATGGTTCTGGAATATAAACCAGCAGTGGTATTTTGGCCAACGAATTTTATCCGATGCGGGCAAAAATTTCCTGTTTCTTCCGGAACCTACTCAAAATGTAGGTGACCTTGAAATTAGTGATTTCTGAGAGCTTTATTGCAGTTATTAAGGGTGCTTCCATTTTAACCTCTAAGAACTTTTGATCGGCGTTAATACGAAAAATATAAAGTTCTCGATAGATATACTGTCGTTAACTTTGATTAATTCCAAAACATATGACCTTGAAAATTATTTTGACCCCAAAATTTTTCACCCAGTCGAATTGTGAAGCAATCTTGATCTAAGGATGCTTAAATTGTGGAAAGTGACCATCAGTCTCATATTGTTTGCGACAAAGAACCCCGCTCCACCACATTAAACTTTAAAATCGAAGATAGGGCACACCTGATCAGGAATCCGCGTATTGCCGCCATCGGTCCTAATAATTTAATTTAATTAATTATTTTTGTTATAGGAAACTGTTGCTACATGCAAGTTCGCTCAAAGGGTCGCCGATCTCAGCATGGAAGCTGTCGTAAATCGAGAGACAGAACCAAAACAAGAGATCGAGTTTTTGAGGAGCGAAATTGAACAGTTGCAAAAACAAATCGTCAAACAAACTAAGTACATGGTTACTGTGCGTTACTACCTCACTTTTGAAACCTTCCACGTTAAAATTAACGTTTACGTTTACAGCTATCGCGAAATTTAAGCAAGGACGAAAAGGAGCACTGGACCAAATTGATAACTTCGTACTTAAACGACAACAAAGACGATTTGCACTTGACCAATTGCGATTTCCGCCACATACAATATTGTTTCAAGCGCTTGAAGCAAACCGTCCAGGAACAAGAAAAACAAAAGCAGAAATTGGAATCGGCCGTCAGTTGCAATAACGAACTGATCGACCAATGCAAGAACGTCATCCAGCAAAAAGAGAAAGAAATTCGTATCCTTTAACACCCAAAAATTTTTTGCTTTCTCACTTTGGTCAGTCTTTAACTACAAACAGATGCACTGAAATCGTTGCTTTTCGGCGATACACCAGCGGCCAAAAAAATGTGTACCCTAAAACTGGCGAAACAACCCAATTCGCTTCCGGAAATCAACAAGGAAAACATTACTCCATTAGACGAAGGTTTCGTTTTCACGCCGTCCCAGAAACTGGCGTTCCAAACTTTCATGGAGAACCCTAGAAACACGGCGGAACTTGATTTCTACAAGCAATCCATCGAAGATATGTACAAAATTGCTGGAAATTTGAACCTAGTGGTGGAACAGTGCCAAAAAAATATTATAAGTATGAAATCCAAACTGTATACGATCGATAACGAGGAAACGCTCAGCGAAATGAACAAAGAGTTGATTAACCAGCAAACGATCTACCGAAATTCGCTTTCAAAACTTCAAAATTTAAAGGCCGAATCCCAACATTTCAAAAGCAGGTGGGAGCAAGCCAGGAGCAACGTCATCCAAAATTTTGTGAATTGGTGTAACAACATAGGAACCAATGAAATTGAACACATGAAAAAGGATATTCTTAAATCCCAATGTTCCAATACGTCGTCGATAAATTCCACCGTAAATTCCATAAAATCGGTGATTGAAAAAGACACTGCGGAAGAAAACTGCACCGAGACTGGTTATTCCCGTATATTCCAAAATCCAAAACCATTAAAGGAATATTTAACTAGTGAACAACACATAGGCTTACTAAGCTCAAATAAATATTTTTCAGCGCCCGATGTTAACAAAGCTAAGGATATTATTTACACGAACAAACACTTTGCTTCTTACCCAGATACGAACATTAAGAGCAACATTCAGCAGTTAAAATCTGAGCGACCGTATAGCAACGAATCGAATAAACGTGAATACAACTTCAAAGATATGGTGATGGATAGCAAAACTGAAGGGTTAAATAACAGGCGTTGCAAAAATCAGAATAAATCTATAAGTAGAAATTTTTCTGAACTGTCTTCCATCATGGAATTGAATTCGAGATTGTCTGACAGCAACGTTTGCGATAGCGATACATCAAATTGCACTAGGTGTCAATCCAAAGAAGAAATGAGTAGTTTTTTCCTGGAAGAAGACCCAGAAGAGGAAATAACAGAAAGTTCGAAATGCTTAAGTAGCCTTAGTTCCGTTAGAACGAATTGTATTCCAAGATCAGATAATACTCTTTGCTTTACAAATCATCTGAATAAAATGATTGGTGAAAGTTTGAGCGACCAAAATCCATATACTTCTCCTGTGTGTACTTTAACGAAAGAAGAGAAACATCGATTGAGCTTGATAAGGGAAAACTATTTGGAAGATTTTGATAAGCTGGAGTATGAGAAGCTGATAAACATGTCGAGATATCCGAGCCGAACCAGAAGCGCCCAAGTGGACCATACGAAAAATTATGTTGATGAAAATAAGAGCAGTAATCTTTTCAGAAGCCATCCTTTAAAAAGTACGTCGTTTCCTGGAACTAATTCAAATGGTTGCGAATATCTTACTGGCGACTATGATGAAGACCTTACAGTTTCTAACGTAAAACTAAATGAATCGTATGAAAACGAAATGTTCCATACGGTAGATATGAGCGATACCGAAAACACAAAACTCAGCGACGATGAAGATATTTCGGATAAATCTGACAGTTACAAAACAGCAACAGAAATAAGAACTTTGAGTAATAAATCTGAGCTTTTGCACAGCGATTCTTGTGAGAGCTCAAATTCGATCGAATTTTCGCAAAGCATTACCGTGAGTACAGAAATTCCGCCAACAACCGAAGTTGGTGTGAATCCAGCAGTTCTTAATTTATTTTTACCAACTGATTCTTCAAGATTTAAAAGCTTCATTAGAAATATACCACTTACTGGAGACATGGAGGTTGATGAGGAAATTATCAAGTTTTATCGAGCCAAGTTTGTCTATATTATAGAATCGTAAATATTGTGCAATTTAATTTGGTTATGTCATTTTCGGTCAAAATAAAAATAAATAAATATTTTCTTCCATGTTGTTTGTAACCCACCTCGATAAAAGGAGCTCATCACTGCTTTGCTGGTAAAAGCACAAGGGCACCTGTCCTAGCGAATACATGTAATAGTGCAATGCCATATTATAAAAACTTAAATAGAGCCCCCTCCCATTGGTTCATATGCCATTAAATTGTGCGTGAGTTGAATAATCACCATAATATACCAGGACTAATTTATTAGTTCAAACCTCTTTATAACGGTACTTCCTAAGGGCAACGTGGCTCTGTTAGCAAGGAATTCTGAACTAAAAGTGGTAGATATGATTTTGGCTTTAATTTAAGGTAAAAATTAAACTCTTTATTGTTTAATTCCTCGAAACTGCTATGTACATTAGTGATGTTTTCCAAAATTGTACAATAGTAAATTTAAAAATTAATAAAACGAACATATTACACAAAACGGGGAGGGGGGGTTACGTTAAATTACACAGTTCTTCTTTGATGTTAAATTGGTTCCCAGTCATCACAGCTTTCAGCAATGTTATTCTGTTCTTACCAATCAATCCTACCATTTTACTCTCATTAATCCCACCACATGGTAGTGACATTTTTATCAACTTTCTGGCTTCCGTAGCGATTCGCGTGCGCGGTTGAAAACCTGCTATTCCTATAAATCCAAATTTATGATTTGGCATTTTCTAAAAATTAATAAATACCTTTATATTCGTGAACTTGAAGAAATTCATTGTTTTCCAAAAACAACAAAAGAGTTTCTCCATTGCTGCCAAATTCTAGACTTAATAACGATGATGGTCTGAAGGTTGGAATTAATTGGAAGAGGTCGGATTTTGAAATGTCTTCGTATATCTGCAATATTTCAGGACAAAACCAATTAGACAATCAATTAAACTATGCAAAAATACCTTTATAAAATAAAATTTTCCTCTAACTGCTGTATCTTCTTCATAGGTAATGGCAGCTAAGCTTTTTCTATTTCTTCCTTTACCAACGTTCAACACAACCATATTATTTTCAACAGGCTTAAACGTGAAAGCGTTCTTTTGCTCGATGACGTTTCCCCAAGTAAAAGAATCGACATTATAACCATAAACTTCCTTCACTTTGTTGTTATCTTGACTCAATTTGAACAAGGAAGAACCATTACTGAGCGCTAACCCAGTTCCCAATCCTGTGGGAACAAACTCGATGATTTCTGAAACATAATTAGACCCTCTTAACTTCCACTTCCTACTAGCTTGCGCTTGTGTTTCCTTTGTTGGATTTATTAAATATTGAGTAACCATTCCATGGTTTAACGTATAAAACATCCCAGGCATTAAGGAATCTTGTAATAATTGGGAATCTTCCAGTTTCTGTAACAACTGCAAAAAAACATTAAATTTGTCCGAAGTAGGAGATCATCTGATACCTTAAAGTCGTCCTTCTCAAATTTCCACAAGTTGGTACCTCTTGGGAAGCAATTCGGATCAACCTTATCACTTTTGGTCACAAAAAATAAACTATCGTTGTCATACACGGGGATGATATCTGACACGCTTCCAAGTTTGGCCAAACGTATAAGCCGGAACTCGTGGTTCTTCCATCCATAAAGTTCGGCCTGGCAGTCTTCCCTAAAAATCAAAAGATAATTCGCGTTGTTGCCCTAAAAAAAACTAGGTTATATCGTAGTGTAAATCAAATTCGTCCTCAAATTACTTCAAAATATCGAACGTTTTTGATGCTAAAACCGAAATCCATTTCGGAATTTTGGAAAACATCGAAATATTTGAAGAGGTAAATTTGGTGTTTCAGTTTTTCGACCGTTTCCTTTATGTCTTTGCATACGTTAGAGTAATAATCCTACAACATTTTTCCTCACATTACAAAATATTATATAAAAAACTAATTACCTTTGCTTTACTGTGACTCAAACTTTTTTGCAAACTTTTATTTGCAACTTTATTTTCCAATGCTGTTATATCAATATCTCCAATTAATCCACCAGATTCCACGTCTTCCATGAACGTGACGTTACCATCGGTGGACCAATTAGCGCTTATAATTTGTAGATCCGTTGAAACGGTTTTGACACTCTTCTTATCCCAATTGGTTATATTGATGCCATTTATGAATCCATCGACGAGGAAATTGGAATGGAATGTGACGTCTTTGTCAAAGACGTAATGCCCCGTCAGGTTTTGATTCGAATTCGTGGTAACAATTTGGTTTACGGTTTTATCGTTTATTTTCGAAACTGTTAGGTTATCTCTTACCATGACGTTCCCTTCAAACACCACTTTTGAAACCAATTTTTGATCAACAGAAGTCTAAAAATGGAACCAATTTAACGCAACGAAATAAAGACCTGCAAAATTACCATCAGAAGAGAATTTTCAATCTCGTGCGATAAGTTTAAGTTATTAACGAGATTTTTAACGGAAATGTTATGGAACGGTTGAAGTTCCGTGAAAAAAAGGCTTTCGTTTATGTACTGATTGGTTCTTAACGGAATCAACGACTTTAAATCCAATCCGTTAATAAAATTCAAATTAACGTCGGAGTGGATTGTGACGGAATCGAAAGTTGCTTTACCTAAAAGAAATGAAAATTAGTTCATTTTTAGGGCTATGTTTTTGGGCAACCTGGAATTATTCCTTTGTTTACATAAACCGCGTCGTCAATCCATCTCTGTAGGTCGATTTCGCATAGACGTGGAGTTTCCAAATTTCCGAGGACGGCGATATTTTCGTTAACCAAGACCGGTTCTGTAAAAACTATTTCGCTTTGTATTTCGCCATCTTGCGTTATAAAAACTATATCGTCCACAGTATCCGAAAAATCTACTTGGTTGATGGTGCTTTCTACATTCAGGTTTTGTTTAACCCGGACCTGAAATGCAAGTGTTATGTGGGAAAAAAAATTTTGATCAATTTACTTTATTTTTGAAAATTGTTGTTCCGCGTATTTTGGTGTTGGCTTTTTTATAAGCGAGGTTTTGGAGAAGTTTTGATATATCTTGATCGTTTACTTTTTCTTGTACTACCAAGTGGTTGATGTATTGGAGTCGTTCCATAAGGACATCACCTGAAACAATTTGAGCAAAATGAAAACAAATGAAGAGCCCATGTTAAACTGTATATCCCCTATATTTGTGAAAACAATTTAAGTGTTGAATGAGAACACGATGAGAGAAAGAAACTTGCTATTGATCAGTTTCCAAATAATGCTTGGATCAGTAAATTTGGGGTTAGGCAAAGCCTTCCAGTTTGGAATTACAAAAACTCACAAACCTTTAATGATGCATGTTGTGTCATTGTCTGTAAAGGTATAAGTTTCCATCAGGTGTTGCACAGGAACCCCATTCAAATTTTTCAAGACATCAAAATCCATACTGATGAGAACATTTCCTTCAATATTCAAAGGACCCATTAAAACTTGATCGCCCGTTTTCCTGAAAACGTTATCAACATGAACTCCACCGATATGTTTGGAGTCCAACATTTTCAAAACTTGAAAGCCGTTTTCAAAAACTTTGGAGCCATCCAAAATGACGTTGCTCTCATTTTTAAATATCAAATTTTCAGATAGTTCCGGAACATTAAATTCATTCAAATTTTGGACGTTAATCGCTTTCAAATGTACGTCGCCCTAAAAAATAAAAGGTTAACATGAGTTGTAATCCTTTGATCAAAATTACATTAAAAACTGCGGTATCAAAATGATTGTTCTTATTTTTCCAAAGATTGGTCTGAAATTGGGTTATGTCTTCATTATTGATAAGTCCCGCAAAAACCGATCCGTTTACGTGAAGATCTGAAAAAACGGTTTACTCGAAATCTAAAATTTCCATAAATCTTACTTTCAATTTTAAGTTTTCCTCCAAATAGCATTAGTGATATTTCATCAGCATACGTCTTGTAGTTCATATAGCTCCACAATGAGCTTTCATTTAAGGAGGAAGCGTCAAAATCTCTACACGTCAAATTTTTTATTTTGTATTTAGCTGTAACCGACTGATGGCCGCCAAAACTCAACCTGTTTTTCTCGAAATCTTTCAACGAAAAGTTGTCAAGGGGGGCCGAAATGATTCCATCGACGCTTAAATTGTCAGCCTTAACAACATCGAAATTTGCTTCTGCCGAGAAGATTCTAGTTTTTCCCGTGGTGAAGAAATAATCTGCTGCAGTTAGATTATTCAAAGTTTTCAGTATTGCAAAATCTGTTGTGGTTAAATCAATCTCGTCATCGTTATTCTGAAAGATTAAAGTTGAGGATACAATTTGATCCCCATCCAACTTAATCGTATTTTTCTCCAAATCGGTGATGTTGACGTCCCCAAACAAGCCTTCCAAACGTAAATTTTCAAAGTAGACTGAACCGTTTAAAGTTTCCAGAGTTAAGTTTTGCTCTGTGGTCTTTGTTACGAAGGAATCCAAAGAAAAATCGTTAATTTTTCCGGATTGAACTTCGATCCCACTGATGACGCTTAATCCAATATTCATAACTTTTATTGAATCTATCGTTACGTTTTGTTCGTCCTACAAAGAAATTGTTAATATGTGGATAACTGAATTGCCAAAATAAAAGAATATAAACCGTGTAAACGACATCGTTTAGTTCATTTCTTAAATTTAATCCATTCAAATTGCCCGAGAGGGTAACATTCCCAATTACATCCAAATTTCGAAAATGAGCTGGAACGTTTATTACGTTTGATTCTTCCAAAGTTGGGCTAGGTTTAAAATTATTGATCAATGGATGATCAAGAGTACCTTGCAGCTAAAAGCAAAAGTGTTTATCATTTTCACAATCGGCTGAACCTACCTACGTCTAAATTTAGCACTTCCAGATTCTGGAAAACAAAATCAGGTATAGTTTGATTGGAATTAAACCGTATCAAGTCATCCATATCTATTCCATTTATGGTTTGGACTACTAGAGCTTCCTTAGTGGTTACCACACCATCAAACATTTTTTGGCCGGTAATTATTGCATATTTCATTTTTGCTGTCGCATATTCTTCAGGGAATAGCATTCCATTGAGATACGTGGTTGTAAAATCCCCATCAACATTTAATTCCTAAAAGCAAGAAAGTTAACGGAACTTGGTTTCCAAAGAAGTACAACTCACCCCATCAATAATGGTTTCCCCTGGGATGTGGGTTGTAATGTTGGTTAAACAAAGTGATTCTAAGAAGTCTTCAAAATCTTCCCCGTTAACACGTTCCACAGTTATGTTTCCAAAAACGGTTAGAGTTTCCAAACTGTCGTTCTCCAAATTGTCGCTCGAATCGCCCCTTTTGTCTTCCAAACTCACCATCGTCACGTTGTTTATTATTTTGGCTTCCAATGCTTCGTTAACTTTAACATCTTCAAACTTGAAAGCATCTAAAATGACAAACTAAAATTTACCATCTTCGCCAAGTTTCTGTTTTACCTTCGTATGATTTTCCCATGATCACAACGTCGTTCGGAAAATGATGATCATTAACTTCTCCAGATTTCACCGTAACGTTGTTTTTAATTGCAACCGGATTGAAAAATTCCATGTTTTTGTTTAGCCGAATTTGGCTTCTATTTTGGGAAGAGCCACTGGAATCAGTTAACTCTTCAAACGATAAGCTTCCGACTTTCAAATTCGACAAGGTTTTATGGCTTTCGATTAAAGATAGATTATTGGACCTAAAATGGATGAGAAGTATTATTCATCATCCGTTGATCAAAGATTGAGGAACGAATTTTACCTTACAGTATCGTTGAAAACTTCTTCCACATCTTTGCTATTTAATGTTTCAGTACATATATTTTCAAAGAAAACTTTTCCTCCGACCTGAACATTACCATTTACAACTAAATTTTCCAATACCGTCAGTGATCCATTAAATGGGACAGCGTTTTCTAACTTTCTTGTAACATAATCAATTTCGAGCTTCATTTTCATCACTTCAAGCTTCAGCTTTTGCAGTTCCGACTTGTTTAAATGGGACCCTAATGTGTTATGAACTTTCCAAGGTTTTCCAAGGACAGGGTTATCATTTATAATTGGAAGTTGATGCAATGTTTCATTTAATTTTTGTGAATCTGATGGTATATTGTGTTGCCTAACTTGGCCAACAGATTCAAACGTCGGAGGTTCATTTGAAATTTGGTCAAAAAGTTCGGATTCATTTTTCAGCGGATTTTGTCGAAAATAATCATTATACAAGTGTTTTAACGTATCTTGCATAGAAATCTTTGCCTGAAAACCCTACATTTCAGTATACAAGAAAATATAGAGGAGGAGAGCATATTTACCTCCGCCATTTGCTTAAATTGTTTTAGATTTTCGACCTCCAAATCGATTATTCCTTTTAATTTCTTCAGTTTAGTTTGAAGCAAAAACAACACCGACTGTTCTCTTCCTGGTACTACCAATCCCAAAGCATTGCCCAATGAGAGAACCGTTGAGCCCAACAAACCAGAACGAACTTCCACATCGATTATACAAGATATTCCATTCTCGACTTCTCCGTGAAGCTCACAAAGTATTTCATCGTGAGTTACAAAAGTTTTGCCCGTATAAATCACGGCTTCCAAAAAGTATGAAGTGTGGCTGGAATGTTCCACTTCACGTTGATATAGCAGAATCACATCATCGCGATATGTCTGAGTAGAAATTGGAAACCAAGTGAAAATATTGTGTAACGTAAATTTAACTTCTTCCTTCACGATTCCTTTTCTTGTAAACTGATAAATTCCAGCATTTTGGCCCCCGACCGTCAAGAACGACTTAAATCCAATTTTGAAACTGGAGAGTTGGTTTACGTTTTCACTGCTTATATTTTGGTACGATTCAAACTGATATCCTGTGTATTTGTAAACTAAAATGTGACTGGAATGTTGTTGAGCTAAGGACAGAAATGTTGACGATCCAAAATAATTTATTTCTGTTTCTATGCCTAAATTATCAAATGGGAAGGTTTGGATCAACCTGAAAAAGACTGGTTAACCAATATTTTCAATTTTTCGTTAGAAAGTTACCCAAGGTAGTATTGCTTTGGTTCCAAATTTACTTTGTACACATCGACTCTGCGAGAATTTCCATTTTGGCTTATAATTAGCAAATTTTGTTGTTCCAAGATTTTAAAGTGATGCAGTTTTACAATTTCACTATTAACCTTCCAATTCCAAACAAATTCCTGAAATGAAATAGTAAGAATAACTGATTTGCAGTTTATGAGCGCGTACCAGTTTGGTATCCACAGTTTTGTACCATCGCAATTCACTTTCGGATGCTATTACCAAAATAATTTCCATTTGTTTAGTTTTTTTGTTCCGATGGCTAAACAATTCCATATCGGTAATGGTGAAATTAAATTCTGATAAAAATCGAAAGATATTTGGTTATGGAATAGTCTTTTTGCAAATAAAATTATTTACCAGTTATTTCACCAACAGTGGAAAAAAAATTTTTATCCAACGTAAGCCCTACATTTAAAATCGTCACTCCAGTTTCCATCAAACCTACGGCATAGATTCTATTTCCAGCGGTGACGCTTTTCCAAGAAGTAACATTTTTCCCAAAATGAAATGTGGGATCCGATTTGACACTCTCCACGTGCAACTCTATGCAAAAAATTTGAATGGAAGAAATTTAATCAAAATAAGCATACCTTCACGATTTGCAGCTCCACTTTCAAATTGGTAGGAGTACCAAATTTGGTTATCACTTTGACAAAAAACATTTACGACAAAAATTGAACAAACAAAATAAAATATTCTAAACTTCATCATTAGAGTGTACTTGTACTAAAACCACTAACATTTGCAAAATGTACCTACCCAGCTGGTGATTGAAGATAACATAAAAATTTATTTTCAATAAATCGCCACAAGTTTGATAAAAATTTTATTTATCAAAATACAAGAAAATGACATAAATTATAAAATAATTATTTACACGGCTCATTTATTTACAAAATTTATCACCTTTCAAGTTTTCTACACAAAACCCCTACGGTACAGTTACAGATAAAAATTTATTAGGATCCCCAACTTTGGGCTGAAGTCTCAAATTTACCCTTTTCCCTTTTTGGTCATCAATATCTAGGAAGGTATTCCAATCCACCAAGTAATAAAACCCAGTATTGGGCGTTGAAGATATCGGTGGAGGGATGGTAACAGTTTGGACCACTTCCTCCGACCCCCCGAACGATTCTTCCAAACCCTTAATATTAGGAGATTCCGTAATCGCGGCTGTTACTTGTATTGTAACTTGAGCAGAAGAATTCTGTTGTCTTTTCACCTCATTTTTAATCAAACCCAAATCGTCTTCGCTCAACGGATTAGGTGCCCAATTCTGCTCATTCAGCGGTGTAAGCTGGCTATTAAAATTACCCACCAACTTCGCCAAACTTTTGACATCTTCTTCAGTTTGTTTGCTCGTTCCAATCGTACGATTTAACCGATCCAATTGTTTAATTATACCCAGCAAATTTTGCAACTTTTCCAACTCATCTTTCGATGCGGCGGTTGGTTTGAAGGTCTGTTTTGGTTTTTCCTTAACGTTTTCCTTTGCGGGTTTTCCCAGAACTGTGTTGATATTTTCTTCCGTGATTTGTTTGTTTTCGTCTATCAATCCTAAATCTTTGATCGTGTCTTTTAGTGAATCTGGAATTCCGCTCAAGTCGATCAATGGAATTGTGGTTAGTTTTGTTTCTTTGGCGCCTGAAATCGATTTCTGGTCACGCTTATTTTTTAAATCTCGTCCAAGGCCAAACCGTCCCAAAAACTCTTCCATGTCGGTTACTATAGTTCCACCTTTTGGTAGAGGTTTGAATTTGTAGTAAGAGTCTGGATTGGTTTCGGCTATATCTAATCCTGGAACTGTTTGTTCTACCGTGGCAGGTTCTTGCACTGGGTTTGGATCGGGAAGTAATCCAAAACTCATTAGTAACTCTTTCATGTCTGGTTCTAAATTATTGGCAACATGTGAAAGGTCAGGCATGGATGCTGGCGTTGTCGTCGTCGTGGTCGACGGGTAAATCACGTAGGAGTCGATAATGTTTTTGAAATCATCCGGCATGGGTGGAAGTGTTTGAAATTCGGGTGACTGTGTTTCGTCGTCAATTTGATTAGGAATTTTATTTAAAACGTCATCCATGTTTAACAACTTCAAGGTATGTTTTAAGCCTTCGGGTAAATTAATGTTAGATAAGAGAGAAGCTGGTGTTACTTGGATGAGTTCGAAGGGTCTTGCGGAAGAAACTGCAGGGGAAAATTCTTTCTCTTCGTATGTTTCCATTGTCGTTTGTGACCGATAAGGTTGGGTATTTAAATTAGGCGATGCTATAATTTTTATTCCGTCATTTTCTACATTTGAAAAGCTCTCTCCCGAGTATTTATGATTTCCATGCGTGGAAGTGGAAATGGGAGAAGATGACGGAGATAATGTTGGACGCCTTCTTCTTTTTACAATGTTGGTTTGCGTTTGTGTTTCAGTTTTTGCGACCATGGAAACTTCTGTTGAAGGAGCTGGTCGATATACCGGTCGTCGACGAACTACTTTGGGTGTTGAGAACTCTTCCACAAAGGACTTGAAAGTAATTATTTCTGGTTTGGAAGTTGTGGGTTTTGGTGGTGATACTTCCACGTTTACCGGATTGACAAAGAACACTTTTTCTGGTATCGTAACTTTCACATCGGTTGAATCGATACTACTATTTTTGTCATATTTTTGCAATAGGGAATTCCAATTAACGTCATTAATTTTGCCTTTAGTTTGGGCTTTCATTATCACTGTGCTTGCTTTACCTTCATCGGTAGTTTTGGTTTCAGTTTTCTTATGTGCAAGATTAACTATTGGTTTCTTACCATCTCCAAGACCGTCATAATCAACTTGGAGGGATTCAGTTTCATTTTTCCCGATGGAATCATCCGAATCCGCTTTAGAAAATGGGGTAGGCGTTGATCGTAACGGGGAAGTTCGAATTCGTTGGCGTATTCGTGATGAATACTTTGGTTTTACTTCAATATTTTTCTCGGTGGTAGTGGTCGTGGTAGTGGTGGTTGTAGTAGCCGTAGTTTTAGTAGTCGCCGAAGTGGTGCTTTGTGTAGTAGTGGAAACCGTAGCAGGCGTCGTTGATACCGTAGCAGGTGTCGATGAAGGCAAAACCGTCGAAGTCAAATTCAAGGTTAACCTTTTCACTTCAGGTGCGAGTTCTTCTAGAACTTTCATTGCTTCGGCAAATTTTTCATCTTGGATATTCCTTTTTATTGTTGGTAGTTCCGGATTTGATTTTAAGTGGGTCTGCACTGACGGTTTTTTCTCATAATGAGTTAGCGTTTTAATGTTTTGTCGTATTTTTGGAGATAGAACTGAATCAAAATCGTCTTCTTCCACCGGAATCACCACCCGCTTCTTCATCTCTTCAGGGCTGAGTTCCTCTTGGGGAGCTTCCGTGGTTTGTTTTGACGGTTTCTCTGGAGAAAATTGTTCAACTTTCATTGATGGTGCTGAATCAAGATCGATTCCATTGAAAAAGTTTTGATGACTTAAATCCGAATAGTAAGGATGCGTTTCGAAGGTTTGATACGGCTGCAATTGAGGTTTTTTAATTGGAACTTTTACACGCTTAATGACGTAGTTCTGTTGGCCTTCTGGAGAATTTAAATGGTCTGTTGTGAAACCATCGGTCACTGGAACTCGACGATTTCCTGAAACTTTAACACGTCGTACTGTAACATAATTTGGATTCACTTCAGAAAGTTCTTGGTTTGATTCGACAACTGGAATTCCTTGACGATTGAAACTGGAATAGTCGAGATTTGAAACACCTGCTTCTGTTGGAACCTTTCGTACTCCAGTTTTGACACGCTTGACAGTTACGTAATTAGGATTCAACCCCACACTTTGTCTGGTGGGATCAACCACACCGTCTATACCAGCAAATCCAGATTTTACACGCTGAACAGCTACGTAATTTGCGTTTGTCCCCAAAGTTGGTCTTGGTCCTTCGACCGGACCTTCTGCACCAGCATATGCTGATTTGACACGCTGAGCAGTTAGGTAATTGGGATTCAATCCCAAAGTTTGTCTTGGTGGCCCAACCAGGCTTTCTGAGGTAGGAAAACTTGATTTGACACGCTGAGCAGTTGGGTAATTAGGATTTGAAGCAAAAGTTTGTCTTGCTGGTTCGGGAACCACACGCGGGACGGGAACTTTCACGCGCCGGACAGAAGGATAATGAGGCCCCGATTCAACGTTTTGTTCCAAATAATTTGGGTAATAAGATTGAAGTGTGGCTTCGTCTTGTCTCACAGGGACTCGCTTCACATAATTTTGTTCCACTGGAGTGTACTGAAAACCGGTACCATCTAAGCCGAAATCAGCTTCTGGTTGTTTGACCACTGGACGTCTCCTTCGCTTGTACAGGGAATCGATTTCGGAGTTTGAAAATTTGGTATTTTCGTTTATGATTTTGGTAATTGGAGGTTTGGTGAACAATTCTTCAATTTGTTTGGGACCCACGTTGTTAGCCGTGTATGGCATTACCAACATTACGGATTTTTGATCCCGTTCTTTCATCAACGTGTTCATTTCATTCCGTGAGATGTCTTCTATCAATTCGATAATTTCGCCTCGCGTTAATCTTGGGAAGGAATCATTGGATTTGATGATGTCTTGCACTTCTTTAACCATCTGGTTGATGTCGAGGACGGATTCCTGAACAGGATACGGATTTCCACCTCGTAAGTTGACTTTACCGACTTGTCGAGGGTACACCCTACGTGGATTTATGGGTCTGGGTCCTGGATAACCAGCCTGTGGGTAACTTAACGTCAGTTGTATAACCACGCTTATTATCAGCGTTGTGGAAATCTGCAACAAGAAAAATATTTAAATGAAATTCTGATTGTAAGATAAAAATAAAAGGAAATTTGCAAATAAGAAATTAAGATCCGTGTCCAGGGTTTTCACAATTCTACTTTTTTTAAGTTTTAAGTAAAAGTGAAGCATTGATCACTAAAATTTCATTTTTATGTCGTGTAATTAAATATCGCGCTCCATAAACACTTTTTAAAGAAATTTAATTTTAGTGGGCTATTACCAAAAAAAAATTATGATGAATTGTTTTGAAATTATATCAAATTCATGTGAACATGCACATTATCGGTGTATTTTACTTTCTCCTTTAAACTATTTATCCGTGTATTGTCAACATACTTTCTCTTTCTTGGACCATACTCATAAAAATTTAAAAAAAATTTTGCATACCTAAAATTATTCCCAATTTCTCTTTCGTAAAATTGTTTTGTTATAAATAAATTATGAATTATTTAAATGTTGAAGCAATTAGATTTAACAATGTAAATTTAGTCATATTAATTCTAAATTGCGCGCTTTTAATTACTTCCAACAACATACTTGCTAATTTCCGTGATATTAACGCTTCAAAAAATTGTGTCGACTACCTAATTTTAATTTTGGTAACCATAAATTTTTTAACTACTTAGTTGCTAAAAAAAAAGCTAATGACACACTTTAATATTGACAAATCGCATGATTTTACCTATTGACCCGCCATCAGTTCATTGACTTACTGAATCATAGCGGATTACATGTTACAAAAACTTGCAATGAACTACATGAGATTTAAGACTCCAATTAAAGGGAAATTTAATTACTCAGATTGGAAACCACTAAATTGATTAACAACTTCCGTCAAAGAAGTCCGACTTGACCCAAGGTCAAACTTTGGAGAAGGTTTGAGGTGAATGTATTACTGATGAGCTGTTTTTTACTTCGGCCTATCCTTTTGGCTTATTCGTACTAATCAAGTTTATTCTGATTTTTCACCCTTCAACTGTGACATCAAAAAAATATCAAGTCTAGGTCAGATTCGTACATTGGATGTCAATCGTTGAAAATTGGATGATGAAAACAAGTTTGTTCTATTTTAATGAAATTGCATTTAATTTATTAATGTCGTACCGGTTTCTCTGCCAATCAATCAACCAGCTGACATAACACTTTTGCTTTTCAACCATAAAATTTCTTAAATGTCAATATGAGCCTTAGGATACCTTACAGAAGCTATATTCTGTACTATTGGTGCTATATCGCGATTATAGTTGAAATTGGTGTAGACATGTGGAATAGTGATGGAGTCATAAGTGAAACTCCAATTCCAAGCAGTATAAAAAAATGCAACATCTTAGAGCTTACCCCGTGATACTTCGAAGGACCATCTAATATTTACGGCAAAATACATCGAAACTGATGCATTGGTTTTGAAGTTAAGAGTAAATAGACAAACGTCCAAAGAAGCAAGCAAGATCTCTAATTGGGTCAACATTATAAAATATCGTAATAGATAACAGACAGAAATACAACTCAGAAGAGAACGGGTGGAGAAATCGCCAAAAGAAATAGCGAAAATATTTCTAAAGATGATGAAGAGTGGAAAAGCAACAGATTCAGGGTAAAACTTCTTACAGAACTTTGGGCAGACAAAGAAACTCCTGGATAGACAATATTTTTGGACTCCAACAGTTAGCAAGAAAGGGTCAAAATTATAAAATCTCCTAATAGATCACTCACAGAAATACAACTCAGAAGAGAAAGGTGTATAATTCACCAAAAGAAATAGCGAGAATATCTCTAAAGATGATGAAGAATGGAAGAGAAGTAGATCCAGAGTAAAAATTCTTACAGAACTTTGGGAAGACGAAGAAAATCATGGATAGACAATATTTTTGGACTCCCAACAGTTAGCAAACAAGAAACGCGTTTGGCCTTAATCAATCTGCAGATGAGGAAGAGATATAACTTAATTCCACATAACTAAAGGATTCCACGTTACTGCTGTTCAACTCATACTTAAAGGTGTTCTGATGGAATGGAAGAGTACTATGTACTGTACTATGAACATATCTGTTCATACCGATTGGTAATTACATAGCATGGAGGCGATCTTGAACTTAAGTAACAAATTCTAATTGCAAGCACAGCAAGCTGAAATTTGAATGGAATTGCCCTCCAAAAGTTTCTTCAAATCCCCTGTCGGTTTCTCCTCAGTTTATAGGTTTTAGTCCTTCCAACAACGGAAAGTTTGGATCTCCTCTAGTATCTGTCCACCACTAACGCGCATGTACGGATTAACGACATTCTAAATTATCCAAAATGTTAAATCTAACCTAACTAGGGGCGTTCATAGGCAGCGGAGGGGGGGATTAAACCATTATTAATTTAATAATTTTTCACATCTTTAATTATTGGATTTTATAATCTGTTCTACAATTATTTTAATTTTGTAGACGGGTGGGGGGGGGTTGACTACTTTGTAATTTTGGAAAAGTCTGTAATTGTTTGCAAAAGTTGTCTGGAAATTATAACAATTTTCTACACGTTTTATTTACAATTTTTTTTTGCAGTTATCGTGCAAATTTTCCAATTTTGGTGTATATGTTACCGTGAAAGCGTATTGTTAGGAAATGTATACAATTTTCCTTATTTTCAGGTTAAAGTTTCGATTTTTTGGTATCATTCGCTTCCTCTCGAATTTAGATTTGCATTTCTGCAAAAAAATACCTAGGTCGTAGATCTTTTTCGGGCGCTGAGCGCGCCGCTAACTTTAATTACATTTCCGCCCACTTTTATGGAGCTACCTTTGGCGCTGTCGAACGGATCGCAAAAAATAATGCACCGTCGCCGAGTCGACTATATTACGAACAACTTTCTTACCAAAGTTTTTTCCCAAAGATAAATCGATTAGGAATTATCGCGATATATCGTACAAATTAAAAACGGCAATCCCTAGTAATTCTTTACTTTTTTTAATTTTTATTTTTTATTTTAAGAAATAATAATCAAAATTAAAAAAAAATAACTTAAAAATAAAAATTTCCATCTTTTATTAATTTAATAATTTTTAAAATCTTTAATTATTGGATTTTATAATATTTTCTTCAATTATTTCAATTTTAATTTTGTAGACGGGGGGGGGGAAGGGGTTGACTACTCTGCAATGTTGCAAAAGTTGTCTGGAAATATTTACAATATTTTTTGCAGGTATCGTGCAAATTTTCCAATTTTGGTGAAAAAATTTTTTTCAGGTGTGAATCCTCCGAATTTTTCATTTTCTGGATTGTCTGTATTTAGAGGTGGTAATTTTCATTTTTTATTTTAAGAAATAATAATCAAAATTAAAAAAAAAACTTAAAAATTAAAAATCAAAATTTCCATGTTTTATGTTCTTTTTTTAATTTCGCAGCGAAACTTTAAAAAACTTAGATCATATCTATATTCTTAAAGTACCTAACTAAAAAATGCACAAAACACTTTTTAGAACTAAAAACTTGTGAAAATTTGAGCGCTTCTTTTAATTTAAATAAAAATTGTATTATTATATTATTCTGTTTTTCGACGTCTTGTGACATTGTCCGATTCTCTGCCTGTGTTCATGCATTGCGTATTGAAAATGTGTAACGACCACAGAGGACCTACAGCTTAACGTGGATTCCAAACCACAGAAATAGACGATTTTGATACTGTCCACTTTGATCAGGGAAGTTTTAAACACGAAAATTTAACGAATTGCAGTGGTCCAAATGCTAACCATAGATGATAAAAAATCAGCAAGATTGCATACCGATTTCTTGTGTTATTTTGAAAATATGAATACTCTTCATTGTGAAACATCAATATAGTGATATAATACAGATAACCGGGGGGGGGGGAGTTTTTCAAGATTTTCTACTGTGATTGCAGAACGGGGGCGAAAGAACCTTTAGTGGCAAAAGCCTGTATCATCATCGATAACCGAATCAGTGCGGCCAAAACACGATTTTTGTCTATCTATTTGTTCATAACATAATTTTTTTATGCCACTGCCACTTAAAAATCGGCCTATGAGCCTATGGACCGATTTTTTTGGTTAGTTTTGCAAGGCGCAAGGGCAGTGGCCTCCCAATTATTCATTACTCAATTTTTGTTGAAGTCTTGATTGGGACAGTTTACATTCCTCTTAGATTTCACAAATTTGGGTAACTTGAAATCTCGTTGATCCATCATGCGCGTCACTGACAAATAATTGAAGGGCCTAGTGGAAAAAGTAGTTAAGTCACTTTTTTTCAATTTGTTGATTTTTATACTAATTTGTAGAGAATAAATGCCGCAATGTGTAAATGTGCTCAACTACAAATTGAAAAAAAAGTGACTTAACTACTTTTTCCACTAGGCCCTTCAATTATTGAAGAAACCAAAGCTGAATCTCGTTAATCCATTCATGCGCGGCAGTGGTAGATGGCCAACTGAGGAAATCCGAAAATTTTCTACAAAATAGATTTTTCAGAATATACTTCAGGTAATTCAGGTGTAATGTAAGGAAATTTTATTCGAAAATAAGAATTATTAAGGAGTTTTTCTTCTAAATAAAATTCATTTTACCTTTCTTGGATTGATTTTTAATTTAGGGAAAATTAAAAATATTATTCTTGTAGAGAATTTTATGCTCTTCAATTTTGGTGTGATGCAAATTTTCGGTAAAAATTAAATTAAGCGAGTTATCGACGAAAGACTGCGTTGGAGGGACTAAAATTTCCAATTGGGAAGAAACCCACCGAGGATTTTGACAGACTTTGGGGGTTCATTGAGCCACATAATATTCATGTCTGCAATCCAGAGATTGATAAAATGCATGAGAATGAATATTTGAAATACAAAATTTTTCGAAATACAATATTTCAAATGCCAAATACATTTAATTTTTTTAATATTTAACGAGTTTGTATTATTTATTCCAATTACATTTATTTGAAATTCATTAATTTGTAGTTTGAAATTTTAAATGTATTATACGAAGTATAACAAATATACAAAATCTATTGTTAATTTCTATTTAGCGAAGAGATGTCGGCCGCCCAAGAAAGCGTTGGAACGATCAATGAAGTCGGAACAGACAAACATTGCCTGTACCTTGAAAGGAAGAAGCAGAAGAATTTGTATTTAAAATACAAAATACATTTAAAATTTTGATTTGAAATATAAATTTATTACAAGTGCATGTAATTATTGGGATACTACGCAGTCCTGGCAAGCTTTTAGGCATTTTTGCGACTTCCTTGCCTGGATTAGCCGACAAATTTAAAGAGATATATTTTGTAGAGAATTTTATGCTCTAAAATTAATTTTCCGTAAAAATTAAATTAAGCGAGTTATAGGCGAAAAACCGCGTTGAAAGGCTACGATCCTCAATTGAGGAAGAACCATTTAACCATTTTTTCGGCTTCTTGACTGGACTATACTATCAACAATAGGGATGAACTATAAAAATATCAGCAAAACGGAAAACCTATTTAATTATAAACAGTGTAGTATAATTCCAAGTGTTTATCAAGGATAATGAAGAAGTTAATCAAGATCAAATCTGGAATAGAGAGCAGGGTGGTATCGACTCGATATGGTGGAATATCCACATATCGCTAAAAACTTAGCAATATAATAGGAAAGGCAATAACAGAAAATAAGTTCTATGTTGCATCAGATAAACAAACCTTATGGGAGTTTTGGAAACACCTGATGAAGTTTAAAAGGTTATCAATAAATGACTCTACTGCATTGGAAGGCGGAATAAATGGTTTGAGCCCCAATCACGGACTTCTTAAAAATCCGATGCACCAATACAGATGAAGAATTAGAATAATAAAGCAATTTAATACCTTTTCAGCTACAACAAACCGTTCTAAAACTTCCATAATGTTCGCCAATCTGATGCAGATGATTCAGAATAGGTAAAAGTAATCTTAAATAGTTTGGAAACACGGTAAGGTTGAATGAACCGAGATGGCCCAAAAGGATATTCCGAAAAGATATCGTGTAGGAAGAGGACGTATAGGCAATCCGGAATCTTACGTATGTGGTATAAACCGGATGTTGATAAATATATTCGGATATTCAGAACAGATAATAATCTGAAACAATTAAGCACTATATTATGTTGATAGTAATTGATATAAACGCTTTATTACATTTCTGATAAAATATCACAACCGGGAAATTTGCAAAAAAAACCCTAATTGGTACAAATGTTAATTTTGATGGGAAAAATGTTGACAAACATCAAAATTTTACATTGTTATTGTTGTACAACAAAACGTAATGGTTCAGCTTCAATTACCCGAAACCAAGTTGTTTTCCTAAAAAGTTGACGTTTAATTTCTAATGAATTGATATAATTGGTTAATTTCGATAATAATAATAAATTATGAAACTCACGATTTCAAATGCAAAATTGGTTGTCACAGTAGTTCACAACTGGTAATTTAATTATTATGCAAGACGACAAAAATTAGGTTAATAGTTTAAGTTATCTCAAAAAGCCTATAGCACTTAGCAAAACATAACAGTTAACTCTACCAAATTATGATGAAACTTTCTTTAATTTGAAGGTTAAATAATTTTCAGGTTTGATGTTATTAACTGAAAAGCTGCCGTTTTCAGGCACACGAAGGTATTTAAAAATAATTTACTTACCATTTTTTCGGATAATTTTCAATAAGGTAGTTAAAATTGTTTCTTGGGTTCCATTCACGTTTGTCACAAAAAACACATAATCACGTTTTCGATCGCGTGGTATTTTGTTATAATGTACCTATCACACCGTCAACTTTCTTGCAATTGAATAAGAAGTAGAAGAAGAAGAACCACGTCTGGTAGAACCCCACCAGAAGTTGTAATACGTCTGAGGTTCCATTTATTGCTACACCCAGCTACACCATTACCATCAACTACAAGACGTTCTACTTTTACATGTCGTATTTATTTCGAAGAACTTATCAATTTGTTCGCAAAAAATTACTACCAATTATTCCAGACATTAATTAATTCAGACATGTTAACTTGAAAATATGGAATTATTGACCCACATTTTTAGGCCAATAAAATCATCGATTTGTCAAACGGGCGTTGTTCTTAATTTGTTGATCTAATATTATTATGTAACGTCGATTCTTAAATAATCAAATTAATTCAATATGTGGACTGGAAATTTTCTCTATTGAGGTAGTCAGTTTTTACCACCGAGGTGTAATCTATCAGTGTATTACACTTACCGTGCTTCGGATCCCACGTTAAATAGTAGGTCCTCTATTATTTTTAAGTCCAGAATTTGTTGACCTGGTGCATTTTTTCAGACAAATGATATTTTATGTAATTTTCTTGTCGCCCAGCATCTCTTCTTGAAAGTTAACAGCACAGTTTTATATAAATTGCAGCGTTATTACGTTGTAGGCTGAACCAAATTACTTTGATTGTCAATATAATCATGTTATTAGCTTGCAAACCTAGTACTATATTAAATAATACCGTTGCAAATATATCAAGTGTGACTTAGAAATGTCAATTAGACGAATCACTTGAATTATTTTTGCTTTCTATAAGTTTGGAAGGATATCAAATTACTCTTTTAGGGATCAATTTTGAAAAAAAATTCGCGATGATTTTATTTTCTTACAGCAATAGCACATAAACTATCGATATTTTCAAAAATTCTTTCGGATGAAAGTTGTGTGAAATTTTATTCCTTATAATATTAGTCTTATGGATTTTGATCGTAGAATGAATGGTTTGAGCGGAAATTAAAAAAAGGACGTTTAAGAATCTTGAATATCGCGAATTTTTATCCAAAGATATGGTTTTTTTATTATATCACTAAAACCATAAGTTAAATCAAAAAATGTTATAATTAAAAGATATGTAGAATTAATTATCTAATCTATGATTTTTTTTTTCTAATATAATCTGATTTTGCGGAAATTTAATAAGAACATTTCAATATTTGAGTATCCACAATTTATACCAAAATGAGTTCCTAACCAATATCATTGAAACCAACAGTTGAATCAAAAAGTTTTGCAATTATTAAAAGTAGTGCAAAATTTTATCCTCTATGATATTCTTCTAACAGAATTTGGTCATAGGGTGAATGGTTTTAGCGGAAATTAAACAAAATCATTTAAAAATGTTGAATATCTATGATTTATCCAAAAATATTATTTTCTTTTAATATATCATCGAAACTAAGAGTTGAATCAAAAAATTTTGCACTTAAAAATTGTGTGCAATTTTATTCTCTATAATATTAGTCTAATATATTTTCATCGTGGGATGAATAGTTTTAGGAGAAATTAAAAAAATACATCTAACAACATGGAATGTCCATGAATTTTCCAAAAGTTTTTTTTTTATTTTAAGAATATCACTGAAACCACGAGTTGAATCAAGAAAATTTGCAATTAAAAGTTGTGTACAATTTTATTCTATATAATATTACTTTAATACATTTTAATCATAGGATGAATAGTTTTAGGGTAAATTAAAAAAATACATCTGAAAACCTTGAATGTTATTCATGAATTTTACAAAAATGTTTTTTTATTTTAAGAATATCACTGAAACCACGAGTTGAATCAAGAAATGTTGCAATTAAAAGTTGTGTACAATTTTATTCTATATAATATTACTTTAATACATTTTAATCATAGGATATATAGTTTTAGGGTAAATTAAAAAAATACATCTGAAAACCTTGAATGTTCATGAATTTTCCAAAAATGTTTTTTTATTTTAAAAATATCACTGAAACCAAGAGTTGAATCAAAAAAATTTGTAATTAAAAGTTGTGTACAATTTTATTCTATCTAATATTAGTTCAATACATTTTAATCGTAGGATGAATAGTTTTAGGGTAAATTAAAAAAATACATCTGAAAACCTTTAATGTTATTCATGAATTTTCCAAAAATGTTTTTTTATTTTAAGAATATCACTGAAATCACGAGTTGAATCAAGAAAATTTGCAATTAAAAGTTGTGTACAATTTTATTCTATATAATATTACTTTAATACATTTTAATCATAGGATGAATAGTTTTAGGGTAAATTAAAAAAATACATCTGAAAACCTTGAATGTTATTCATGAATTTTACAAAAATGTTTTTTTATTTTAAGAATATCACTGAAACCACGAGTTGAATCAAGAAATGTTGCAATTAAAAGTTGTGTACAATTTTCTCTGCAATAATATTTAGTCTATTTCATTTTAATCGTAGGATAATTGGTATTAGCGGAAATTAAAAAAAAACATAAAAATCCAGAAAATCATGATTAGAGATGAGATTTTTAGGTCGTATAAATGTTATACCAGAAAGCGTTAAAGGGTTAATTGATACACGGCCCCGTTTCTTCTTTCTTTTTCATACAGCATAACTTTCGAACGGGGCCGTGTATCAATTAACCCTTTAACGCTCTCTGGTATAACATTTATACGACCTAAAAATCTCATCTCTAAATGATTATTTATCCGAAGATAGTATTTTTCTTATATCACTGAAACCTTAAATTGAATCCAAAAAATTTGTAATTTAAAGTTGTGTAGAATTATACTATCTATAATTTTCTTCTAATACAATTTGATCGTAAGATCAATGGTTTTTGCGGAAATTTAATAAAACTTTTAAAAATCGTGAATATCCACGATTGATCCCAAAATATGTTTTTACAACAGTATCGCGAAAACCAGGATTTGAATAAAAAAATTTGCGATTAAAAGTTGTAGGGAACTCTATTCTCTGATATTCTGCGAATATAATTTGATCGTGGGATGACTGGTTTTTGCGGAATTGAATCAAAAAAATCTTCAGATGTATCCATGATTTCTTCAAAAATATTATTTTCTTAGATCACTGAAATCATGAGTTAAATAAAAAAAATGCAATTAAAAATAATGTAGAATCCTTTGTAATATTGTTTTAATATAATTTGGTCGTCAAGTGAATGGTTTTCTCGAAATTTAAAAAGAAAATATTTAAAAATTATGAATATCCACGATTTTTCCAAAAATATTATTTTCTTTTAAGAATATCACTGAGACCATGAGTTTAATCAAAAAAATTTCCAATTAAAAGTTATGCAGAATTTTATTCTCTATAATAATTGTCTAATCGTAAGATGAAAGGTTTTAGCGATAATTTAATAACATTTAAAAATCTTGATTATCCATGATTTCTCCAAAAATATTATTTCCATTTAATATCACCGAAACCACGAGTTTAATCAAAAAAATTTGCAATTGAAAGTTGTGTAAAATTTTATTCTCTATAATATTGTTCTAATATAATTTGATCAAAGGGTAACTGGTTTTTGCGGAATTTAAAAAAACTTTTAATAATCTTGAATATCCATAATTTCTTCCCAGATATTATTTTCTTATAATAATATCAGTGAAATCATGCGCGAAATCAAAAAATTTTGCAATTAAAAGTTATGTGGAATTTTATTCTCTATAATGTTGCTCTAATATAATTTGGTCGTACAATTAACGGTTTCTACGTAAATTACAAAAAAGCAATTAAAAATCTTGAATATTTATTGTACAGTTTTGAATAATAATAATATCGTAAAATTAAATATTTCTTAAAAACCTTGAATATCCACGATTTATAAAATATAGTTAAAACCGTGTTTTTTTTAATATTACGATTTTCTTATACAGGATATCCCCACGATCAATTTAATCCTCTTAGGTGGTGTTAGAAGACACTTTTAGTCTAAATTTTGAAGCAATTAATTTTAATTTAACAATTTAATTTGTACTTTTTTAATTTAAGTAGCCATAACACCGAAATTATTGATTTTTGAGTATTAATGGTTCAGATCATTTTTAAAGAATCTTAAATTATCTACAAACTAGATAATAACTATTTATTGTCTAAAATCAACGGCTTTCGAGGTATAGGCTAAATTAAGTAAAGAAATGTAAAAAAATACTAAGTTCTATTTTTTGTTTTTTTGCAAACCCCTGTACCTTTTAAGCCAAACGTTTTTCAAAAAATTAACGCCCTTTTTCTGATAGAAAATTTAACAGGTTTCAACGTTAGGTTATTAAACTTTTTTGAAAAATCAATCCATTTCAAAGAAATACTGGAATTAGATGGGAAAACTGTAGTTTTTCACTGTACAAGCAAATATAAATAATCAGTGGCGACTGGCGAATTTTTTAAAGGGGAGGGGAGCACTACATTTTAAAGTAATGGAAAACTATAAATTTTTACATATTTTTATTTTACTTCCAGAATAATTTAATTCCAAAGAATCTTTAATCCATAACCGTTAGGATAAACGCATAAACATTTAAGAAATTTTGTCAAGTTTACTACATGAAAGTTGTAGCCCATTAAATTTGCTATTCGGAAAGGGTCTTCCATTTTTTTTTGGCGAAACGTTTCTTTTAAAAGATACAGAGTTTGCAAAAATTAAAAGAAATTAAATTTAGAACTTTTCACATTTCTTTAGTTCATTTGACCCATAACTCGAAAACCGTTGAATTTTTGTACATAATTTCACATCCTTTAAAAAAAGTAATGAAATATTAAGATTAATAGTTTCAGTGTTATGGCCATTCGAAGGTTAAAATTTAAAAAAATTACTTAAAAGGGGAAATCATCCAAAGGTGCCAAAAGCTTTTCTTCTATCACCCCCTAAGAGAGTCACATCGGTCGCGGGGACCCTGGTATATTAAATCAAAATTTTAAAATTACCAAGTTAATTTTATTCTTTTTATACATCCTCTAATTTCATTTAATTTTTAAATTTAAGCTACAATTCAAAACGAATCCCGTTTCTCTAAAAAGAAATCAATTATTATTCCATTATCAATAAATTAATTATTATATCTCGTGTAATATAAAAGTAAAAACACCGACGAATGAATCCTATAATTTTTCATAAGAATGATAACATTGTTCGTTTTCCACATGAATTGGTGACCGTATGTAATTTTTTAGGCTCGCTACTTATTATATTTTCATGCAAAAAAAAAAATTTCTCGAGTGGTTACAGTCAACTTTCTATAATTTCCTATTACAAATTTTTAATGGTCCTTGCTTTTTCTAGGAACTACACAAGAAAGTACGCTCAAATACTCTTCGAGTTCAAATCTTATTTATACAATCGGATTAATTCAAAATTTTACATAAACGATTATATTTTTGCAAGTCTGATTCTCATAAACAGTGAGCTTATAAATTTAAATTTAATATTAAAAAAAGAATATTTTAAAGAACACTTTTGGTGTTATTAAAAAAAGAGTGTGAAAGTTACGTGCAAAAACCTAGGCCATTTCCATCATTAATGCGATTTATTCAAATCAATTACAAACTCCTACATTCAAGTAATTGCGCAATTGAATAGGTGAGAAAAGGATACCATTTAATATCTCATTATATAAACAACTTTCTCTATTATATTTTACCACAAATTCAATAAATAATTCTCATTATCTATATATATAAAAATGGGGGTACGGTCCCCTAACCCTGGCCGCTCCAAATAAATTGAAAATTTCCTATTGCAAAGAGGAAGGTTTATATAGTTTACTGATATAATTTAAACTTGAGAAGGTATTATCAAAATTTTGAGTTAATCGATTTTGAAGTTTGCAAATTTACATGTAAAATTAACGAGATTCCCGCGCGTCGCTCATTCTGTTGACAGTCCGTGCAGTTATAATGACCCTAACACTTAAAGTATTTCGCACCGGCGAACTTCTCGCGTTCGCGTACGCTCACGACCTTGACGTAATCATGGTCAATGAAACCCACTTCAGAGCCGGCCAACTGGTAAAACTCCCTTGCTATTCACTATACAGGAACGTTCGCGACGGACGCGGCGGCGGAACCGCAATCTACGTAAAAACGTCCATTGAACACATAGCAATACCGATCCCCGATCTAGAGAACCTTGAAGTCACCACGGTGAGCATCCACACCGCACATCACGGTTGGTTGCAACTCTCCTCAGTTTACAACCGCCCCCAGAAACGCATCCTTAAAGAGGACCTAGAAACCCTCCTTGAAGGCCCCGACGCGAAGATCATCGCCGGCGATTTCAATGCTAAACACTCCAACTGGTTGTGTAGAAACACAAATCACGTAGGACGTGACCTACTTTCACTAGCAAACGAGCTGGACTTCGCGATCATCGCTCCCACCTCCCCCACTCACTACTCTTACGCAGGTACGCCGTCCATCCTGGACATAGCCATTTTCAAAGACGTACAACTCCAATACGACATCTCCACCAGCGAAGAGCTAAATTCGGACCACTTCGCGGTCCTACTGACACTCGGACCGCTGTTACCCCCAAAGGGCCCTCCCACGCGAACGATAACAGACTGGACCTCTTTCAAAGACACTCTTTCAGAAAATCTTGGACCAATCCCTTTCTTTGAGTCCTCCACTGACCTAGACCAATTCATTGCCAATTTCCAAGAAAATATCAAAAAATCCGTGGATGAAGCTTCATTTGAAGTCAACATCACAGACGTCAGAGACAAACTCACCCCCTCCCTAAAAGATCTTATCAGAGCCAAAAACCGCGCGAGGAAACTCGCTAGGCGAACTCGCAACCCCGACGACCAAAGGACATACAACCGACTCAAAGAACAAGTAGATGACAAAATCAAAGAATTTCACGACAATGAGTGGTTAGACACCATCAACTCCCTATCATTTAATGACATGTCCGCCTCCCTCCAGGGGAAAAGAAAACCCCCATCCCAATTCTCACCCGCCCCTATGGCACCATTGCCAGAAGCGATCTTGAAAAGGCTGAAATCTTCGCCGACAGTCTTCAAGCACAATGCTCCCCAAACACCACAAGATTAGACCAAGACCATATCAATTCGGTCGAAAATTACGTCACCACCACTCTAAACACCACCGATGACACACATATCACCCCCGCCTCCCTCACGGAGGTCACTTTTGCCATTAAACATCTCAAAAAGAGAAAAGCCCCAGGTCCCAACGGCATCACCAACACCGCCCTCAAAGAACTCCCCCAAAAAGCCAAAGTAGCCATCACCGGCGTAATCAATGCATGTTTTCGATTTAACTACTACCCACAAATTTTGAAAACCGCTGACGTAGTGGTAATCCCCAAACCCGGACAAAATCTCAAATGCCCGAAAAGTTACAGACCAATCAGCCTGCTCCCCTCAATCGGAAAAGTAGTTGAAAAAGTCATTCTCACCCGCCTCCAAGAAGCCATGTTCGATAACAGTATCATTCAAAACGAGCAATTTGGCTTTCGTGCTGGACACAGCACCACCCACCAAGCCCTCCGACTAGTTGAGCACGTCACGCAGGCACTCAACAAAAAAGAATTCACTGGCCTAGTGCTACTGGACGTATCGAAAGCGTTCGATAAGGTCTGGCACGAAGCCCTCCTGTTCAAAATGCTTCACTCTAAAATTCAACTTCCACTAGTCCGACTTATCGCCTCCTACCTCCAGGACAGAAAACTTCAAGTCAAACTCATGAACACTAGATCCACAGATCGCCCCATTACCTCCGGGGTCCCCCAAGGCTCAATCCTTGCAGCTTCACTGTTCAACATCTTTATGAGCGACATCCCAACCCCTTCCGATCCCGCAACAAAAATCTCATTATACGCAGATGACACTGCAATATACACGTCCTCAATCCACCCGGACATAGCCACAACCCGCCTCCAGGAAGCGACCAACGATCTTGAAAGATGGTACGAAACTTGGCGCATCGAGGTTAACTCGAGCAAAAGTTCCGCGATCATGTTCCGAAATCGCTGCAAGCCTCACAACTCCAGCGTCTGGATGTTTGAGGAGCAAATCCCCTGGAAAACCAAGGTCAAGTACCTTGGAATCACCATGGACCGACGTCTCAATTGGAACGCTCACATTACCACTGTCACCGGTAAAGCCAAATACCTCTTTAACAAATTGTTCGTTCTCATGAACAAAAATAGCACCATGGCCCCCGCTAACAAGCTAAGAATCTACAAATCCATAATCCGCCCAACAATGACATACGCCTCCCCATTCTGGGGCTACGCACGCCCCAGGGCCATAAATAAACTTCAAGTCGTTCAAAATAAAAACCTTCGAGCTATTTTCAGCGCTCCCTTCTACGTCACTAACAAACGACTCCACGCAGACGCCAAACTAGATGTCATTAACACCCTAAATCGCAAACACGCCACAAATCTCTACAACAAATCCAAATTTTCAGAAAACCCACTTGAATCAATTAGGCCAATACAACACAGACAACTTCTTTATCCCCCGACCCAAATCACTACTGATCACGGATAAATCCTGACCAAAATCCCCCCCCTGCACATATTAACGTATGTTCACAGGTCTAAATTACACAAATTCTCTTCGAAAGTGAATTAATTCACTAGATTTGTGTAATTTTTCGTTCAATTTCCATAAGCTTCGACAAGACACCCCCCCCCCCCCAGAATAGCATCCTCACTGCAACTCCTCTAGTCGCCAATTCTGACTAGCTCCAAGTAGAAGCCACACACATCGAGGACACCAATAGAAATTAATCCATAATTTCTACTCTTCGAATTAAGGATTCTACTGTATCGGTAAACGTAAAACTTTCTTTTTCTTCATATATTTCACATTCACAGACACAGCCCAGGTATTTACCAGCCAGTTCGCCAAGCGCCAACACCCAGGGACCCACCGGTCTCTACAACTTCCAACGCCAGACAAGCCAACATCACCTTTTTATTTAGAAACAAAATCGCCAATTGGCAAAGATTTAGAGATCAATTAAATCAAAATTTAATTCATTCCGGCGTCCTTCAGACAAATTTCGAAAACATTACTTCCGATTCTTTGGATCGCGCGGTGGAAATTTTCACCGGGGACATCAGGAATTCCTGCATGTCCTCGATGAAAATAAGGGGCAACGCTCGCCCCTACAATCCGTGGTGGACCAAAGAATTGGAAGAGCTAAAACGTAAGTGTATCAGGGCCCATCACCGTGTTCACTCCGGTCTTCAAAAGGGTCTCGATATTTCGTGGCTCTTAGAAGACCAAAAGGAGCTCAGGCAAGAATACGGGGACCTGATACGCTCTACGTCGCGAGAAAATTTTAGACAATTTTGTACAGGGCAGCACCAAGAAAGTGTGTGGTCGTTGACCAACAGATTGATCAAGGACGCACCCGTTAGACGGCCTCCGTTTACTTTAATGTGCGACAACAGGTTCACCGACGACAGCGATGAGACAGCGATAAAGCTCCTGTCTCACTTCTATCCTGACGACGACGTCGACAGTACATTACGACACAGAGAACTGCGACTGATGTTTGATATGCCCTACGTATGCGATACCGAAGATGAGGTAGAATTCACGGAAGGCGAGGTGTTGGAAGCATTAATTACAATGAGTCCAAACAGAGCACCGGGTGTTGATAATCTTACGTCGGATATTTGCGTCGCGTTTGCGGAGGCTCACCCCGAATTCGTTACTGGCCTGATGAATGCATGCCTCAGAACCGGATATTTTCCGAAACCTTGGAAGAGGGCCTTCGTTAAGATATTGCCTAAACCCAATAGGTCCGATCCGACGGACTTATCTGCGTTTAGGCCTATCGGCCTTCTTCCGGTTTTCGGGAAGTTGTTGGAGAAGCTGTTCACCAAAAGACTTACGTTCTTTGGTGAGCAACGCGGGGCATGGAATTCCAGACAGTACGGATTTAGGGCGCAGACCTCGACGATCAACGCACTAAACGACGCCATCACGATCATCCGACGTGAAAAAGGTCTTAAACATCTGGTCTTGGGTGTATCCTTGGACATAAAAGCGGCGTTCGACAACGCTTGGTGGCCGGCACTATTCAACAGACTGCGTAACATTGCATGTCCGCCGAACTTATATAATCTCCTTAAGAGTTATATCGCAAATCGGTCTGTTGAGCTGGCCTACGGTGACGGAAAGTCGCACAAGCTTATGACAAAGGATGCATACAAGGCTCTGTTTGCGGTCCCACTTTTTGGAATATTATATTGGACGAACTACTCGACATAGGATTACCGGATGGATGTCATCTGCAAGCTTTTGCAGATGACGTACTTCTTATCGTGAGTTCGTCCAATGTAACGCAAATGGAGGAGCGTGCCAACAAAGCACTGTGTGCCATCAACGAGTGGGGCGCTGGGGTTAAATTGACTTTCAGCGCTCCAAAAACTCAAGCTATAGCCTTCACTCCAAAGACCAAACTTTGTAACATCGTTTTTGGAAACAAAATTCTTACTTTCGAACCTTTCATCAAAATTCTTGGTATTATTTTAGATCAAAATTTGAAATTCGTCGAGCACGTAAAGTATATTTTAGTAAAGTGCAATAAAATTTATAAAAATTTGTGTGGGTACGTTCGACCGACGTGGGGTATCAATCCACGTAACGTGGAGACGATATACCACGCGGTCATAGAACCCACAATTACTTATGGGGCATACATCTGGAGTGGAGTGCTTAAGTACAAATATGTGCTTCGTTGGCTACGATCCTTCCAAAGGGCATTCGCCATTAGGGCTACGCGCGCGTTTCACACGGTGTCCGCGATATCTGCGTTCGCCTTAGCTGGATTTATTCCGATCGAGCTAAGGATCGGGGAGGTGGCAAGGGTAGAGCAGGTAAAGATGGAAGGGTCTTTCGATCGACTTCCTAACGACGTGGTCTTGGAGAGTCGGGTGCCATCTGCGGGATTGTTACATCCCAGTCAGAGGCAGACGATCTCATACGGTAAGGGCAACGATTCGGAGGAAGTCGACCGAATACGCGAAGGCATTGGTGTGGCTATTTTTACCGATGGCAGCAAGTTGGAAGGCGGGGAGGTCGGCTCGGCGATCGTCATATACCGAGGGGCTCGGCCGGAAACCCACAAGTACCGTTTAAACGGTGCTTGTAGTGTGTTTCAAGCTGAGCTATATGCGATCGACCAAGCCCTGGCTTGGATCTCCTCCAGGAGAATTGCCTCTGCGGGTATATTCTCCGATAGCCTATCCTCCCTTGCGGCCATCGCTAGAAGAAGCAACACAATGCCCCTTGTCAACTCCATCCATCGGACCCTGCTCGAGCTGAAGAACCGAACGATCGTCAGGTTTGTGTGGGTAAGGGCTCATTGCGGGATCGGAGGGAACGAGGTTGCCGATCAATGTGCCAAAGACGCAGCTGTCTCGCACAGCCGTTTGGCATACAACCAGTTTCCTCTTAGCTACGCAAGAAGGGTGATTCGTCTTGAGTCGGCATGTAATTGGGAAACCGAATACATAAATGCCGTCCAAGGTTCGACCACCCGGCAGCACTTACCTACACTGCAGGACGTCCGCTCGTTTCGAGGCGCTTTTGATACCTCTTTCGAGTTAACGCAGATATTATCGGGCCACTCGTTCGCGCGCGATTATCTCTTTAGATTTAAGATCAGCCCTACTGACGTGTGCCCGTGCGATTCAAAAAGTGTGCAGACTCTGCGACATTTATTAGTCTACTGTCCCAGATACCACGTCCCTCGTTTCCGTCATTGTCTCCTTTGCTCCCACAAAAATGTACCCCCTTTTAATATTGTTCTCATTTGTAGTCATCCCAATCTTGTAAAATCATTTTTTTCTTTAATTAAATCAGTCATATCCTCCTTGAAGTCATTTAACTCCACCGTGCCTTAATTTGGTCTCAAGGGTCCAAATTATACAATTAACTTCTTACAAAATTCAAAATTATTTAATCATTTATACATAACAATTATATATTGCTAAAAATTTATTCAATCACTAACTATTATTTCCAATACTAATTTTATTAGTTGTTGCCTGCGAGGATACGTTCTGCCTACGCAGACTGCTTGATGGCTGTCCGCGGGCACCGAGTCAAATCGGTTGTCCAAAGATGGTCATCGGATTGGCTGCGGCGACAGAACGGCCCTCGTAGTTATGCCTTCGCTTTGGTCCGGGATCCCATTTCGACTCGACCATCGTAACATCACCAACGGTGGTTGTAGTTGTGTTTAGTTGGGGGGCTCACCTGTAACCCACAGATGTAGTGTGTACGGTTATGGACCAGATTATTCATTTCACTTGATTATTCGTTACTTTTATTTTTGCTAATCATTTTATATATTGTCGTTTTAATTATTATTTTGTTTTACCATGTTTCCTTAGTTAACGTTCCATTTTATATTATTCGTTCCATTTTATTTAATGTTTATTTACTTAGTTAATATTGTATCGATTCGCAATAAATTCGCTGATGGGGCGGTTTAGCCCCTGAAGCAAAGAGGAAAAAAAAAAACATCAGATGAAGGAGAAGGCCGGCTACGCCGGGATGCTCCATCAAAGACATATCAGGTAAAGGTAAAGGTTCGCACCGGCAGATGCAGCTCGTCTCTCGTACATGTAACATCGATTATTTTTTGTTTTTACGCTATTTTTTGGGGGTGAAACATGTAATAGTTTACTGCCCCATACCGCAACTATACTTTTTAATGCTATTTCAAGGGTCTCTAAGCTCCCGGTTTCATTTATCCCGGTTTTTTTTATGGGAGGCGCCTTCTCGTAAGTTTAGCATAGTAACCAGAGTCAAAACCGCCCTGGAGGGGTGCAGAGCGGAGCGGAGCGCAGCGGCGCCCCGAAAGGGTAGGTTTTGACGATGAATAAACGATAAACCTCCCTATCGAATGCACACCCCAAAAATCGAAGAAAAATTCGCTAAATTTACGTACTTTCAAATTGATTTTTCTCGAAATTTTATGTATACGAGTATCATCTCGAGTGAAAATTTTACAGTATACTCTATAAACCTTCCTCTTTGCTATAGGAAAATTTTAAATTTTTTTGGGGTGACCAGGGTTAGGTCACCGTCCCCGTGCAAAAATTCGCAAAGGAAAGTTGATTTTGAGTAGCCTGCCTTCCTTTAAGGAATTAAAAAACAATAATGAATGCTGTCAAGCTGTCAACCGATCGACAATACAAATACGCGTGCACGTGCTTTACGTTTCTATTTGACCAATCTTAACCAAATTTGGTGTAAAAGTTATTTACAACGCTACGAAAAACATAGGCTACTTTAGAACCTTGGAGTGAGGCCGAACAACCACGGTCTACACGTATGGTTACGATTTCCCCGAGGCCGAACAACCACATCCGACACGGTCTAGATGGCTAAAGGCGGCCGGTAGGCCGACTGTGCCAGCTAGTATTTTATACAAGAAAATCGTACATTAATTAATTACACATTTCAAATTTAATTGACGCAGCGCCATCTGCCGTGAAAACGTGCAACCCCATTTTAATCATTACCCTTAAAAAATTTGTATTTTAAATAAGTATATTGTTTGTAAAACTGAAATTAGATTATAGGGGTGGTTGCAATTTAGAAAAAAAAATCAAAAGGTATAGATAGGTCTAACTATTTGATTAAGGCAGTCACAAATGTTACCCACTCCTAAATGCGATCCCACTACTGCTCGACACGGGGATATTTGCTGCTGGGCCCCCCAACCCGCGCGTTTCATCCCTCTTTAACCAACCTGGTTATTCCAGATTCCTCTGGAGTAACCATATTGATGCCAAGCGTAGCGTGGACACCCGTCAACGTGGTATAACATGTGACAGGACTCCTCATCTCAAGCCATCCACTATACCCGACCCCCCAACAGCTAAGGTTACAGGAGTACGCCACACTCCCAGTCGAAATATTTTCCACTTTTTTGTCATAATATATTATGTTACCGTCAAATATTTAAATTTTTAAAAGTTTCATGTAAAGGGCAAAATAGGCCGAAAAAGTGAAATAATTACTTAAGAGCTCATATTTGGTTTCCAGACCCTTAATAGTTGAAAATTAAGATCAGAGAAATTTCCACCTGTCCGATGGATGCAACAGCCCTTTTTTGGCGAAAATCTACCCAAATGGGAAGCCTGCACCGGTTTTTCCTCATTTTTCTTCCAAACCGTTAGTCGCACGAAAATAATAATTGGAATGGATATATGTATCATTTAATTCTACGTTGAAAGTGCCCTATTGCCTTTTGGCTAATTTCCCCCAACTTTCGCAAACAACGTTTAAAGTTGAGGTAACAGTGCAAAATAAATCGTTTTTTATCTGAACATAAACATTAAGAATTAAATAATTAAAATTTTGGTATTATGAATAAATGAATTTATTTCAAGTTAAATTTGATAAGTAGGTGATATTAAATTTATTTAGATATCTTCAATACGAAGTAGATAACAAACTTATCTACTGCTTGCATAGTAAAATGATGAACGAAATTCGCTACTTGTGTTTACCACAAATAATTCCATAAATAATTCTCATTATATTGTATACAAGAAAATACAATAAAATCGTACATTAATTAGTTGGATATTTCAAATTTTATTGACGTAGCGCCATCTGCCTTAAAAATGCGCAACTACATTTTAATCATTACCCTTAAAAAATATGCAATTTAAATAAGTACATTGTTTGTAAAAATGAAATTCGATTATTGCGGGGGTTGCAATTTGGAAAAAAAGTTCAAAAGGAATAGGTCTAACTCTATTGATAAGGCTGTCACAATGTTACCACTCCTAAATGCGATCCCACTACTGCTCGACACGGGGATTTTTAGCTGCTGGGTTTCCCCCCTGGCCCGTTTCATCCCTCTTTAACCAACCTGGTTATTCCAGATTCCTCCGGAATAACCATATTGATGCCAAGCTTAGTGTGGACACCTAGTCAACGTGGTATACATTGCAACAGGACTCCTAATCTCAAGCCATCCACTACACCCGACCCCCAAGTAGCTAGGTTACAGGAGTACGCCACACTCCCAGTCGAAATATTTGACACTTATTTGTCATATCTGTTACCGATTTTATGTAAAAGCGGTAAAAATAAAACAAATTAATGATAAGAAATTATTTTTAATTAAGCGAATTTAAAAAATATTTCCTGCAAGGACAAAATCGTCGAAAATGTGAAATAATTTATTAAGAGCTTATATTTGATTTCCAGACCCTTAATAGTTGAGCCTCTTTTTGGCGAAAATCCATCCTAATAAAAGCCGGCACCGATTTTTCTCATTTTTCTTCCAAACCGTTAAACGCACGGAAAAAATATGCATAATAAATTAAATTCTATAGTCCATCTGGTTTTGAATTGCAGTAGAGGTCGCGTTGAACGGCAAGTCAGATTTACACTGGGAAACGTCAAATAATTAAAGTGCACGAGTGACAAAAACCAAATGTCACTTATTTGATACTTGAAATAATCGAGTTAAAAGTATTTTTTTATCAAATAGCAATTTATCTTGTACAAATTATTTAAATTTGCCAGAAACTTTTAGAAAAAAATATTCGTGAGTCATCAATCGCAAATAAAATTTTGGCAGTGTAAACCTGTAAAAATTTTAACCAATCACGTTCCGAGTTCACAATTTTAGTACAATCTAGTTCTGCATTCTTAAAACGGATGGACTATACGTTGAAAGTGCCCTATTGACCGTTTGGCTAATTTCCACCTAACTCTCGCAAACAACGTTCAAAGTTGAGGTAACAGTACAAAATAAATCGCTATTTTTGATCTGAACATAAACATTAAGAATTAAATAATTAAAATTTTGGTACGAATAAAATAATTTATTTAAAGTTAAATTTGATAAGTAGGTAATATTAAATTTATTTAGATATCTTCAATGCGAAATAGATAACTTTAAAATTTTATACATTAAATTTATTCAGTAAGTACAATTTAATTTAGTTAGAGGACGTTAACTTTCCGCAGCATACATATTTGGAATGTATGTTTTCGGTAAACAAAATACGCTCGACCAACCATTGCTTAGTCGTATATGTAGCGAGTCGCCTGTTTCCCATCCAACATCCAACTGTGTTTTCGGTTTACAAGACACCCTGATCCTGTTTACGCTTTCGGTAGATAAAGTATATTGCTCCCAATCATGGATTCTGGATTCTAAGTGGAGGGCAAGAAAACTCACACGCACTTAGGCCACTAAATTGGGCCCATTGTGGTACCTCCAATTTCAGCGACCCCGCGCCCCGTCATTCCCCAAGCCATCCCAACTGGAGGATGAACTCCAGGATCCTGGCGGGTGGGGTGCCACTGATTCTGGCCATGTCGGGCCAGAAGTTTCCCAACATGGATCCTCTCATAGAAGTCAAAGCTGGGCAGTAACAAAGCACATCCTCAGCTGTCTCCTCCTCTTCGTTGCATCCACGACATAAAGGGTAATCTGCAAACCCCATATTGTGGAGATGTTTATTTAATCTGCAATGTCCAGTCAGTATCCCTGCCATTGTCCGCAGATTGACTCTGGACAGCTTTATATAGTATCTTGCATGTTTCCACGAAGGCACGCGTATTGCTGCTCTAGCTTGGTTACATGTAGTTCCTTGTAGCCATCTGCTGGTGTGCAGTTCTAGGGTATAGTGTTTTAGGAGAGTATCTATGGTTTTGACGGCGGGCGTAATCATCGGCTCCGGGCCGCAGGGAAGACCATTGGAGCCATTTCTTGCCAGCTCATCAGCCTTTTCGTTACCCTCGTTACCTTTATGTCCCTTGACCCAGCAGAGAGAAAGAACATTTTGAGTTGATATGTCATTCAGCGCCTGGATGCAATCAAGCACCAGACCAGAAGTGACTTTGTGGCCCCGAAGTGCCACAAGAGCCGCTCTCCCAATCATTTCTGTTTAGCGAAACGTTTCAGACCCCGGCAGCGCCGTAGCAAGCTCTTCTGGCGCCTGAGGCAAATTTGAATACATGCCCCCCTCCCCCAAAAGATTCATATCATTTTGAAAATTTTTAAATTTCGCCCCCATTGCGATGGCGCCTGAGGCTAAGCCACACCAAGGCCCAGTTGTTCAGTATTAGGTTATATCTTTTAACCTGAATTATTTTCCATTGAAACAATTCTTGAAACAATCATTTTTATGGAAAATAACCCAGGTTAAAAATAACCCGAAACTGAACAACTGGGCCTTAGTACACTTAATTTATTGCGAAAGAAAAACTTTCACTTTTACATCCCTCGGTATTACGAAGAACAGTGCCGGGATAGTGACGAAAAATATTACCCCCCCCCCCTCCTGAATTACAAAAGATTCAACGAAAAATAATAAATTTTGATGGTTCTGAATAATAGCAAGTGTACCTGGGGGGTACCCAGGTACACCCCCCAGACCCCCCGGTCGTGTAATATTGTTTTTATCGTTGGGAACTTCTGAAGATCTTATATAATATGTAAAATACGCAGTATGTCAGAATCACCGTTTCCATGGTAACGTAACGCAATACCCCGCCCCCGAATATGGAGATTATTTGTATCGGTAGGTATCGCGATGATAACGTGATATTTTTACCGGTTACCCAGTCAGTTAAAGAGAAATGAAGAAGAACGCGGGGTTGGAATCAACTTTCCTGAAATCCCCTCTCTTATGATTGGACCAAAATTGAAGAGGAGAAAATTCTCTACAAAACAAGGCTTGTTTTGTTTGTTCACCATCGATGGTGAAGTTTAAATGTACGAAATTTTTATTCAGAATAAGGATCGATTATTCAAAACCCTTTTCAATTGTTTTCACTGGATTTTCTTTTTATTTCATAAATGCTTAGTATAATCGTATAATGTAGGCAAATTTTGTTAATATTTTTTATAGAGAATTTTGTACTCTTCAATTTTGATTTGATAATCATTTTCACTAAAAATGAAAGTAAGCGAGTTATAGACGAAAAACTACGGTAGAGGATTAAAATCCCCATTTGGGGAAAAGGCTAGCAGGGAATTTTAGCGACGTTGCAATTAAAATAGTGGTCAAATTTTGGAATTCAGTCAAATTTGAATATAATACGCGCCCCCCCAAAGATTCTTATCTTTTTGAAAATTTTAAACTATTATTTATTGGGTTTTGTTAAGGTTTAGCGCCCCCATTGCGATGGCGCCTGAGGCAAACGCCTCAGTCGCCTCACCCTTGCTACGGCACTGGACCCCGGATATATTTTTGGTTGTCATGATAATATCTTTCCTTTGATTCTTTGACATAGCGAGACATTCACCCTAAATTTCCACCAGATGATTCTGCACAGCGGTCTGAGGCGGTCATTGGCCTAGTAGTAAGAACAGTCAATTACTGATGCTAAAGGCACTGGTTTGATTTCAGCAAGAGTCAATATTCTTTCGAACTCTCTTTCTTTCTATGATCATCTCCTTGCTTCGGGGGGCACGTAAATCCGGTGGTCCTCCTGATCTAATATGTCTAAGGAGGGTAATCAAATCACCTCCACCCCCCTCCTCCCATCGACTACTTAATTTGTTGAGTCTTCGAGCTGGGTGGCGTGGGTCGAGGGGCCACCCATCGGCTGCACCTTGCACTGGCGGGGTGCGAATCACGGAACTTCTCCGAGCTGGTGACAGCTAGTGAGGCCAAGAGCCCGCCTAACGACTGTGGCCATACCTGACACTGTCAACACTGTGGTTAACAACAAAAACGGAGACAGTACAATGGGTCTGGTAGAGTGGCCTAAGTACGTGCTAGTTTATACTTCCCGCCCTCTCCTGATATACTTTGGTCTTTTGGATATTTTTAATAGTAAATTGCATTCCAAAATTGTGCGAGCTAATTATGGAGACTCCAATCTTCCAACTTCGTAGCAGAAAGCAGTACGTCGACCGTTTCTGGCCTCAAAGGTTAGCAAACTATGGTCGCAGTAATAACTCGGCCTTCGCTGTGACCGACATATTTGCTACCTACTTTCTTCCTATTTATTCTTTGCTATGATTATGTCAAGACACTTTTGATAAATATTTAAAGTGCGAGGAGGAAGGCAGAGCTAATTATGGGGATCACCTCCCGCCAACCTCGTAGAACTAGGCTCTCTAGTAACTCTAGGCCTCTAAGGGCCAGTTTTTCAGTCATGAGTTAACTTTTGGGTTAGGTAACTTGGTTTAAAAGTTAACCAATATCTTAAACTAGTTTAGGCCGATATGAGTTTTTCAGTGACTAGACTCCGCCTCCTAATATTCTAGTTAGCTAAGGGTACGTTTATGTTGGAGCTGCGATAAACGATAAGAGCGACGATACTAGCGAAGCTAAGAAAATAAATGTCATTATTTTATATGCAGGTGTTTATATCAACGCAACGCTACAATATAAACAACTGCATATAAAATTATGACATTTATTTTCCTAGCTTCGCTAGTATCGTCGCTCTTATCGTTTATCGCAGCTCCAACATAAACGTACCCTAACCAAAATATTTGACCGGAACGCCGTGAAATTTCACAATTTGACAATCAACGTATTGAAATTGTGAGGTTATGTTGTGAATTGTAAATAATCAATTGTTACAAATTGACTCAAATTAATCAATTGAATCAAATTAACAAATTACACTTTATATTTGCACGTCAAAGATGGTCAAAGTAAACAGGTAAACTAAAATCACAGAATATATAGGTTAACTAAAATATTTTAGTTAAACCACCACTGGCGCTGGTTTAAGTAATTGGTTAGACAACACTTCTAACCCAAGAGTGAAAAACCCGTAACCATGAAATTTTGTAGTTAACTATTTTTATTTGGTTTAAACCACGACTGAAAAACTGGGCCTAAGACTGTTATATTATAATCTCAATGATGTAGAGGCGTTTGTGGCCTTTCTCAAGCTAAATGACAACGTCGCAAAAAAAATTAATTTTACAGCAATGATTTCTTGACTAATTCGTGATCGAAATATTTGCGGTCTTTCTCAGACCAGACGATTATGTCACTTTTGGGAATTTAAAAATGTCCTCATTGATTTTTATGTACGTATAATTTTTATGAGCATTCAACTAGTAGTAATTAAAATTTATTGGTCTATAATTTTAAGTATTATGTGTAACTAATTTCAAGAAATATAAAATTTTATGTGTTTAGATTATTTTAAAATATCGGGTTGATGTCTTTATTAATTTAAAATTTAATTTTTTAAATATAAAATATACATAAACTAATCAATAATAATATATTCTCCTGCATTGTTTATGATTGACTCCCAACGTTCTGGCAGTTTTTCGATTCCACGCCATATTTAAGGTACGAGACCAAAGGCTGAGCTAACTATGGCGGTTTCAGGTAGCTAACATCACATACGTAGGTGCTAGAGTCGTCGTTTCTAGTCTCCAAAGCTAGAATAAAAATTATGTAGTATATCGAGAAAGGCAGCTGTTGCTGTGATATCTTAAAAAAGTCTTGATGGAGATTTAAAGTGCGATTTATGGCGGCCGTAACCCGCCGACCTCGTAGAATTATTCATGGCCATCATCCACGGGCACGGTTTGGCATCCATTGTGTTCATAACTAATCCTTATCCTTCTTCTTATTTATAGATTTAGGACCTGTCTTTTTAACTAACTCATGGTTCTTACATAGCTTGCTAGGCTTGCCTTCGATATGCCTGCACCCTGTTTTTCATTGTTATGATGGCAAATCATTAACACAGGGGGACCGACCTCTTTATGTGCCATCCGACGCAAGAGCACGAGGGGGTACAGCAATTATTGTAAAAAGTTCAATCAAACATCACGAACGAGAAGGTTTTTCTGTAAGACATTTACAAGCAACCAGTATAGAAGTGGAAGATTGGAACGGAAAAATAACAATCTCAGCGATATATTGTCCTCCAAACATAACAATTCGAAAAGAGGATTTTGAGGAATTTTTTGAAACTCTTGGACGACGTTTTATAGTGGGTGGTGATTTTAACGCAAAACACCCTCATTGGGGATCAAGACTAATAAGCCCAAGAGGCAGACAGCTATACCATTCAATAACGACACATAATCTTCACTATATATCAACTGGCCAGCCCACTCATTGGCCAACAGACCATAATAAAACCCCCGATTTGCTCGATTTTTGCATAATAAAAGGAATTTCAACAAACTATTTCTCCATTAAATCTTCTTTGGACCTTTCGTCAGACCATACGCCTATAATAATCACCCTCTCAACCCAAATCAAAAATGAAGATAAACCCCTAATACTTCATAATAAAAAAACTAACTGGGATTGCTACAAGGACATAATAATACAATCACTAAACCAAAGAGTTACTTTGAAAAATGAGGAAGAAATTGATCATGCTGTTGAATATTTCACAAGAACCATTCAAGAAGCTGCATGGAACTCGACCCCAGATTTGGCTGATGGACCTACTAAGGGGGCATGCCCAATGTTTATCAAGGAATTAATTACAAAGAAACGAAAATTGCGAAAAAAATGGCAGACAACCTTAAATCCTATGGATAAAACCCGATATAATCGTGCCACCAGAGAACTGAAAAAGTCTCTTTACGACCTGAAGAATAGAGAGTTACAACAACATCTACAAGATCTAACACCCACAAAAAACACGGAATACTCCCTATGGAAAGCCACCAGAAAACTGACAAGGCCGCAGGTACATATTCCTCCCATTAAAACAAACAACGGACAATGGGCAA
Organism: Podabrus alpinus; assembly: GCA_932274525.1. Lineage (NCBI taxonomy): Eukaryota > Metazoa > Arthropoda > Insecta > Coleoptera > Cantharidae > Podabrus > Podabrus alpinus. The sequence goes on from OW026457.1 coordinate 73,784,067, forward strand.
GAAGTAATAAGGAGAAGGCGGACACCTTTGCTGAACATCTCTCAAGTGTATTCTCGCCTCTACCAAGAGAGACTGACCCCAATCAAGAAGACTTTATATACCAATTTCTTAGTGCTCCTTACCAGATGGCATTACCAATCAAAACAAGGTGGAACTCGCTTTAGCGGCAGTTCTTAGGCTTCTATACAGCTACCTTTCTGGTGTGGAAAGTTGTTATTATCTGGTTATTTTTGATCGCCATATAATGTAACACCACATAATCAGATAATCTGCACCAATAAAATTTTTTGCGATTGGTAATTATCATTTACTATATAATTAATAACAATCAAACTTTTCCATTCTATTAGAAATTTTACTTCTCTGTAATGTATGGTCCTTTTTTTGAGGTGGACCAATCCTCTCCTTTCTCTTTTATTTATAACTTAACTTCACTAACCACATCAATAACAAATTATTTTTTCACATCAAAGTAAAACAAGTAGTTTATATAGGGAGACCTCTTCGAAAATATCTTTAACTTAGTAAATTTCTTTCGAACATTTGCGTATTTATAAATTGCATTAGCGAATCGAAGCAACGGATTAACAGATTAACGCAATACTATATAGACGAAGTATTTAAAATATAACAACGTATCAGTTGATCAACGTTATAATTGGCTCTGAAACATGCGGACGGACACGAAGCCAGACCATAAGGCTTCTTTCTATACCTTGTATAGAAGCCTTAATAAGGCTTCTTGTTATACTTTGTATAGAAGCCTAAAAGTAGCGCACTGGCTACCCAGTTCTTAGACCTCTATGCACACAGAGTATTTCCAACACGATTTGAAACGCTCTGTATGATTTTGAATTATGAGGACGGACGGACGGACAGACGGACGGACAGACACGGAGCCAGATCATAAGGCTTCTTGTTATACTTTGTATAGAAGCCTAAAAGTAACTAGAATTTTGGTTGGTAAAACCGTGTAAAACTAGCTTTAACTGATTTCGCGGAAAAAAGTTAACCTTAAATACATACCAAAAACAAATGTCAATAATAATTATAACCTACAATATTGACACATAAAAATATTACTTATCAGTCTGTTAACCTATGTTGACAGCCCAATATTGCTCTGTTAACTTATCAGACGACTTGACAGACTGGTAACTGCTAACAGTCATTGGTGAATACAAATATATCACATTAACAGACTGTTATTGACTTGACTCTCTGTTAGCAACTTAACAGAGCTTGGTGAATACGGCTGTAAATGTCACTGATTACATTTTTGCTTGGAAAAACAAAAACACGTCTGGACTAGTCGACTGTTTACTCGCGACACCGGCAGGCCGCTTGTGTTAAATTAATAATTATTATTAATAATATTAAAATTAATTATTAATAATGAAATTATCATCTTAAACCTAGTAAAACACTTAAATATTAGTGGGATATTCGAATGTTTGAATATGCCGTAGTTGGTAATTTGTTCGAGAGAAATTCGTCCAACTCAGCATTTGTACGACTGAACATTTAATCGACAGGGCATTTTCAAACAAATTTCTGTCGCACATAACGCTGTCGAACAAATTACCTAGAATCGAGTATTCGAATACTCGATTTCCCAGCCCTCGTAGATATAACACTACCATAACACACCAGCTACAAGATTTTTTTTTAATTAATTTGATTTTGATTAAAAAATATTAGTTTTTTGATATCTATGATATCAAAACCCTAAAATAGCATCGTCCGAACCAAGTAACGTGATATAACATGCTTCGAAAATATTATTTTTAAAGCATGGTATATAAGTTACGTTCGTAATATAGATTGTACCATAATTGCTGACTTTCGATGTGATAAATACTGAAGAAAGATATGATTTCGCGCTATGCTGAAGAAAAATTGGTCACAAAGTTGCTAATGATTGTAATTTTACATACAATTTCTTAACGGTGTGGATATATTGTTCAAAAGATAAAAATACAAATAACGGATAAGCAGATAATGCAATAAATGGATAAACAGATTAACGGATCAACAGATCAATAGATCAGCGGATCAATGTATCAACGTATCAATATATCAACGTATCAATGTATCAACGTATCAATGTATCAACGTATTAATGTATCAACGTATCAATGTATCAACGTATCAATGTATCAACGTATCAACGTATCAATGTATCAACGTATCAATGTATCAACGTATCAAAGGATCAACAATTTACTATATAGGTTACACTTTGTATTTAAAATTTAGGTAATACTTTTGAAAAGGAATCGATATAGCAAGTACCACTAATTTATAAACATGAACAACTCAAGCAATTATTCTAGCAGCGACTTTTCCGATTCCGATTTTGATTCTGATGAAAGCAATACAAAACATCATCTAACCTGTAATAATAATAAATTGCATTAGCGAATCGAATCAACGGATTAACAGATTAACGCAATACTATATAGACGAAGTATTTACAATATAACAACGTTTCAGTTGATCAACGTTATGATTGGCTCTGAAACATGCGGAAATGTCTCAAATAAGACAATTTGACAAATAAATTGGCCCTAATCATAAATATACCTTGTATAGAAGCCTAAAAGTAGCGCACTGGCTACCCAGTTCTTAGACCTCTATACACACAGAGTACGATTTGAAACGCTCTGTATGATTTTGAATTATGCGGACAGACGGACAGACAGACAGACGGACAGACAGACGGACGGACAGACACGGAGCTAGATCATAAGGCTTCTGGTTATACTTTGTATAGAAGCCTAAAAAAGTAAAACAAGGTGGAACTCGCTTTAGCGGCAGTTCCTAGGCTTCTATACAGCTACGTTTCTGGTGTGAAAAGTTGTTGTTGCTAGTTATTTTTGGTCGACATAATATTTATAATGTAACATCAGATAATCCGATAATCTGCACCAATTACATTTTTTGCGGTTGGTAATTATCATTTACTATATAAGTAATAACAATCAAACTTTTCCATTCCATTCGAAACTTTACTTCTCTGTAAATTGCGGTCCATTTTTTGAGGTGGACCAATCCTCTCTTTCTCTTTTATTTACAACTTAACTTCACTAATCACATCAAGCCACTGCTATGGTTAAAATAAATAAAAACTTGTTTTTTTCACATCAAAGTAAAACTAGTAAATCATATCCTTGGGACAATACCTTATCTTCACTTTATTCTGGCCGTTAATCCCTGCGGCAGTTAGACCAGTAAGCCACGTATCAAAGAATAATTGGATCAACGGACAATCGTATCGTGGTATAATCGTATCAACGGATCATCGTATCAACGGATCATCGTATCAAGGTATAATCGTATCAACGAATCATCGTATCAAGGTATAATCGTATCAACGGATCATCGTATCATCGTATCATCGTATCATCGTATCATCGTATCATCGTATCATCGTATCATCGTATCATCGTATCATCGTATCATCGTATCAACGTATCATCAGATCAATTTGCTTATATAGGACATCGCCCTATGAGTATAGTAGATGTAACAGTTTGGCTAATTTTTCGCGCGTTAAGTAAAGTAAATTACGGTATTAACAATGGCATTAATCGAAAACAAATCTGCTTTCAAAACTGTAAAGAATGTGCAATTTGATATTTTTAGTCCGGAAGATATTCGTAGCATGTCTGTCGTCCCAGAAGGTATAAATCATGTAGAAATTATGGAAGGAAGTCTTCCAAAAGTGGGCGGCTTGATGGATCCGACGATGGGAGCGTTTGACAGCACTTTACCATGTCAAACATGCGAAGGCGACCGGGACACTTGCCCCGGTCACTTTGGTCACATCGAATTGGCCAAACCTATCTTTCACGTTGGCATGATTAACAATGTCATGAAAGTTTTACGCTGCGTCTGCTTTAATTGCAGTAAATTGTTAGTGAACACAAAGAAACAAAACCACTATGAACACGCTCAGAAGATAACTACAGACGATTCCAAGCAACGCTTAGAAACAGTGTACGGTATGTGCAAAGAACAAACAATATGTCACGCGGATGGTGGATGTGGAAATCATCAACCTGTAATTAGAAAATCGGGTCTCGATTTGACGGCGGAATGGAAGGAATCCGACGGAAAGGTTCCACAAGAAAAAAAGTATTTGTTGGCGGAAGAAGTGCTGCATATCTTTAGACAAATTAGCGACGCAGATTGCAGCGCCCTGGGAATGGATCCGAAATACTCACGACCCGAGTGGATGATCGTGACGGTTTTACCGGTTGTTCCTCCTTCCGCGAGACCCGCAGCTTTCATGGGCGATTCGCCGAAGAAACGTCAAGACGATTTGACAAATAAATTGGCCCTAATCATAAATATACTTTGTATAGAAGCCTAAAAGTAGCGCACTTGCTACCCAGTTCTTAGACCTCTATACACACAGAGTATTTCCAACACGATTTGAAACGCTCTGTATGATTTTGAATTATGCGGACGGACGGACGGACGGACACGGAGCTAGATCATAAGGCTTCTTGTTATACTTTGTATAGAAGCCTAAAAAGTAGCGCACTGGCTACCCAGTTCTTAGACCTCTATACACACAGAATATTTCCAACACGATTTGAAACGCTCTGTATGATTTTGAATTATGCGGACAGACAGACAGACAGACAGACAGACAGACGGACGGACGGACGGACAGACAGACACGGAGCTAGATCATAAGGCTTCTTGTTATACTTTGTATAGAAGCCTAAAAAGGAGAAGTGTACAATATTGTTCGCCACCAAATTTCCTCTAAAAAAGCACCGGGATTCGATCTCATCACGGGTAAAATATTACAAGAACTACCTGATTGCGGTATCAGGATGATGACTATGATATTTAATGCCGTTCTGAGGGTGGGTTATTTTCCCCTTCAATGGAAACTCTCACAAATTATTATGATTCAAAAACCAGGCAAAAATGAAAATGAAGTCTCATCATATAGACCCATCAGTTTACTCCCGTTGCTCTCAAAGGTATTTGAAAAGATCTTGCTACAAAAACTTCAACCCCTGTTTGTTGAAAACAAAATCCTACCGAACCACCAGTTTGGATTCAGACAACAACACTCCACCATTGAACAGGTTCATAGAATTGCGACCAAGATAAGATCTGACCTGGAAAGAAAGAGATATTGCTCATCGGTTTTCTTGGACGTCTCTCAGGCCTTCGATAGGGTGTGGCATGATGGTCTCCTCTATAAAATTAAAAAAAGTGTACCATACACTTATTTTCTAATACTGGAATCATACCTTAAGAATAGATTTTTCTATGTAAAACAAAAAGAATACACTTCGGAATTATTCAATATTAAATCTGGTGTACCTCAGGGAAGTGTCCTGGGACCAATTCTATATCTCATTTACACAGCAGATATGCCAACCGATGAAAAAACCACCCTAGCAACATTTGCCGACGATACCGCTGTGATGGCCTCCAGCGAAGAGATCAGAATAGCTGTACAGCTCCTACAAAGTCATTTGAACAAAATCTGTAAGTGGTTTAAGCTATGGAGAATAGGGATAAATCAAAGCAAGTCAATCCATATAACTTTTACACTGAGAAGGGAGGCTTGCCCAGCAGTAACAATTAATAATGAAATGGTACCCCAAGCCGATGTAGTAAAATATTTGGGCGTACATCTAGATCGCAGGCTTACTTGGGCCCAGCACATAAGAACAAAAATAAAACAATTAAATTTAAAATTATCCAAAATGTACTGGTTATTGGGAAGAAATTCCGAACTATCGACTGAAAACAAAATCCTGATATACAAGACAGTCATAAAGCCTGTATGGACCTACGGGATACAACTCTGGGGTGCGGCAAGTGCCACAAATATAGCCAAATTACAAACCTACCAAAATAAGGTATTAAAAATAATTGCCAACGTGCCCTCATATTATCCCAACAAAGTAATTCACGAACAACTGAACATTCCAACAATTCAAGAGGTAATAAGAAGTCATAGCGAGCGATATCAATGCAGACTACAAGCTCATCCAAACCCTGAAGCCGCAAGTCTATTAAACCCACCACAAGTACGAAGACTTAGACGACGAGATCCCTTGGACTTAGTCTTATAAGAATCTCACATTTCACAATCTACCCGTTGTTGCAACGGTATTGTCTTAAGAGAGTTATCCACTGGGAAAAACTCACGCATGTCAATATGTATCTTTATCATACCGAATTACTTATTGTTAATTAATTAGCAGATTGTAATAATACACAAATTAAAAAAAAAATGATGGCAAATCATTAACACAGGGGGACCGACCTCTTTATGTGCCATCCGAAGCACGGTATTTATTCCTTTATACTTATAAATACTATATAAATACCATATTGTACGAGAGGCCTATTGCCCCATAATACGCTCGGCCTTTAGCCTCGTCAAACTTTTGATAGTGACTTAAGGTGCGAGGATCGAGCTAATTATATCGGCTACCGGTAGCCTAACTCGTAGAACCAGACCGCTCCAGACCTAAAGATTCGCAATGCTGTATAGGCGACCTAAGGCAGCATAAATGAGCTCGGCCTTCGGCCTCGTACCTCAGTTTTACGCCAATAATTAATTGTGATTGAAATATTTGCAGCATTTCCCAGGCTAAACGACGATGTCACCACCAATATTATAGATATAAAATGTACTGACGGATAAGGCAGCTATAATAAGCTCGGCCTTCGGCCTCGCACTTCTATTTTATTCTTCACTTCACTTACTTCTACATCAACAATGTCTTTAATCTTATTTGTGGCAGTTTTCAGGCTAAACGAAGATGTCACTACAAAGGTTATATAGTGTGCGTGTTTTATTTAATCATGATCCAAATAATATTTGCGGTGAAAAAATCTGAAAAAGACAGCAAATATCTTGCTGAAATAATGTCAATAAATTCTTGTGGAGGGCCAAAAGTACGAGGTAGAAGGCCGGGCCAACTACGGCGGCTTCAGATAGCCAATCTCGTAGATTTAGATGGTAGAGCCGCCATTCCTGGTCATCAAAGTCGGTATAAATATTATGTAACTGCGAGAAGCAGATTTTGCTGTGTTGTGTTAAGAAACTTTCGATCGTGAGTTTAAGTGAGGGGCCGAAGGCCGAGCTACTTATGGTGCTGCAGCCCACCAGATTCGTAGAAGTAGAAGACATTATCTCTCACCTCTGACTCAAAAGGGTGATGAAAGTGAGCTTCAGTTCAGGGCGCTTTATTTCAGGGGTATCAAAAACCATACAATTGCGATAGAATAGTAGAAGTGAGTGAATCTTGTGTAAAACAGAATACTGAAACATTCGTAGTATTAAAAATTCTCTTTTGTAACATTTTTATATAACTAAAACTGCGGTTTACAGAATGAGCGTGTCCGAGGCAATGACATAATGCAGGTCATTTGATATAATCTACTGTCCTTAATTAAAATGTCCTAACTAAAAATTTGATTTTCATTATTTGATTTGATAAAACGCTGTGTTCATTAATACAACAGAGTACTTTAATATCTTCTGTAATATACTGGTTATATCAATAAGTATAAAAAAATATGCAATTCGTTAGTTACGATGTTTTAACTAAGGACAGAAGTATTATGTTCCATAATACCACGATTGCTGTATTATCACAGAGTTGTTTATATAGCTGAAATTCTATTCTTAGGATGTCTAGCTGTTGCCATGTGATATGCTGTGATTTTTTGTAGTGCAACTTATTTACATCGTGCATGTATTACATATAAAATCAAAAATTTGTCCTTGCATAAAACTGAAGTCTCACTATAACCTCCTACCATCACCTAATTAAATTTAACTAATTCAATTCGTTCAACGAGAAAAGCCTTAAAATTTGCCAATTGTTTTCCTCAAAAATGCAATTTACTGGCTTGTTTGAATAAAATCGAACTATAGTCTTTTTGACTGATGAGTTATTAATTTCCGCGAATTTTCACTGTACGCACTGCAAAAATCATAATATATCAGAAAAGGTTTAACAAAAAGTTCATGACGACATACTTGTATATTTAACAATTTAGGGATAGAAGATTTTCAAAGTCTTCTTGCCACTAAAATGGCAAAATCTGTGACTTGAAATATCTTCAGCTTCAAATTTTCAAAATTAAAAAAACATTATCGAAAAGCAACAATATCGACCTCTATAACTAAAGAACTAATACATTTTTCATAGAAAAAAATATTTCTAGCTAGGTATAAGAAAATTTATTTTTTGGTACGCTTTTATAAAAGTTTGCACGTGGTGGGTGCAAATCTTACTATTAGCCCTTGGTCAAAAATTTTGTTGAGCCGAGCCGGCGTTTGATACCAATGTCATTAAAAAATTTGGGCGACTGTGCCGTTACTCTGACAGGCTGAAAAAAAATTTCTTCAGCTACACACTAAAGAACAGGCTTATATTTGTCTAATAAAACAATAAAAAGGCTGAACGGAGTAAAAACAACCCCAAAATCGACTTTTGAAAAGAAGGGAAAGTAAATTCATGTAGCCGGTCGAACCCGGGGTCTGCACATGTATCGGGTTACAGTCCCTTGAAATGGAGTGAAATTTTTTCGGTCCGATTTTAATTTTTCTTTGAAATTCGGGTAGGGGGGGGTGTGCTTAGTAGATATTAGTATAAATATTCGCGAAAAAATGGAAAATAAGGCGGTTATTGCCGAAAAAGTGAAAAAATTAAATTTTTTTTGCCTTCGAATTTTAGGGGTGTGCATTCGAAAAGGAGGGTAATCCATCGTCAAATCCTACTCCTCCGGGGCGCCGCTCCGCTCCGCTCCGCTCTGCACCCCTACGGAGCGGATTTGACTCTGGTTACTAGGCTAAACAAACGAGAAGGCGCCACCGATCAAGAACACCGGGATCTATGCAACCGGGATGTGAGAGACCCTCGAAATAGCATTAAAAAGTATAGTCGCGGTATGGGGCAGTAAACTATTACGTTTCACCCCCTAAAAATCGCGTAAAAACAAAAAATAAGCGATGTTACATGTAGGAGCGTCGAGCTGCATCTGCCGGTGCGAAATTTTCTAAGTGTAAGAGTATATCCCAGTGCACGTACCGTCAACAAAATGCGCCGGCCGGCCGATGAATGTGGTATCACCGGGGTCTACTGCATGATTTATGCTACTTTTCCGTACTTTTCAAATTCGAATATTTCGGTCATTTGGACCCGATTCATATGTTTTACTTTTACAATATGCTAAAATAAGTGTGTTCTTTAGTGTGTAGCAGAAGAAATTTTGTTTCGAGCTGTCATAACAACTGCACAGTAACCAAAATTTGCAATGGGGGGGGGGGTAGGCAATTTCTTTTTCGTGTTCCTCAATTTGGGCCTGAAGAGATCTTATCTACTTGATAACGTTGAAACTAATCAGACGTTTTTAATTTTCTTTTCCATAAGAAGATATTTAGTTGAACAATTACCTTTCCAATGAGCTCAAAAAAATGCAATATCTTATTTTTTTCAGAAGTTATGGAAATAACTGGCAGACACATATCTGAACTCTTCTGCTTGAAATTGGCTTACCTGTTTTTGGAAAGCCAATTCTAATTCAATTATTCAGATATTTTTCAGTGAAATGATTCATCCAATATCAGTTCTTGAATTTTCTTGGTTTTACAAGACATGATTTTTGGATACAAAAATTTCAGATTATTTTATTGCCAAAAATTCTATAATTTTTTGATCAAAACTAATATTTTTTACGTCATTTATTTCGCCAAAGATTCTGCTTGGTACGCCACTGAATAATTATTAAAAAATGCTTTCAAAAATGGAAATTGAAGTTTTATTAATTTTTACACTTTTCGAACTTGAACGAGCGATAGCACAAAAAAAACGCATTCTAGAGAAAAAAATATGAAAAAAAGTTATTCAGCTTGAACAATTATCTTCCAATTCAATTATTCAGATATTTTTCAGCGAAATGATTCACCCCCTGAATTTCCTTGGTTTTTCAAGGCACGATTTTTGGATACAAAAATTCACATTATTTTATTAAATAGACACTGAATAATTATAAAAAAAATGTTTTCAAAAATGGAAATTGAAGTTTTATCAATTTTTACACTTTTCGAACTTGAACGAGCGATAGCACAAAAAAACGCATTCTAGAGAAAAAAATTTGAAGAAAAGTTATTTAGCTTGAATAATTACCTTTTCATGGAGTTTAAAAAAATTAAAATATCTTAATTTTTGCAGAAGTTATAGAAATAACTGGCAGACAGTGCTCAAAATTGGCTTACCTGTTTTGGAAGGCCAATTCAATTATTCAGATATTTTTCAGCGAAATGATTCACCCCTGAATTTCCTTGGTTTTTCAAGGCACGATTTTTGGATACAAAAATTCACATTATTTTATTAAATAAACACTGAATATAAAAATATAAAAAATATTTTCAAAAATAGAAATTGAACTTTTATTAACTTTTAGACTTTTTGAACTTGAACGAGTGATAGCACAAAAACCACGCGTTCTTGAGACAAAATAATAAGAAAATATTTAACTTAAACAATTATATTTCCAAGGAGCTCAAAAAAATTACAATTTCTTAATTTTTGTAGAAGTTACAGAAGTAACTGATTGACCCATGTCTGAACTCTTGTTAAAATTCGTTTACCTGCTCTTGGAAGGCAAATTCCAATCCAATAAATTCATCCAGTACCAAAGTTTTTCAAGACATCATTTTTGGATATAAAAATTATAATACAAAAATTTCATACTATTTTATTGCCAAAAATTCTATAGGTAAAAGAATGATACATAATTTGTGAATTTTCTATTAAAAATTAATGAATTAGTAATATTTGTAAGGCAAGCTATAGGCAATTGATAACAACATGGCAAAGTCATAGTTAAAATAAGATTTTTGATAACAATTACAATAAAAATATTTACATCTAATCAATATATACAAATTTAATACAAAAATACTGAGTTTGTAATTGAACACAACCTGCAATAAGTACACTTATTAAAATTTTATTTCGTTGAACACAGTGGTCCCAAACTCTCGCATCCCAAAAAGGAGATTTTAGAGTTTGGCAACCACTGCGCTGCAGCCAACAAGGATAGTTTATAAACTAGGTATGGCAAAACAATAAATTACATTTCACAACTTGACTATTTATCTTCCTAACGATAATAATTACTCCTGAAAGAATAAAACTCGCAAAATGGGGTTTTAAAGGTTGCCTCCTAACAAAGCCTAAAAATAAATAATTTCATCACATCTTATTGCCATTTATTTTCTTCTCAAATTTGATTGAAAAAATTATTGCTAATGATAAAACTGCCATAATGAAGCTAAAACGATTTAATTATTAAATAAATAAAAAATAATGGTCTAATAAATTACAGTGATGTTTCTTTATATACAAAAAATTTTTAAATCACAATATAAGTTAACTATTTACAACGTTCTAAGTCTTTCCGGCAAGAATGTACCGGCAGAATTCAAAATAAATAACTTTTTTGTCTTTTCACAAAAGTTAAAAAAACTGGGGCCTACGGGAGGGGGGTGATTTTATTATACATAATTTTCGCCGCATGTTGTATCCACGTTGTTTTGTTTATTTCTTTTTAAATTTTCCTTATTCTTTATTTTATTTCTTTTATTAATAGAATTAGTAGGAAGTGCTTCTTGGGTGCTGGCCGATGGTTGCGAGCAGTTGTTATTTTGTGATGACAAACACGACATTTCAATCATGTTTTGATTCTGGAAAAAATCCGAGCTAGAAATTTCTGTAAATAAGACGAAATTAACCTAGTTTTAGTTGTGAGTAAATAAAAAAAGTACAACAAATAAGCACAACATCACAGCGGATTAGTAGTTAGTACAAGCAACAATAAACAATTTTTTGCTTTACGCCAAAGCTTCAATACAATAAAAATGCAAATACATAGAAAAACAGATCAACTCACTAAAAAAGAGAGGCCCAACAGTTTTAATTTTTCTTTTACAATTTAAATTAATTTTGTTACTTCATGTTAGTATTTTTCAAAAAAAAAGTTAAGAAAAAACACTCTGTATACCGGTGATTACGTGTTTATGATCCTTGGTAAGGCAGCATTGTTGCAATTATTTACTACGATACCATTACCAATTTTTCTTAAACATCCTATACAATAAAAATTTTACAAATTATCAGAGCTTGTCAAAATGTAGTCGGACGTCGTTTGGCGCGCCCACTTTTTCCTAATCCGCGCTTCGTCATCAAGGCAGGTTTGGATTGGAAAAAGTGAGCGCCACTCTATTTTGAAAATTAATCCGCCAAAAGTATTAAAAATTAATAACTGTTTCACCATGTACATTTCGCTAGTAGAAATAAGAAAGATTTGTTGTCAAACAACAATTTTTGATTACAACTCGACAATTAGGACTCGGCGCAGCCGAGAATTCGTGGAGGTCGGTATTTTCCACCCGCAAATAATGAAAAAAAGAACGCGTCGGGATAATCGCCCACGTCCCATTCTCGAGTTGTAACCCAATTTATCCTAAATCCTACTTATACATCAAAAGATTCTTATAATTTTACGAGATATCCGGGTCTTAATTAATAAAAAAAAAAGAAGGAAGATGCAATATCTACCTCACCTTGTTGTCAGCGTCCGCTAAAGGGTTGGGGGTAATTGTAATGCGGTTTGTCGTCGACGCGCATCCATTTACACGTGATAACGTTTTTGGGCTGACAACGTAATCGTTAGCATCCACCTGAATGTGATGACCACCATCTTCTTTAGGTCCATCTAAAACACCACATAATTTTGCCATTTCTTTTAATGTTCATCAACAACTTTAGTTACCTCCTGGCTGCTTTTTATGTACTTTTCTCCTCCATAAAATTAGACAAACTATAAGACTTAACAACAAAGCCAGACCTCCCACAACACCACCAATAATTATGAACATTTCAGTTTGACCTGACGATTTCGTAGAAGGAGATGTCGTCGCCGAAATAGGTAAATCCGTCACCACAAAGAAATCTTCTTTCGATTTTGGTATAAACTTTTTCACGTTTGCTGCAAATAATCAAAAATATGAAAGTGGAAACTGACTACTACAACTGTTGAAAGTTTACCTGCAGTCGTTTCCTTCATAATTGGACTAAACTCGCTGGCGGATTTTATAGTAAAACTTTGCAGTTTGATATCATAAATCGTCCCTGGTTGGAGATGACTGATGACGTAAGATCTCACATTTTCGCCTTCCACTGTGGCTTTCATATAATCACTTGCACTATCAATTGGTAAATAATGAACGAAGACTCCATCAATTGAGACGTTTTCTGTTTCAGGATACTGCAAAATTCAAGCTAATATTTTTTTCTCCAAGTCTGAATAAAACTTACCTCCCAAAAAATTTTTATCGAAGTTTCGTTCACTGTTTCGGTATGAACCAACCTGGGTACTGGAAGAGGATTCCTTGCGAAAAAGTCCGACCGATTTAACAGAAACTTGGCCGAATTTTGTCCCAACTTGTTATCATTGTTACTGTATACAGCAGCAATTCGAAACCTGTACGCGTGGTCCGGTTTCAAATTGTTCACTTCAAAACTTCTGATATGGCTCTCAATATCGGCGTTCGTGGTTCTCCACTTGGAACCCTTATGGGTACCGTTATGATTTATAGGCCCCAACTCCCTATACTGAACTTTGAAGAACGATATTGGCAGGCCCTGGTTTTCCGGAACCGTCCACCGCACCATAACAGATTCGTCGCTTAATCTAGTAACCGTTGGTCTTGACGGCGGAATCATTTCGTTGGTATACCTATGCCTCGAAAATTTTGACTTGTGTTTTTTTCTGATATGATTAGAAGGTGTTGGCGGTGGAATCAAATAATCGTCAAGAACGTCCGTACTTGACAATTGTTTCGGAATGACTTTTAAGTTTGCACTGCTGTACGTGGTTCCAGCAACATTACTAGCAAAACACTGCAGAGTTCCGGCATGGCGTTTTTCAATCGGCCGAAAATAGATTCTGTTTCCTATGGCTTCCACCAAGCTGTCGTTCGCTACACTTTTACCATTGAGAAACCAACTAATTTGGGGTTCGGGTGTGCCTTTTATCGAACACTCCAGGTCTAAATTTTCGCCTTCTTTGATGTCGCTATTTTTCGGCCCGTCGAATATCGTGGGAGGTTCGTTGTACATTAAGGTTATGTGATGAGAAATCGTTCCGGCGGAATTGCTGTGATTGCAAATGTAGACTCCATCATCGGATGATCGCAGATTTTTTAGGACCAAACCACCGGGGATTAATTCGGTTCTGTTGGACGGTAATTCCCCGTTTTGTTTCAACCAGTAGACTTTTGGAACTGGAGTCCCGACGACGGAACATTCTAGGAAAATCGTCTCGTCTGCGTTGCCCACGTACAGCTTGTTTGGAGGAATAATAAATCGAGGTGCTTGTATCGGTCCATTTTTGACAACTTTTAAATTTAAATTGTAATTTGATTGTTGCGTACTTTGTTCGATTATATTGCTTGCTTTACAGTTATATATTCCACTGGCCGAAACTTCAACATTGGGAAGAATTAACGACCTGGTTTGTACTTGGGTAATTTTTGGATTCACGTAATTGTTGTTTCTGTAGTAATCGATTAAAGCCGGTGGATTGGATTGGGGTGGATCGCAACGCCATAATACTGTGTTCCCTGTGGTAACAGTAACGTCCGTGTTACCATGGGGCAAAAATTTTTCTAACGTTGTTATCGTAATTCTTCCAGGAATCGAAGCAACAACCGATGCTCCGTAGTGGGCCAAACATTGATAATCACCCGCCACTGTTTTATTCGTCGACTGTAAAAGAGTTATGAGTTTCCGTAAAATTTTGCGAATCAAATTGTTTACCTTAATTCGTAAAGTGGACGTTTTTTTCTCAGTCGTAAACATGCCGTTGGGAAGATTAACGGAATAAGCTGTTCCCAACGGTTCCAAATACTTTGGATTGGAAGCATCGTGGATGTGTAACGGATAGTGCCTCCATTCGAACCTGTCTGGTTTGAGGTTCATCTCGCAGGTTAGGATCGTTTCGTCGTTTATGGGCATCGCCATGGTTTCGGGGCTCGTTATCATATACACTCGTCCTTGATCTAGATGGAAAAATTAGAAAACCATGCAGGGAAAAATTATTTATAGACTTACCGGCATTGATTTGTTTAACTTCTAGCAGCACCAAACAAGTGGTGATGACCCCGAAAATAATGCTCTCCATGTTGATGCATCCCTGGAAGAAAACAAACTGCGTTATAATCACATCCACCCAGTTTAATATAGCAGACCACCCCAAATATTAAAATAATAAAGTAGGCCCTCGAAGGGTAACAAAGTAACTTCAATTAGTTAAGTAGTCCACTTGTAATTACCACACATGTACAGGAAGTAAAAAATGAAACAATTTGGTGATTTGAATGCTAGATAATCTAACATTCCACCCCAGTTCCTCCTGTAATAAAATCTAAAATTAAAAAAGCGTTCGTTTTCCGGTGCATATCATATTACCAACCGAAGGGGGTTAATTACCTCAAGGTTAAATTTTTACTTGTAGGATTTCCTTTTTAATTTACAACTTCGATTGACATTCAGTTACGTGGGTTTTACTGCTTAATTTGAAGCCTTTATCATGTGAATTGGAAACTTTTTAATATTCTAATTTGCTCGCCCACCGATATTTTAGCGCAGTTTAAGATTAATTTGATTACGGTGTTGCAGAAAACGAAAGTTTTGTATAAATTTTTATTGGATGGGTGAAAAGAAGTTCCAGGAGAAGATCTTGTTCCAGCGAAAATTTGTACATGATAAGTAAACACGACGCGTTCCAGAATATTTTATTACAATAAAAGTAATCTTGCACATACCGCAATGAGTCAGCTCGGGTATAAGTGTGGGCGAAATTTTTGCAAAAATATCTTCAGAATAATTAGACAATCCAAGTGGCAAGGTAAACCACAACATTAAGCTATTTTGATGGTTGTTTTCTTAATCAACCACATTTGTTTACTTATCGAGTAATTGAGGATCATGGTTAACCCTTTAGCGTCTCCAATTCTGCGATTGATAAATCAAGTGAGCGATTCTTCACAATATAGCGTTTCATTTATGGACAGATGGAAGAAACTGATTTGCATGATTGCTTTCATAAGTATGTTACAAATTAAAAGAATCAACAGTTGGAATGTTTATCCTTACTACACCTACGACGAAATATGTTGGTCGTTAATAGTCGTTACATAATTTATATTCAATCTACTTTAGGTGGGTTAAGTACTACCACTTGATATATTCCATCTGCATCTGGAACGCATTGGTTAGTACATACTTCCATGCGATAACAGAAAAAATTTGCACGACATGGAATGTTAGAAAGTGACCAATGAAGCAAGTAGCTTTTCTAAGTAACGATATGTAAAACAAAAGCTTATTAAAATATGAATAATTAAGAATGTTAGATTACATTATGAGAAAAGCATGTTCTTGTTTCATAAAATTGTGTAAATAACATAAACGGCAGCATTTGTTCTTGGTAAAAATGACATTCGTGGGAAAGGAAGTAAATTACGTATAAAACTGGAATTTGGTTCAGGCTTCCTAAATTGGCTAAATTCTTTCCAGTTCAATTTTAAACGCATTTTTAAGATTACGAAAGCAAAAGTTAACAACCTGATTTTTGGAACAGAAGCTTCATGGAACTTGCCGAAAAATAACTCGAAAATGCTTCAAGTTCAAAATGAACCCTGAAATCAAAAGAGAAATGAATGGATAAGACACAGAGATGGAAGGATTGATCATCCCAATTGGAATAGAATAGTCCACGAATGGATCTTAGACCTCACATCGCAATGTTCCTTCAACATCTTTTGCCAATCACTTTACGACTAAAACTTTATTGGCGATAAAATCCATGTTCGACTAGGACTACATGGTGTAGGTCACGCTTATGATTTCTTTGGTTTTATTATTTTCCATACCATATAATGACTACAGGTGGATTGGGCAGCTTGAAATTAAGAAAAAAATTTAGAACGTGGGGGGTTTTCGAGACGGAAGACTGACTACTAATTTTTTGAAATTTAATTTCAGAAGTTTAAAGCCTTTTGTTTGACATTGGTCAACAGTCTGTTAGTTTATGACTTGCCAGGAACAGGCGGAAATTTGTGGAAGAAGGTCCCAAAAGAATAACGTTTTTCTTCAGTTACGATGTTTTGGGAAGCCTTATCTCAAAAACCACGTGAGGTACAACATTTTAGTTTCTTTCCTCGACGTAGAATTTTTATTCTCTATACGTTAAGTTATCTTCACTTTACCGCCCAAATGCACTGAAATTGAGCTATTTGTAAAAATATAAAAAGTGGCAAACCCTGTGAAAAAAAAACAATCAACTTCGAAAGTTCACAAATAGAGCCTTATTGATCTTATTACGTTTTGCTCGTTTGTGGATAACTTATGTCAGATTAATAAGAAAAATGGTCTACGACGAAATATGAAAATTACGTTTTTTTTTTGAATAAAAATCGAAAATAAATGGAGTTCTTCGGAAGGCCGTACCTCGGAAACTTTAGGTGCTAAAAAATTTATCTAGTTTAATTTCGCTAATAAAATTTGGTGATAGAAAACCATCAATATTTTGGAACCTTCATCAATTCCTCGCGGCCTTCATTTTTCAGAACCGAAGTAAGTTCTCAATCTTCCGCTGCTTTTTACCCTCCATTTCTCGTAGGAGTAACGTCGTAGAACTATTGCCAATTACTCGGGTCACAACCATAAGAAATTTTCTCCGAGAAAACTCACTCAGAAAGCTCCCATTGTTAGGTTTTGGGTAATTTGGAATTTTAAACGGCCTTCTTTAATAATGGCTTCCAAGTAATTGCAACATACGATGAAAATAATCAAGCCATGGAAAAAGGAAAAGAGAAGTTGAAATGCCAGAGGCGATTGTTTATGAAGATGGTGTGCGAGGGAGGGATTATCGGTAAACGTGGTAAAAACATTTACTACATTACTGTCACATCGCAGAGGAATCTCGATGCCCTGAAAGTACTGTGGTTGCATGAATAAAAATTGAAACGGGAAAAATGAAATAATCGTGAAAGAACCATATGGTACGCAATGGGTTCAAAACGGCAACTGTACCGAAGATGCTTTTGAGACGAACACCTTCATGGTGGATCCATAGTACAAGTCCATAAAGCAGTCGCAGTGCAATCAAAGGTTAGGAGGTGCTTAGGACTGCTAAAATTAGCGACAGATTCCTTCTAGCTAGCGGAGGGAGTGAACGAACAAATGGAACCAGAACTCTTGTGGATCATCTCATATGAAACCGCAAGGAGTTCGATTAAAGCCTATCGTAGGGCATAACTCGGTAAAAACTGGACGGATGCCCAGAAATATGAAAATTAAGGATATTTCAGGGGAACCCTTCTTTAGCTCGTGCAGAAAATAAATTAATAAGATTTTTTTCAGGATACTGTAGAAGTAGAAAACACCTTCAATAATTAGGATGAAGGTGGACCCATTCAACAGATTGTATTGGAAGTTGCTCCATCATAAATGCGAGTATTTCCGCATTCTTCAGGACCACTCCGTTATTGATTGGAATGAGAAAAAAGCTCTTAACAAAATTTTACGAAGGAAAGAGAAAAATTTTAGAACCATGGCAAACACTGGAAAATTCGAATTTTATAAAATACTAGCTGGCACAGTCGGCCTACCGGCCGCCTTTAGCCATCTAGACCGTGTCTGATGTGGATGTTCGGCCTTCGGTCTCACTCAAGGGTATCGCAGGCATACGTGCAGACCGTGATTGTTCGGCCTTCGGCCTCACTCCAAGGCACTAAAGTAGCTTATGTTTTTCGTAGCGTTGTAAATAAGTTCTACACCAAATTTGGTTAAGATTGGTCAAATAGAAACGTCAAGCACGTGCACGCGTATCTGCATTGTCGATCGGTTGACAGCTTGACAGCATTCATTATTGTTTTTTAAGTTGATTTTGAGTAGCCTGCCTTCCTTTAAGGAATCTCGATAATACATTCATGCGCGTCCCTATGGGACGCGCATGAATGGATTATCGAGATTCCTTAAAGGAAGGCAGGCTACTCAAAATCAACTTTCCTTTCCTTTGCGAATTTTTGCACTATTTCAATACAAAAACATACACAGGGACCTACATAATAACTGTGCCAAATTTGGTTCCGATCGGTCAAACGGTTTAGGAGTCTATAGGGAACATACATTACATCCATTTTTATATATAAAGATTGGATTTGATAATTGAAGATTATCTTCTCAACCCAAACGGAATTCATTAAAAAGCATTATTCAAATTTATCTACCTACAATAATTTCGGTATTCGATATTAAGGAGCAAGAGGTCAACTTCTTAAATTTAAAGATGATGAATACCAAATGATTACCACGTTAAAAAGCAACAGTTGCTGTTACCAAACCACCATTATCCTAAACAAGAAGTTAAATATCGTTAAGTCATTATTCATCACTTCATACGGATCTCACTTTTATTATTTTTTATACTTGATAGCATCCAAATAGACAAAAACACTTTAAAAGGGCCCAACTGGAATGTCGAGAGTTGTCTCGATTTTAGAATCGAATAAACTGGTTTTAGGATTAGTAGATTATTGCGTTAGCTTTTCAACTTGAAATTATTAACAGGTGTTCCTTAATACCCAATAATTAAATATTTAAATAATAGGACCCCAAAAAGTGTTTGCCTAAAAAATAAATTAAAACTATGATTAATTATTTTCAACTTCTCTTTTCATAAAAAAAGCACCCAAAAAAACGGAGAGGTAGTCCTCACGATGAATCACGTGAAAGTAAAAAAATGTTTGGATTATTTTTAATTTTTTAGGTTGTTCCACCCACCTGCATTATACGAGGTGCTTTACGAAAACAAATTGTCAAAACGGTCATGCTTCCTGAGCAATATGGAAATCGGAAAAATTTGAATTAAAATGTGGTATTCCAGATCTCCTCTATTGGGAGACTTTTTTGACGTAATTGAATCGAAGGTGATGTACTGAATTTTAAACGCACGTCGAAAGTACAATTCAAGTCGTACAGGTGTATTATTTTTATTTTGTCCGGTAAATCAACTCTTAAATGGACTTTCCGGTTCAATTGAATCTGTCCACTTTTTCAGTTTCCTGTCCTTAAAATTCAGGATCCTGAGACAACTCTCGGAATTCAATTAAAAATTATTGTAACTTTTCTTTAATTTTATTCTTAACTGTAAACCTAAAATAAATGAGTAAATAAATATTCGTGCCTGTCAATTTCTAAATAACTTTATCAGCCACATTCACATATCAATTTCATCAATGCTTGTCATATTTAACCAACAGGTAGAAGAAAAATTGATTCTCATACGGTAGGCAAAGATCATTTGTCTTGTGGTAGCAATAAATTTCGTTTTCCTTGGGTACCCACCAATTTAATCAAAAACCAATATTCTAATACAATCAAACATCTCAACTGTTGATTTATTTAATCTTTCAAAGCCGCACGCCTTCACCATAAGTCAAGTTCGTTCCACTTTGCAGAAAACTCGTAGGTACTTGATATCAACAAGGGTGTGTACACTTCTGTCGACTTCGTGCTAAAGCAGATTCTTAACTTTTTCCAATTTTTCTCATTTTAATGTGCGAGTGGGTGCGGTACTTGCGTGTAAAGTTTCACATTTTAAATTCACGTTTAATCCCAAAGTTGCTTTTCTTACAATTATTTGTCCCCTAGTACCCCGGTTACTTTAGTGGAAATCGTTTAGATTTACCTAGTACGAGGGGAGATCAATAAGTTCGGTAATGGAGAAACTCGAACACCGCACTGTGATAAAATTTTTAACAAAAAAAAGTATAAGTGCTTGTTCACAATGAACGTAAGAGTCTCATTTTAAAACATAAAATTAAAACCATTCCAATTTAATGTAATTATGTTAAGATTATGGCCTTACGTAAAATAACATCAAGTTGGTTTCAACTTGTATTAAAATTATGCTTAAGGTACGATATTTGTTATGTCTCACGTTCATTGTGAACAAGCGCTAAAAGTGCAAAAGAAAAACAAAATGATATGCTTGAAGTGTTCAAGCAATTTTCACCTTCGCTTTACAAGCAGTGGCGTGACTTCTTCCAAGGGGAGGGCACAAACCACCGAGGTGTAATCTGTCTGGTACAGCCTCTCTGGAGATGAAGTGTATACACTTCCCGCGATTCGGAGCCCGCGTTAAGCAGTAGGTCCCCTATGTGTGTGCTAATACTTCAAACGCACGACACATACATAGGAGAGAGGTCGCCTACGTTTGAAATCAGGCACGGCACTTAAAGAAGAAGAATGGCCAATAAGTGGAAGAACCCAAGTTTGCAAAAATAAAATGTTAGAAAAATAATAAAAAACCTGCAGGAATAAAATTTACTAATATTCATCTTTGTATTTTTATAAGAACTTTAAAGAACTCAGTCAGTTTGAGGATTTTAATTTTAATTAAATTAAGAAAATTGCTGCTATAATAATAAAAAAATTTGAATTAAAAATTTAAACATTTCTGTAAAATTGTACACAACATAAAATTTAATTTTAATTCAAATATCGCACCTTTATTAAAGAGCTTACATGGTATATTTATATCAATTTAAATTTAAAACTTTATTAAATATCAGAGCAATTTACAATAGCCTAAAAGTATCTGTGTGTGTGTGTCTGTCTGTTACGTTAAATCAAAGATATAAGAAGTTCTTATATCTTTGGTTAAATGGAGCCGATTATCCGTTCAATCAGTGCGGCCTTTAGGCCGCACAACCTGGGCAATCACAAATCAGTGCGGCCTTAGAACACCGCCTTCTGTCTATCCATTTGATAGGTTTTTGTTATTTTTGAGTTGTTTTGTTTTGGGAGGGTGGCGCCCAGTCGCTCTCCCTGTACCAGCCGCTACTGAGATGACTCATGACTTCAGTCAATAAGAGGGCACCAAATTTAAATAAAACAGAAAAATACAAATTTATTTAAGTGTTTATCTACTTTCATAATAGTTTAATTCAAAAGAAGCTTTATTTTATACGGGGGCCTAGGGGTATCCCCTCCAGTATATAATCATAGTTAACAAAAGTAAGCAGTATCATAAAACATTTCTTAATATTTTACGGCCTAATCTCCATTTACCCAGATCCCCTCGTCTCTACAGCCTCCAATTTTTAAGAACTTCCTTTGCAGTAGCGACTCGTGACTTTTTTTTCAATACGAGGGCACAAAATTTAAAGAAAAATGAAAAATATAAATTTACTATATTTTAATTTACTTTAAATTATTTTTGAATAGTTGTTTCCAAGAGTGCACGTTTTTATTTGTTATTTTTCTATAACGCATTATTAGGGGTCAGTCGTTCATAAAGGACGTCCACTTATTTTTCCCACCTTCCAACCACCCCTTGTCACAAGTTGATCACAATCTTCAATCCCCCCTCCAGGAAAATCCTATGGTCAAAAATCAAAGACCCCCATTTGTCTAAAATCGAACTTTACCTTTTAAACTAAACAACCTAAAAATTTTAAATTTTTATGGCTGTAATAAAAATTGGAATTTAACAAGCAAGAATTTAGGTAAACTTTATTTGACTATCCCAAGAATGTGATTTTTATGCGGATGTCACATTTGTGACATTGTGTGTAAACGCCCCCTCCCCCAAGCGTGGACGACCCCTTATTTATATAGCGCGTTATTTATTTGTTCATAACGCATTCTCATTGGTTTATTTTTTGATTACCAACCCAAAAAGTTTCAGTGCGGCCTTTAGGCCGCACAATCATGGCAATCTTGCACGAGAAAAAACTAATTAATGAGAATAATTTATATAAAAATAACGAAAGCGATATTAATATGATATGTGCTGTTGATGTGAATTATGAATACAAAAAAAAGGAAATCTTTTTTAATACTAGATGGGGGGGGGTGGAATTATTTAACTAACTTGCTCGATTGGATTGTCGGATTGGCCAATATTCAGAGGCGAATTACTACGTTGCGAGCGGTACATTTGCACTAAAAAATATTATTCTGAGTTATTCTGCTTTTGGAGGGCGGCGCCACGTCGCTCTCCATGTACCAGCCGCCACTGATTATTATAACGACGAATCCAAACAAAATTTTTGATAGAAAAAGAAAAGGTTCATTAAAAAAAATATTGATTGCGTATTCCGTTTTTACCGAACTTATTGTTCTCCACTCGTACAATTGCGGATCACGGATTTAAAAAGTATGGTTATGTCGATTTTAATTGACAAAAAGTTTTATCCGTAAATAAATAACTTCATCAGACTAAATTAATTTTAACTTTCTTGCAATGCAACAAAGGCAACATTAATCACACTCATTAAGATTTTTTAAATTAATTCAGAAAATTCCTCCCAAACTAATTAAAATTCTTTATTTCAAAGTGGAAAATTTTTACGTCAGTCAGCTCGACTTCATTAAAATTCTAAGGGCGACCAAAAAAGCCTGACAAGACAAACAATACCCCGCAGGTTTACCCTTCACACAAATTTAGAAACAATTCATGAGGAACTAAGAAGGCTTTTGGCTTGTCCTCCTACGGTAGTTTTTTATGCGAGGGCCGTTTGATAAATCAAAGATAAAATTCATGCTGGATCACATTATCAACGCCGTTTATTGTTCTCTTCCACGTGTAATTTTCTGTTAGTGGGAAATTATAGGTATGGAGTGGATGGTTTGGCCGGTAATGTAACTTCATGGTGAAACATCCAAACAGAGCCCCAAGGCTTGAGGTGTTCGATTTTTAAGTTTTCTCGTGGCGAAGAAATGAAGATGGTCGCTCTTTGGGTATTTGTTTTATGATTTTTGCTAAGGCGTAACTCTAACAAAATGGAACTTAATGCTGATTGCACTTATTGTGATGTTAAGTTATTATGACAGGATGAATTATCAGCAAGAACGAAGCAATTCGTGATCGATTTCATTTAATGCTTCATTGGAAGATGGTCATTATATTGCATGTAATATACCTCACAGTTACTAATTACTGGATAATATGTTCTGCAGAAGTAATTACACGCTGTTGAGTTACTGACAAAAATAAAATGCGATTCTTCGAGAACGCGCACACACAAAAGCAATCTTGAAGGAACGCATGTTAACCTTTCTAAAAAGCTCTCTCAATACTGTAATTATATTGTCTGAGAATGCGAAAGTAAACCGCTTCGGCTAAAATATGCATTGATCACTTCGTGATCCGCTTTTGCTATTTAAGCTCTCCAAGAACACGACATTTAATTGTTTTTCTCCCATTTCCACATCGGATGCGCCAATTACTTGGAAAAAACCAAATTGGACCTGGCGTTTTGGATGATCGAAACTACCTCAATTATCCTAAACGGCAGTGAAAATAGCCAAATTTGCTCACTTCCTGTTCTTATTGGAACTAATGAGATGGAATCACGACGGAGTTATGTTTATATAAAAAAAACCGTTGTTTGAGATGACGAGCTTAATAATAACGAAAAGAAATTGTCGTGGATATTTTTGTAAATAATTTATTCGTCGAGCACAAAAGAACAATTTCGATTCGAAGAGCTACATGATATTTTTTATTTAATAAAGTGCAACTGCAATATGCGATTTATTGCCGTGACAGTTTTTGAATTCTTTGTGCATGAAATTCATATTGATACTTCGCTCTGGAGTATATAATAGAAAAATCCGGTTCTCGAATCGACCCAAACTCTATTGTCTACCAAGTTAAGAGTGTTCAGCAGCATGTTCGGCGTGTCCGTCTCTGAAGATGGCCGTGCTCCTTTTCTTTTTTCAATTGACAATTTAATTCAGTCTACTCGTTTTTGGTTTCTTTCTCAGAAAGATTTCAATATATCCCTTTTGTTTCACCGCAGCAGTACGTTATTTTTTACTTTTTGTGATGTGACATTTTTAACTCAATTAAACAAGCTTTCGACCGGTTCTAAAAGACGCTCACAACAGATTAAATTATTCTTTACCTTTACCACTTTGCTTATCACTTTTATTTTAAATTTACATTAGTGGTTTTCAAATTCCTCAAAAAGTTCTCACCCGTTGCCCAAAAATTTCATCACATCCAAAATGATGCGACGCACGGTGCTACCGATGTTCAAGAATTTCATGATTAACGACCCCACATTCCTATCTTATGCAAATCAAAAGTAATGACAAGATGAATACCTGCACGAGACATTGTAAATGTGGTAACATCTCCAAGATCGAAACGATAAAAAAACAAAAGGATCACTAATCAGGCTGGTTTTGTTTCTAAACTGCAATCACAAAAACCGCCAAACTGGTTTGGCAATTTTATCAGCGATCCTTCAGCACCAAAAATAGGTGTCATATTGTAACGTGTGAATCCGCTGATGAGATCACCATTTTTTATTTCATTCCTTAATTAATTTAATAATTTAATTATACTTGACGAGCTGCGCTCGTACATAGGTGTTTGCTATGGGAACTGATCACTAAATCATTAATCAGTGACAATAGAAACGCACATCAAATAAAATAACAATCAAGTTTTCAATTATCTCAAAGAAATGCGAGAATGGAATCCAATTACCCCGAAAAGGTCGTCCTTTTTACTTGGCTGCCATTAACTTTGATGATGACAAATGACCGAAAGACGTTTATGATGTACAAAACAAAAGAATATTGACATCTTCGAAATAAATGAAACTGAGATAATTATAGGTCGCATGGCAGATATTATTTTAAACGGTTGTTTTTGCGATAGGTCAAATTTTGAAATCGTTAGCCCAGATTCACGTCAACATTTCGGCGGTTTCTTTGGTATTCGATCATGTTGGGTATATTTTGTCCCCCCCCCCTCAGAAACCTGCGCAAAAGACCTGAAGTGGTCTTGTAATTGAATGGCCAATCGAAATATAAGACTATGCCCCCCCCCTCCTCCAAGCAGAAGCCGAGAAGCGCTGAATATTTTTTGATGAAAAGGCTATTATCCTTCCGCAGCACTTTTAAATTTTTCTATTTATTTTAAGGGAGGATTATTTGAATATAGAATTATTTGAATAATTTTAAGTACATAGCTCCAAATGGTAAGTTACAACATCTATTAACGCCCTCCCCCCCTCCGACAACTTCGTTTTAAATTTTGATAATAATTAATTTATGTGAATCTGTATTTTACTTGTACCTATACAAACATATTTTATATTTGATTGTATTAATTTTTGTTTTTAAATAGCTCTGGAATAGGTTGCTCGGCCTTCCGCCTACTTACGTAAAGACCTTTGTCTCGGAATTCGGTCTTATTCAGATAAATGTCAAGACCATAGTTTCTCGACCTTCCGGCTAGGTTTTTTTTTATTTTAGGTCTTGAACCTCACAAATGCTCGCAATAGAAAATATATGTGAGGCTGGGGCAGGTTCCCTAAGGCTTATACCGGTAAAAGCCTAGGGACGTTGCACGACAGTTACGTGGCCGTACGCCTGTTGCTCGGAGCAAAGCGCATTAGAATATTAAAAAAGAAGTTATTTTTAAGGAAATTAGACTCGGCGATGAAATGAGTTTTATTTCGATGAATAATCAACGCAAAACAGTCGATCGGGAAAGAAGAAATATTCGAACAATATGTCAATATTTAAGCGCAGGCATTGCCCTTCCCAAAATTTTCGGGTATTTTTCCTTCCCTCGTGTTCTTACACCCGAGTATTGCCCTAGGAAACCTGTCCTATCAAGTATTGCCCTAGGGAAATGATGTGGTCCGCCTATGTAGAACCACAAATAAATCTTTCTCATATTGGTTCAAAAGACGTAACAATATCTTCGAATTGAATAATCAGCGGGAATCCGTCCATATATGTGACCTCACTCAAGGGATTACAATCACACATGTAGTGGGAGATATCAGGCTATTGGCCTGCCTCGGGAAAATTACGGCCATACGTAAAGGCTCACTCAGGGGGATTATACTGCCTTTATCAGCCAAAGTACACAATTTACATTTGCGACTTTTGAAATAAAATACCTAATTAAAACTTTACTTTTTAATAATTCAAGAAATTAAAGAACAAACTTCGTAATAGCATAGCAAAAAGTGCACGAAGGAAAAAATTGTCAAGTTGCTACTATTTAAATTATTATTTAAATTTTGCATACGAGTATAAAAACCAAACTGTTCAGTATATAATATTAAATTCTGCATTCGCTTGTTCTTTGTATATAAAATTTGTTCAATAATCTTTTGAAATATAAAACTTCAAATTTAGGGTTCATAACTTTTTATTTCGATAGTGGCATATGATTGACGTAATTGTGCGGCCTAAAGGCCGCACTGAAAGAACATATTAACGGATTATCAGCTCGTTGGATCAGTTCTTGAGACCTAAGAAAGGCAATAAGAATATTTGAGAGAAAGGTTGTTTTATTGGTGAAAGGAAGTTAGATTAGAAGAATGAATTATTGATGATAAAGTAGATGGAATAAAATGGGAATTTTAATAATTCCCAACTTTTTCAGTTTGTTGTATTTTACCTTTTTATTTTCTCGTTTCTATTTATATTTTTTTATTAAGTTTTCCTTTATTTTCCATTTCTTTTCATTAACTCTGATTTTTTTAACAAAATTTGTTCTAATGTTATCCTAAATTATAATTTATTTTTTGGACAAGTTTATCTGGATGATGCTGGAATGACAAGGAGCGTCTATTAAATACGTAAGAGTTGGAAGGAGCAAGATATGAACAATCTTGGGAATCCTACAATGGGGGGATTCAAAGTATTCTTTACGTCAGTCTTTTTAAATAAAACTGTTCGATTTCAATTCCGGCATTTCAATGAACGGTGGGGGTGGGGGGCAACCATCCTATTGTATTTATATTTCTGCGTTAATTGCGAATAATACAAAACACTTGCTTCGATTTGCAACCTTATTTTACTACCCCAAAAAAAATTGTTTTGCAATTATTATTTGACGTTTTTAAAATTTTGTTATTTTATTATATTAATTGCTGTTAGTAAAAACCTGTTCCTTTAAAAAAAATTGTAAAATTGAAATCCATGCTTTCTACGATTTTTAACCAAATGAAGATCGAGTATTTTTTATAAAAAAAATGAAAAATCATCTTCATCAAGTTTGTATTCGGAATAAAGACAGAAATATGGATACAAGGAAGGGGCAGGTACCCATTGCCCCCATGAACTTCCAAATATAGAAATAAACCCCAATTAGAAAATTAAAGTTCATATTTTCTGAGATTTTTAACCAAATGAAAATTGAGTTTTTCATTAAAAATGAAAAATCATCTTCATCAAGTTTGTATTATTCGCAAAATAGTCAAAAATACGCATACAAGGAGGCAGTGGTTACCTCTTAGCCCCATGAACTTCCAAAATTAAAAAACCGGTTAATTGGACTCAAATTGCCACTTTGAAAAAATATAGCTTAATTTTGTATTATTACTCCCCCCCCCCCCCAAACACATAAACTTGGATTAAATCTGCTTCAGCCATATAAAGCAGAGCAAATAGTAAAAAATTTATTAAATAAATTAAAAAACGTATATATTTAAGTTGTTGATGACATTATGATATAAATTTAGAAAAAAAAATTACAAAAAGTAATATCTAATCAAAGAGTGGAGGGGGTGATTTTTGATCAAAAACTCATCCTAAATTTAAATTGAAGCTGAAAAAATTAGAAAACCCCAGTATTTCAAATGGGAAAGTTCACCCCCTCTGGTATTGGAAAATAATAAAGACAGAAAGATAAACTTTGAAGGGTACTTTTTATCTATATAAAATCGGTAAGGGGGGCGGGGTGGTCAGATAAAAATCACTCGGTACAGAAGTTCCTGTGAATAATTAAAAATAATTAGAAAAGAAATAAAAGGCTGCAATCTCTGCCCCAAAAGGGTAACCCCTCCTCCACAATATTAATATTATGTATTTATCTCCAAACGCAAATTGGTACACATGGGAAAGGTAAATACAGACACAAAATTCAACTACAGGGCTGGTAATGTTTCATATTATCTTCGGTGGCCCATTTTCTTGCAAAAGCTACACTGCGCACAATTTAAATATAGTATTCAAAATAAAATGTTAGCGACACTCCTCTTGAGCACGCCCATGGCCATTTTCATTGAGGTTTTTCAGAAAAAAATATCGAGAACAGAAAAACATCTGTATTGCATTCCAGAATGGATCTGGCCGACAAGATCGCTGTAGAGATAATTGGATCACCGTCAATAAAATTAATTACAATATTTCCGAACAATTTCACGTCGCCAAAAATAATTTGGATCTTTAATTTCCTTTATGGTAACAAGCCTCTGCCGTTACGGTTAGCAAATGCGTCGTTAAAATGGTTAATAATCCGTTCCAACCATTAGAATCATTAACAAGCCTGTTTACAACCAATTACGATAAACAACGTAAGACCAAACAAGCAGAACTACTAATTTTAGCTTGAATTTTAGCATTTTTAGTTTTCTCGAGTTGGTAATGGAAATATTTTATATTGTGTCAAAATATTTAAATTTTGCCGGTAACACGCATGCATACCATTTTCCCATGACCCTGAATAGCGTTGTCCATTAGGAAAGCACGGAAAGAATTCTTTGTAATGGTGCTACACACGTTCATGACATATGAACTGAATAATTTCCAACGAACTTCTTTTGTTTTCTTTGGTCGTTAAACGGATAAGCGGCAATGAAATTGTGATGGCAAGATCGAGCAGGTACTGGGAAAATTGTTTCCCGTGGTACGGAAACGACAAATAAACGGAAACGACGATCAAAAAGCATGCACAATTAAACAATTCATCAATCTTTTATCTGGTTTCTTTAAGTAAGCTGTCAGGTATAGTGTTACAATAGTGAATCCATTTTTCATAATACACATCATCGGTTCAATAATGACCGATGGGTTATTCAACTCGACGAAAAATTTTCAAACCATGTGATTATAGTCATCATTACTAACAACAACATTATCACCTTAACCATCTCTGGCGAGATCTAAGCCCGATTATAAATGGAGTCGAAGCAATCAAAAATGTAATCAACTGAAATGTTCGATGATTATCTCGAATCACATAAAGCATCCTCATGTGTAATAATCAAAATTAACGTAATTTGATTCCAAATATAATTTCAAGTTCTCAACAGGAACGGCGTGAATATTTTCTACACCTGTACATAATGGAATGAAACTTGGTCCTTATAATACTCGTATTACAACTTAAAAAATTTACAATAAAACCAAGATAATCATCTTATAGCGCCGGCTTGTAAAGTCAAAAGCAGACCAGTTAAATTATACAGCCCATTTCGCCAATGTTAATTCAGGAAAACGTTGGTACTCTTCAACAGGCCAACTCATTTCAACAATGTTGCACTTGCATCCACCTCTTGCGGCAATCTATATAGGTACAAGAGCACACATTTTTTAAGACTTCGGACGTAAATCTCTACAGCATGATTTATTTATTTCATAATTAATTTTAAAGATTGTAAGAAATAAATAATGTGAACATTTTTGCAACATTTTATGGAACTGCCGCATGCTTGAAGTGCAGACTGAAGAAAATTGAGAAACCAAGGTTGAACAAAATTTTTATTCAGTTTTTGCAAAAACGTTTTATAACCGGAACGACGATAATTTTTCAATAAAACGATCGTTTGGTACAAAAATTGATGTTACTTACAGTTACAGATAATTAAATTTTATAGTAAACAAATTCATTCGACGTTCTAAAAATATTCCCATGGGACAGAAATACGAGATTACCGTCCGGAAACCACATCAAAAGGATTTGGGCATATTGAAAACTAAACAAAAAGTTTACCTTTTATGTTCAGGGCAGGCTGTGCTTCAGTTTCTCATTACGTCTGGAGGAACCTGAAAATAAAAAAAAAGCTTAATTACGAACTATGAATGTCAGACCATTAAATTTAGAATAATTAGGTAAGCATTTCCGTGCTAAAAATTTGTATAACCAGTTGGAATTGGAACCTAGGATTCTACGCCCCGAAACCCAAATCCCTATGCAGTACATAACCTACGTGTACGTAAATAACTTGATTAATAAATTAAAATCACCTGTTTTCCGATATTGCCAAGGGCGGGACGGACTAGGAGTAAAATATTGATGCAGAAAAAATCTTGTATCAACTGCTAATTTTTTAAATATTACAAACAGTGCTTCGGGGAATTTTTTTTTTATTTTAAGAAAATTCGTGGAAAATGGTTTGGATTTCGTGGCAAAAAATCCTGATTAGGTGGTGGTCACTATACAAACGATTCATGGTGGCTAAATTTCTGAAAGTCTCAAGAGAGTGAACTTTTTTTTTTTTGCTCTTGGTCAACAACTCGGAAATATGATTGGGTTCGGAAAAATCTCTACAGCAAGCTAGGTCCTGAATTGCGACAAATTTGTCCAAGAACGTTTCAAAAATCAGGAAGTCGTGGATTGGCCTATGCATGGCCGAGACCTTCAGGTCCAGGCAAAAACGTCATTCGAATTCTGAGTAAAAAATTCTTGAAATATAGCCCTTTTTCGATTTTTGCCCAAAAAACGTAGTTATTAGATTTACACGTAGACATTGTTTCTTGGTCATCTTACGCAAAAGAGGTCTACATATGAATGAAATCTGCCTTAATTTTCTGTAAATCCCCAGTATAGAAAAACCTTCTAATCCTAATCAGATCTCTTAGCTATGAGCCTTCAAAGTGCAAAAATTATAAAGGAAAATGGAAAAATCGTTAAGATAATAAAATACATATTTAATTCTCCGCAATTTATACAAGTTTTGTCAAGAAAAGATTTTTCTACTGATCGTATCTCCAAAATTAATAGGGCTAGAATAATATTTTCTATTTAGGTTTACGTAGAATTTCAGTAACTTATACATTTTTGTCGCTCATATACACCATAATGAATAAATCTCGAAAAACCTCACTTTTTAGTAGTTTTGTATCCTTTATGTGCATCGTACCTCTCGTTGGTTGGTTCAAGTGCGGCCTTTAGGCCGCACAACCATGTGATTACTACAAAAAAACGTAGTTCCTACAGTTGTTCCTACTTTATTTAATATATCGCAAAATACACAATAAAACAAGTAATTTGATTGCTAATCAAAAAAGAGCCCAAAAAACCCAGCCAGAAGAACCTACCTTTATGCTGGGTTTTTGCACAATATTAGGTGTTCAAAAAATAAATAAAGAATAATATATTATTATGAGGAAAGGCCCATATTATTAAAGGACGTTTCCAAATAATTATAGTAACATTATTTCCTATAACAATCCGAGTCTGAATTTGCAAGTCTGAAAATTAGTTTAAATGTCCCTAAAGCATAGCTGAACAGCATACTAAAATTCCGAACACCTTTAGTAAGTCTTTGTAAGCCTTCCGCCCAAAATTTTTACTCAGAATAAATATTGTAAATTAGAAGATTGGTTCAAATGTTCATAGATTGCTGTCTTTGACTTTTAGGTTTTGGCCCAGAAAAAAATATTCTAAATCCGAAAATTGGTTTAAATATCTCAAGGTATTGCTGTATAGCACAAAGGCAGCTCGTGAGATTGTACAGTGGTGCCAGAATTTTTTTTTTTAACAAGGTAATTGTTAGAATTCGACTGAAGGTAATTTTTTCAGCTGAAGCCAAACTTAAAAAGGGTCAAATCTAGAGTAGGACCGGATCAAAAATAGGAATGCAATAGTAAAACGCTTGTTTCCCGAACAAGGTAAATTTAATTCTGACCGGCGGGTCTGGGGGGTATGGAATACCCCCCAGACCCCCAAAATATACATCAGGTACACGTGATGCATATTTTCAAGTCTTCAAATTTGTACAAAATCTAAAATATCTGTAAAATTTAGCTCTATTCTTAATGCCTTCTTAATGAACCCCCCCCCCCTCCAAGTTTGCACAGTTTAAATTTTTAATTTTTCCTTTAACATTACTTAGCTTTTATTTTGCTCTGGAATATAATCCACATTTTATATTTATTGGGTGTTCCACACTGGCAACTGAAAGTGATCAACAGTTGAAAGTCTTCAAACTTATGTAAAATGGAAGATTTATGATAAAAGTTACTTTGTTTAAGATCTGAATCTGGTGTTTTATGGTAGTGCCATGGCTCCTTGGCATCTTATAGCAAGCTTCCACTGGAGCAGATTACAAAAATTCCCAATTTCAACAGGTTCAAAGGAGATTTGTTGATTCTCCCTCTTTAAACATTAAAATGATTTGTACTGAATACACTGCCATGAGTGAATTCAGCCAAAGTTAACGGGGGGGAGGGTATTCGTTGTATAATACAACGAAAACATCGGCCCCAAAAAATCCT
The DNA here is from genome assembly GCA_932274525.1 of Podabrus alpinus. NCBI lineage: Eukaryota > Metazoa > Arthropoda > Insecta > Coleoptera > Cantharidae > Podabrus > Podabrus alpinus. The sequence continues at coordinate 73,817,468 of OW026457.1, forward strand.
ACGCCTACTCTTTTTGGTTTCTTTCAAAAAATATATCCTGATAATTAACGTTTTTCTAGGAGTCCAAAGAGGCTTGAAGAGGTACTGGTCGTGTTGCTGCGAAATTTAAAACAAATAACTTAAAATTACGGAAAACGATTAAAAAATTAATAATTTGAATGCGCAGGACGATGCAAAAGTGATTTATAAATGCAATGTTTTTAAACATTTTAATTAATTCACAATGTGATCGAAAACACGCGATTAAAAGTAATTTACAACCGCGAATTAGTTTTCTCACGTTTTTTTAATTATATTTTGAAGTAATTTTTCATTTAATCCGTTAAATGGGAGTTTAATAAATTAAACTGCGGTGGGGGGGGGTTAAGATCGCTGTTACACCAAATGGATGTAATAATTTATTATAATTTGACGTTTTATCATTTTTGTACTCACTGCTGAGGTCAATTTGATCCATAAAATTTATTGAAGAACTTCCCTAGAAGATTATTTTCTTTACTTTGAAATGTAAATTTTTAAATTTCCTTAAAGAAGGCAAAAATAAAGGCATAAAAATGTCAAAAAAAGCAGTTTTCAGATATTTGTTTGCCATTTATAACAGATCAGAACTTTTTCAAAAACGGTGAAGTGGAAAACGAGGACCAGGAACATCGTCAAAATTTGAAAAATTAATAAAATATAATTAAATAACTATTGATGAATTTTTCCCATTATCTCCAATTTTATGACCCCTCCTTTTTGAATTACTTCTCTTTTAAAAACCCTCTTAGTTTTCCCTCGTCACAAATTCTAAATAAATGCCTTGAAATAAAAATTTCAACATACATAGGTACTGCGATGTTCTTTGCTTTGCTGAATTTGCAAATCAAAGGAATGAACGAGTTTTAAGTTAAAAGTTAAAGGAAGTTGAATTATTGAGAGATCATGGCAAGGCGATACAACGATTAATTCGTTATAAAAAAAATTATAAAATTTATATCATATTAAAATTATTTAAATTATATTAGTAAATATTGTTAATTAGAATTAGTTGTGTTAAGCACACTAAAAAAGGTTTTCGTGATGACATTTGGTATAACAGCTTGGTGCGATAAATTAAAAGGACGATTATTATTCGCCTCAATTTAAACTTTAAAGTGCATCGTGTATCCAATGTACAGTTCGTTCCTAAAAAAACATTATTTAAATGAAGATTAAGTGTGGTAAAATTCATTAAAGTTACCGGCCAATGAAAACTTGCGACATCAAAAACAGACATGCTTTGAAATTTCAACGAAATTTGATATCCTTGGCGACGAAATTGTTTACCTTAACAACGAAGAGAACGATAAAAATAACCAAAGTGAATGGACGCACAAATTTGTGTTGTTCCAGAAAATTTGTGAAAATGTGTTTTTAAAACCCAAGTAAGGTTAAGTAACGTGGATGTATTCTGGAAAAGGTTAAAATATATGGAAAATGTTAAAGAAATATTAATACACTCACAAAAACTCAAATTTTGGTATTGATGGCCAAAAGGAAATATTTGGATGATTGATTAAAATTAACTGGATAATCACAAAAAAGTAAACTGGAGAAAATTATAGGTGTAAACAACCGGTACACTCACGCTAATAAACGAACGATGATGCAATTCAAAAGTGGGGTAAGATTTATTTAACTATCCAAGTGCGGGAATTTTAAAACATTAAAATCAGAAAATCCTTTTTTTATTTTAAAAACATTTATTTAGATTTATCATTTACTAGCTGGCACGGGCGGCATCCGCCGCCCTTAGCCATCTAGACCCAGAATAGATCCGAGTAGGCCATAGTTGTTCGGCCTTCGGCCTCACAGGGGGAGGACCATAATAGATCCGCGAAGGCCATAGTTGTTCGGCCTTCGGCCTCACAGAGAGAGGACCATGATAGATCCGCGAAGGCCATAGTTGTTCGGCCTTCGGCCTCATAGGGGGAAGACCATAATAGATCGGTGAAGGCCATAGTTGTTCGGCCTTCGGCCTCACAGGGCGAACCATAATAGATCCGTGAAGGCCATAGTTGTTCGGCCTTCGGCCTCACAGACCGGACCATAATAGATCCGTGAAGGCCATAGTTGTTCGGCCTTCGGCCTCACAGACCGGACCATAATAGATCCGTGAAGGCCATAGTTGTTCGGCCTTCGGCCTCACAGACCGGACCATAATAGATCCGTGAAGGCCATAGTTGTTCGGCCTTCGGCCTCACAGACCGGATCATAATAGATCCGTGAAAGTCAAAATTGTTCGGCCTTCGGCCTCACAGACCGGACCATAATAGATCCGTGAAGGCCATAGTTGTTCGGCCTTCGGCCTCACAGACCGGACCATAATAGATCCGTGAAGGCCATAGTTGTTCGGCCTTCGGCCTCACAGACCGGACCATAATAGATCCGTGAAGGGCATAGTTGTTCGGCCTTCGGCCTCACAGACCGGACCATAATAGATCCGTGAAGGTCAAAGTTGTTCGGCCTTCGGCCTCACAGACCGGACCATAATAGATCCGTGAAGGTCAAAGTTGTTCGGCCTTCGGCCTCACAGACCGGACCATAATAGATCGGTGAAGGCCATAGTTGTTCGGCCTTCGGCCTCACAGACCGGACCATAATAGATCCGTGAAGGCCATAGTTGTTCGGCCTTCGGCCTCACAGACCGGACCATAATAGATCCGTGAAGGCCATAGTTGTTCGGCCTTCGGCCTCACAGACCGGATCATAATAGATCCGTGAAGGTCAAAGTTGTTCGGCCTTCGGCCTCACAGACCGGACCATAATAGATCCGTGATGGCCATAGTTGTTCGGCCTTCGGCCTCACAGACCGAACCATAATAGATCCGTGAAGGCCATAGTTGTTCGGCCTTCGGCCTCACAGACCGGACCATAATAGATCCATGAAGGCCATAGTTGTTCGGCATTCATCTGTCATCTTTCATCTTTAATCTGTCATCTGTCATCTGTCATCTGTCATCTGTCATCCATCATCCGTCATCCGTCATCTGTTATCCGTCATCTGTCATCCGTCATCTGTCATACATACATACATACATAATCTTCACGTAAAGTTACATCTTCATGTAAAGTTAAATCTTCCGCAAAGAGGTAGATCTTCCACGAAGAAGTGGATCTGCGTCTTCTTGCACAATTCCGGCGAGTTCTGCGACCTATATAAAGTGCTCCGGTCTTATTCGCGGCATTCAGATTAATTTGTTAGTGGTTTGCATTTTTCGAATTAAAGCCGCCATCCCCGCCATCTGTTGACAGTATTTTCAGATTAATTTGTTAGTGCCCATTCACAATGGACGTAAGCAAAGAATTACATAAGCATAAGCATAAAACATAAACATAAGCATAAGATGGGACCGTTCACAATGACCGTAAGAATTACATAAAAATTAAAAAACTGCGCAGGCGCCATGAAGTTTCAACACGAAACTATTTTGTGACATAACCTCTCCGTCGTTTAAGTAATTATAGCGTTTGTTAAGAATGGATCTACTACCATCTGAACAATTGAAAAATTCAATTGAAAAAAATTCAATTGAAAAATACCATCTGAAAAAACAACCCTGACAGCGTTTCTATTGGTTAGAAAAACGGAGCATCATTCAAATATATATTTTATTTTTATTTATAATTTATAAATATAAATATATTTATAATTTATAAATTTTTAGAGCGTTTACAAAAGAATGTACAATTTTAGGTTATATTATTATTTGAACTGTCACACAAGAAGGTGTGTTCACTGCGTGAAAAACGGCGCATCGTTCAAATTAAGGTTAATTTCCATAAGAAATACGTAAAAGTTGAAATATTCCAACTTCTTATGTAGTTCTTATGTAGTTCTTATGTAGTTGTTATGGGCTCCCTAAACATAACAATTACGTAACTGCATTGTGAACGCTCCCATTTAAAACCAGGTATCCAGCTTTATGTATTTCTTATGCTTATGTAATTCTTATGCTTACGTCCATTGTGAATGGGCACTTAGTGGTTTTTTGTTAGTAGTTTTTTATACATTTGACAAATTAAATTTTTTGTCAAACTTGTGATTTGATTTTCGAAAAAAGCGAATAACTTTTTTCCCCGCCACTGACTGTACGTCAAATTAATTATTTGACAAATTAAATTTTTTGTCAAACTTGTGATTTGATTTTCGAAAAAAGCGAATAACTTTGCTCCCCGCTCGAATTTCTTCTCCATTATGCAAAAATAGTTGCGCCTGGAGCTACAAAATAACTGTGCAAAATTTGGTCGAGATCGGTCCACGGGTCTAGGAACGTATAGCGAACACGCAAACACGCAAGCACGCAGATCTTCTCTTTTATATATTTAGATAATTAAGAATTTGTTACATTTAGTTTTAAAGCACATGGTTAAAATTTTCTTTCGTCTCCATGACGACAATTTGTGCAAAATTTATTAATTGCCATGATTCTATTTTATTTGAATTTAAATCAATTTTATAAACAGTGTGAAAATATGAATCTCGTTCATTCTGAAGATGAGCGAATGCAGTAAGGTAAATTTTACAAACAATCAAAGAATTCTTTCACTTTTGAGCTAGCTGAGGTAAATACAAAATTAAATCCACAAGTAAGTTATCATTGTGGGATAAGCATTCAGGTAAGGGTCTCATTATGATAATAAGCTTGATTTATCTCATTAAGGAGAGGGGTCATTGCAGTACCTACTTAATTTATATTATTTTTATTTTAACTTGAAGTTAAAATTAAATATTTAAACGGCCAGTTAAGTTTTATCATTTTGTTTTACTGTTTTACTCACTTTCGAGGTCAATTTTATCCCCAAAATTTATTGGAGGGTATACCCTAGAGGATTCTTTTCTTTATTTTAAAATTCTAATAGTTTGAAATGTAAAATTTTAAATTTCCTTATAGAAGATAAAAGCCAAAGGATAAAAATGTCAAAAAACAAATTTTCAGGCATTGATTTGGCATTTGGAACAATTTAGGACTTCTGCAAAAATGATGAGGTGGTAAAGGAGAAGCAGGAACATTGTGAAAATTTGAAAAAATAAAACTACTATAATTAAATAACTAACAAATATTAATTATATTTGAGGAATTTTTCAAATTTTCTCCAATTTTATGCCCCCCCTGTTTAGAATTCACAAATGGTAAATAAATGTCTTGAAATCAAAATTCTTATGTAGGTAGGTTTACGTTATATTATTTTTATTTTACTCATTTCTGAGGTCAATTTAATCCCCAAAATTTATTGGAGGATCTACCCTAGAGGATTTTTTTCTTTACTTTGAAATTCTGATAAACAATTTTAAATTTCCTTAAATAAGGCAAAAGCAAAGGCATAAAAATGTTTTAAAAGAACAATTTTCAGACATTTATTTCTAAGTTAATTATTTTCATAAACGATGAGGTGAAAAGGGAGAACCAGAAACATCCTGAAAATTTGAAAAAAATATACTTGATGATTTTTTTCAAATTTTCTCCAATTTTATGGCCCCCCTTTTTAAGTTACTTCTCGTTTAAAGAACTCTCTTAGTCTTCCCTTGTCAAATGTCTTGAAATCAAAATTTCTACGTAGGTATGTAGGTAGCACATAAATTATATTATTTTTTATTTTAACTCGACAGTTAAAATTCAAAAATTTTAACGGTCAGTTAATTTTTTATAAAAATAATCTTGAAATAGCTGAATCCGAGGCAAAATTATATGTGCAATAAATTATTATCATCATTAATACAAAGGCAGAACCAAATTGCTTTCGTCCATTAAGGCAGCCACAGACTCACGGCTTTGTTCGACGTACTTGTTCGACTGCTTTGTTCGACGAGCAAGTCTGTGGGTGTGTGGCAGTAATTCCGTCGTACTTGTTCGCCAACAAGAACGACGGATTTGTTCGACGGTTTTGTTCGACGGCTTTGATCTCTGTCTCTCTGTCTCTATCTCTCTAACTATCTCTGTCTTGATAACACCGTCGAACAAGTCTGCAAGTCTGTGGCCTATTCGAACTGGCGTACTTGTTCGATGACTTGCTCGTCGAACAAAGCAGTCGAACAAGTACGTCGAACAAACCCGTGAGTCTGTGGCTGCCTTTAGACATAAAAGTGTAAACCAATCTGCCACTGGATATAATAAGAACGCAAGAAGACCAAAAAAGCACACCACACCGAGAAAGCGTAAAAATGACAATTTAAAGGTTTTATTATGTCTAACAAGTTACCTCCTCGTGTGATTTGTTTCTTCATTATTATTAGTTGAATTTGACAAGCGAGTAACTAATTTTTACGGTTTTTGACTTTATAGTAATTTTAATTAAATCAATGGTCGATCGCCTTAGTTAAAATTTATTTCTATTGTAATTTACATTATGCGGTTAATATCAAAGGAAATTTAATTGAAGAGGCTTGGCTATTTTCATGTTATCTACTTGGTAAGTAATTTATGGTAGAAGCATTGCCAACGTCGTTTTTCTGTTTAATTTATTGTTTCTACCATTCTTTAATTCTTTACACTTTATGGCTTTTTAATTGATTATAAAATTTTGTTATTAATAAATTTTAATTTACGATTTTGTCAAAACCAGTTGTTTGGTCAAAAAATGGTCGGACTCCTATTGGCGATGTGGAGGAAGCAATTCGATGTAGTAATTTGTACGTTGGGCTCTCACGTTGCTTTGTCGTGTTGATCTCTGCATAATAACCAAGCACGTGGAATACAATTTGCTTTTCACTTCAACCGAATGACAAACAACCCAATCTTTAAACAGAGAAGGAGGTTTTCCTCCCACATATCCTGCTTGGCGCGATGCCAATTGACACTTTATTTTTGTCATCAATTATAAAATTTGAGTCTTTATGCATATTTATATCCCACGTAGAGCTTTTTGGTCTTCCTTATGGAATGCTTTCACCATTTCGAATAAAAAAAAAAGTGTTTGAATTGGGCTGTCAATGTCTTGTCCCAATTAATCGGGGATGATGTCTTCATTTAGATCGAATTTTTAGAATCGAAATCATGGCTGCCGAAGTTGCAGCCATATAAATATTTCAACGATTTTTATATAAACAGAAGTACTAAATTGTAACATAAAAGTACACTCACGAAGGTAGGCGCCTTGGTTGACGATGACTGTATTCTGCATTCTTTGGGGCCGGTACTTCTTATACTCGGTACTATAAACTTTGCAGGCATTGCTCGCTATCGTGATCCAGTGGCGCCGGAGGAATTCTCACTTTTATAATAAATGCAACAGGTGAACAAATATATTTTATAAAATATAATCCACAAGGTATCTCAAACACGAGTCTCGTGATAAACTACACTTAACATTTCAAGAAGAAATTAAACTTTTTTTCTTCTGCATCCCAGACAGAAGTCGACACATTACAAAAACTTAGCCTCCATTAAAGATACATAATTAGAAAAAATTGGATTTTTTTAATTTGAAGATTTGTTCTTCCAATTAATAACCGAAATAAAATAAGTGGTTAAAAGGTTTATCTATTTTTAATGATTATTCTTCTGCTTTAATCGGCTTAAATACAAACTCGTTTCGAACACCTCTAATTTATAAGAAAATTTATGTAAAATATGTATCATGTTAGTCATTTAATTCATCGATTCATATAATTTTTCAAGTCAAATATAACACTTGGTTTTATTTTTTGTGTAATTATTAAATTGATATCGAAATAAAAAACCTCATAAATTAAACAGTTTCTCTAGTCGGATTATAATGATCCAAAAATTAAGAATGCATTAGGCATGATGGTTTTTAATCAAAAATAATTAACTGGTATTGCATAAAGAAGATCAAAGTCTAATCTTATTTTTTTCCCAGAGGAATGCTTTATGTTTACCATGAGGTGACAAGAAAGTTAATTGGTTTTTTTCCCATTATCATTCTATAAAACTTTAGTATACCTACTTGGACTTTGGAAAGTTGCATATGCCAGTCAATAATTCTGGTAATCATCAGGCAGCAATTCCAAAAATGAAACTGAAACTTTCGGCTCAAACAGAAAAAAGTCCACCCCGATAGCTAATTTACTTTCAAAATTACTGTAAAGTCTTAGAGATAGCTTGTATAGATTTCTCATGATTATTAGAGTCCGGATTTATATGCGGTAAAAAACATCAATATAAGTATTTTATATGCGGTTAAAATTAGTCGATATATACGGTAATATTGCTGAAATTTGGATAATATGCGGTTAAATGAAAACAAAGGAATATAATGCAAAATCGAAATTTTTAGTATTGTATAGGGAATAAATATTGCCGATGGAGCGCTGCATGCAACAACAAACGTGACGTCACATGGAGTGACATTAAGGTTATAACCTTAATTCTTTGCTGTCGTTTCGAATTTTCCTGGTGAAATAATATTAAAAAATTTGTTATACTTACATATTAATATTATTTCAGCAGGATAAACAATAATCACTACCGTATAAAACCCATATGAAAACAATAAAAGTTTTATTTTTACTTTTAGTGACGTCAAATATTTAGTTGATATTACAGCCACCAGGGTGCGTACAATTAATATTTTCCCCTATAGTACATAAATAATATTTACATATCGTGGGCTTACTGCAAAAACTGGCCAAGTCAAAATAAAAAGTTTTTAGATAAATGAAATTGAATGTTTAATATTTTGAGAAAAATCAGCTTTTTAAGTTTTAATTTTTGTTTTAGGAAAATGAAACTTTAACAATACTTCTTATTAGGGCTTTTGCTAATTTTTAACTTTTTTAAAAATACTGAGCGAACTTAATCAACAAAGTTTGTCGTGACTGATAAAACTGACTTGGTCAGTTTTTGCAGTAAGCCCACGATATATTATATAATTATTAATTTAGGAATTCGCAGAAATATTATTTATTGAAATCAACGTCGCCAAATTTTCTGGATCGGACAGGTTAAAGATTAGTTTAGAAGTTACAAAAAGATGGTAATATTTTTCAGACCCCAATAAATAAGAAGTGGTAATAAAATTTTTAACTTATTGATTTAAAAGGTTTCAGACGTGGTAGGTAATGCGTTATTTTTTTTAAATGGAATAATATGTTGCAAGGGATAGAAATGGTCCAGAAAACGTGTAGGGTAGGGTGGTCAACAGTGTATCAGTGGTACACAGTGAAACACTCATTTATTAGTTAAACCATTGTATGTATGCGCTTGTGCGAGATGTACGTGGTAGCCAATGTGATCCCTCATTGACTCATTTCACAACTGAGAGGTTCCGTTGATGGTCGGATGTTCACCAGTTACATTTGTGGTTTAAAGCCTCCATTTGTTATTGGCAGGTAAGTCGAACTTTTTGTGTAATTTGATCAGATCTTCTATGATAGAGTTCTGGATGTTTTCATTGTTTTAAGAAATAATTAACGCACGTGAGGACACTTGAATAACAGGTTTTACTCAATTTGTTTTGTCAAAACCACGGTTTGAAAATTAAATGGTGGGTTGGTCTACAGTGGATTAGTGCTACATGGTTAACAGTGGATCATGATCCACTGTGGACCTATATTAGTACCTGGCCAAAAAATTATAAACTTTTGTTTTTTGCAAATATATTTTGAATTACTTAATGGAAATTTCCAGAAAGGCGAAATGAGGTATTGTGTGTATAATATTTATTATGCTTATCTCACAATGTAATAAAATACCCTGTTGTTTATATTATATATGCAATATTTTCTTATTTTAGATTCTGGTGCCCCTTTGACAGGGATATATTCTCCAGTGATGATTTCTTGCCCAGCACAGTGACAGATCGACCGATTCCAGCCAGCCTGATTCCAGTCCAGTCTGCAATCCAGTCTGAAAATGTTGACCAAACGTCAGTTTCTCCAGTTGATGTGTCAATAGCTACTGTTACTGTTGACGAAATAAAATTGACGTTGCGAACACCTGAATTGACTGAAATTCAACCACTACTCGTACAAAAGGAGTTCATAATATTGGCGCAGGTAATATGGTATCACACGATGATGCTGTTGCTGGACCATCCATTTGCAACAGTAATTTTGTATCACCAGAACAATTCAGGCCACTGAAAGCCAAACCTAGAACCAACAAAAGAAAACCAAAAAAGCTAGGAAAAAGCATCATAGCCACCGACACTCCAGAAAAAAATGAAATAACAACGGCCAGAGAAGCAACTAAAAGAAGAAAAGAAGCCAAAGAATAAAAAGTGAAGCGTCAAGTTTTGCAAAGTGATTCTGAAGAAGACTATGATGAAAAAGTATTGTGTCAAGATTCTCACAATGACAATGATTGGTTTGAAGAAGACGAAATGGAAGTCGATGAAAACGTGTTGACTGAAGAACGTTTAGAACAACCCTTAGCTCGTCAAGCAGAACAAGAAGAATTTGTGCTCGTCCTATTTTGTACAAAAAAGCAAAGGGTTTTCTACACTGCGAAGGTTTTGGACACCTTGAACCATAATATGGAATATTATGTCAGCTTTTTAAGATTAAAATTTAAATCGCGGCAACAATTTTGTATGCCAGATGTGCCTGACCTGGCGTTTGTCAAAGAACAGGTTGTAAGATTCATCCTTCCGAATCCAATAATTAGCGGTATCACTAGGCGACGGTCTTATTATAAGTTCTCAGTTGATCTTTCTCTATTGAAAATGTGCTAATTTTTTTATTTTCCTATATTTTTATCTCGAAAATGTATTTTTTCTGTTTCTCTATAATATATTTTTTTCGAAAATATATTGTTTTTCTATATTTTTAGTTTGAAAATCTGATAGTTTTTCCATTTTAAAATATGTGCAATAATCGTGGTGGCTGATCCACTGTTAACCGTAGGCCGATCCAATGTGGACCACCCTTGGTCAACACTGAATCATTATGCACTTAAAATTAAATATTTTTTTCATAGTTTGCTTGTAATACAACTTAGTTTAAATTACCATATTTCGATAAGATTATAGTCCATGTTACTCTACCCAAAATTTCAAAAAAATTCTTGTATTATTTTTCAAGATATATTGAAAAATTGGTGATCCACTGTCGACCACCCTACCCTACCCATAAATAAATGTGTTTGACAAGGTTGGATTTTGTACCACATTTTTAACATTAGGATTTTATTTTAAAAAAACTTGCACCTACATAATATAATCTATATACGTATGTATATAAAAATGGATGTATGTATGTTCCCTATAGACTCCTAAACCGTTTGACTGATCGGAACCAAATTTGGCCCAGTTATTATGTAGGTGCCTGCGTATGTTTTGTATTGAAATAGTGCAACAATTCGCAAAGGAAAAGAAAGTTGATTTTGAGTAGCCTGCCTTCCTTTAAGGAAGGCAGGCTACTCAAAATCAACTTAAAAAGCAATAATGAATGCTGTCAAACTGTCAACCGATCGACAATGCAAATACGCGTGCACGTACTTTACGTTTCTATTTGACCAATCTTAACCAAATTTGGTGTAAAAGTTATTTACAACGCTACGAAAAACATAGGCTACTTTAGAACCTAGGAGTGAGGCCGAACAACCACGGTCTACACGTATGGTTGCGATTTCCCCGAGGCCGAAGGCCGAACAACCACATCCGACACGGTCTAGATGGCTAAAGGCGGCCGGTAGGCCGAATGTGCCAGCTAGTTAATGATAATAATTATTCCAAATATTGGCTATATATGCGGTTATGTACGATTATATGGATAATAATTTTATATGCGGTAAAAATCCAAAATATTAAATTATATATGCGAAATAAAACTTCGTAGTTTGCTTCATTTCGTAGAGCGGTATAGATACTAAAAATTAGCTTTCTGTGATAGAGCAAATAAAACATGTAAAAACATATAAATCCGGACTCTACTCATGATAAATGGAGCTTTTTGATAAGATCTTCCCCTTTTAACACTAAACATTCAAAATTAAAAAATACTTGAAATACTTCCGTTTTTAAAACAACAGCTTTGAAGATGTGTAGGAAGATAATTCAAACTTTGTTCTACTTGGCACGTTTTTTGAGTGCAGCTAATTTAACTAAATTCTTTTGGCAGTACCCAGATCCACTTGCACAAGAAAATCTCATTGTATGAACGGACCGGGGGTACGGAAGTCGAAAAAAAATTTAATCGTTTGATCTGAATCATCAAATTACCCATGAAATTAATCTCATAATTATTACCAAATTACCGTCATTAAAATGTAAATGCATTGCTTCTCTAGATGTTTTTATTTAGAGTATATTTATTTAAAAAAATTTCAAAAATGTAACATTGAACTTCTTTGTTTTGTCAAATTTTTGCTTTCGTAAAAACCGCGCTGACCTTCTGGATTAAAAATAATAAATACCTACCAAGAATTCAATTAAATTTTATTCAAAGTCATTGCTGATTACAATCTTTTCGTCTGTTTTGTTTAAATTGATTCATCGCTGGAAGGAGGGGTTTCTCGCTTAGTGGTGCATTCAAATTATCAAGATTTCGAATTATTTTCGTTTAACATCCTTGTAAGGACGAAAATTTTAGTAAGGCCCGAAAATCGAAAATTAAATAAATTTAAAAAGTTCAACTGGTCGACATCACAACCTGACAAATATTTTGGATCGGGGCCAAAAAATCTAACGAGCAACAAACACTTCAAATAAAAATAATAAACACTTAAAAAATTTTAATGCATTGAAACAATTTCACCGACGCGACGTGAAAATTTTTATGATGGAATTTTAAATTTTAAGTAAAAGCAACTGTATATATTTTCTAAGTTCAATTGCGGCAAGTGCGCCGTGGGATTAGTTTGACAAATTGGGTTTGATGGGCATTGAAAAGACTTGAAAATTTTTTGTTAATCACGTGTCTGTGACTACCCGCGCCGTCCTTTTTCATGACAGCTGTCACCTGTTAATGTCTACACGGATATACCTGAGCTTGTTTACCGCTGCTGGTGCTATTTATAAGGATTCTGGTAACATTATACAACCATTTGGACTGTCTTCGTCAAAATAATATTTGGCATATACAAGTAAATGTTTACGTGCGTAAACTCGCCGATCAGGAAGTCTACGAATTAACCGCGCGACCATTTTGCCGAATCGTAAAAGTGTAACAAATGCCTGAAATAATCCAAATCAGATCTAAATTCCAATGTACGACATTCATATGGAACGGTTTAAAATGGGGCAAGAAATCATAAAATTAACAATTGTTTCTTTGTGTTGCGGACCTTAACATAATTTTTCAGTTTGTTCGAGATATCCTAAAAATAGCGAAACTTAGAGAAAACTATTGGTGGCACAAAATATGTCAGTTATTTTCGATCAGCATTCATGTAAAACGAACTCAACCAAGACGACTGAATCCCTAAATATTCATGCAGAACTCGAGAATGCTTATCAAAAAGAATTATTACAAAATTTCATGAAAAAATATTGATATGCTTGCAAGATCAAATGAAAACAGTGGCGTTTCTCAACCGTAAAAAAGAAAAAATAAAAAAGAAAGACCTACAGTTTAACGTGGAATTCGAACCACGACAAAAATAAACTGGACCCTACTTGTACGAATAACATGGTAATATTTTGTGAATTGTGAATGTGAATTGTTTACAATTTTATTGATAACTGTAAATTGCTGAAGTTAAAAAATATTTTTAAGTACATTTTTCTTCAAATTCTTGCAAAGAGTTTATTATAATTACTAAAAAGACTTAATTTACTCAAAACAATAAGACCAAAGTAATTAATGAGTTATTACTACAGCCAAGGTAATCACAAATCAGTGCGGTCTTTAGACTGCACAACCAATAAGGCAATCACGTTCTAAACCTTCACAACTTCAAATTGAGACTAATCAATTTCAAATTGGAAATTAGTGATTAATAGTATTAATAATCAGGTACGAATTTTTGAATATGAGCAATAAAAAATACGTGACATTATTTAGTGCAATTTTTGATGATTAATTTAATTCCTATTTGACATTGATTATTCACAATTTGTAATTAGTTAATTCCAATTTTTTTCCAATAGCAAGATTTGGACGATGCAAAAGTGAGATCAGGAGACGCTCGGCAATAGCCACATCAGCAATAACAAGACTGATAAAAATCTGGACGGGCTCATCCATATATAAAGGAAAAAGCTACGGCTGGCGAACGCTCTGATTTTTTTCATTGCAACACAAGAGCTGAGACATGGACACTCAAACTGGCAGACGTCAAAAGAATCGTTACGTTCGAAATGTGGGTCTATAGGAGACTCCTAAGAATTCCATGCACAGGACAAACGACAAGGCATACAGATCTAGGTAACAACCAGTCCAATGGGACGAGTTGAGGTGAGGCAATCGTCCCCCCCCCCCCCCCCCCGACTTTCAAAATCAAACATTTTAAACTTAAAAAACCGTTAACCGTTGTTTGTACTTAAAGGCAATTTTAGTTCCTCCAGCGTGATTTCTCGCCTAAAACTTCATTAATATCATATTTAGGGAAATTTATATACAGACCAAAATTGAAGAGCACAGAATTTTCTATAAAATAGATAATTCGTAATTCACTTCCAATAACGAAGATAATATGTAAGAACAATTTATTCCAAGTGCGAATTATTCAAAAACTATTTTCTAATTTCCATTTTTTTAAAAATAATACGCATTTCAATTTTCCGGAATATTACGAATTTTGAAAAGCTCTATTTTGTAGTTTTTTCAATTTCTAATTTTGGTCTTATAAAAATTTTCCATAAAGCGAAAATTAAGCAAGTTTTCAATAATTTCAGTTTTCCCGGATTCTTTGTTAACTTGAACCATTTTTTCCGCTTCGTTTCCCGGATTATTTTTGCATTTTGGACGTTTAATAGCTCTGTGAGGTCTCAATAATTAGCTCGGCCTTCGGCCTCACATTTATAACTTTATCAAAAGTTGTGCTCTTCTCATTCTCATTGCGTACCGTTCATTCACTTAGGCCGGAATCTAACTGCACCACTTCCTACCACCAAATAAAATATTAACTAATGGAAGTTGCTGATTTGTGGGTGGGTGGGTCTTTGAAATCCGTTTGAACCAATTGAATTAGATAAAATATTATTTGATAGTATGAAGTGGTACAGTGAGAGCCCGGCAGGCTCCATTTCCCCGGCACCCCCACCACAAAATATTCAAATTGGACTTGGTGGAATCGTTTGTACTTCGTTTGTATCGGTTTGTACCGCAAAAATTTTCGTTTGTACCATCAAGACAAAAAAGTTACAGCACTTTCAAAGTGGGGGCTCCATTTCCCCGGCACCCCCACCACAAAATATTCAAATCGGACTTGGTGGAATCGTTTGTATTTCGTTTGTATCGGTTTGTACCGCAAAAATTTTCGTTTGTATCATCAAGACAAAAAAGTTACAGCACTTTCAAAGTGGGGGAGCCAGGGAAATGCCAGCACCCCACCTCAAAATATTGAAATCGGACTTGGTGGAATCGCTTGTACTTTGTTTGTATCTGTTTGTACCGCAAAAATTTTCGTTTGTGTCATCAAGAAAAAAAAGTTACAGCACTTTCAAAGTGGGGGAGCAAATGCCAGCACCCCACCTCAAAATATTGAAATCGGACTTGGTGGAATCGCTTGTACTTCGTTTGTATCTGTTTGTACCGCAAAAATTTTCGTTTGTATCATCAAGACATAAAAGTTACAGCACTTTGAAAGTGGGGGTGCCAGGGAAATGCCAGCACCCCCACCTCAAAATATTCAAATCGGACTTGGTGGAATGGTTTGTACTTCGTTTGTATCGGTTTGTACCGCAAAAATTTTCGTTTATATCATCAAAACAAAAAAGTTACAGCACTTTCAAAATGGGGGAGCAAGAGAAATGCCAGCACCCCCACCTCAAAATATTGAAATCGGACTTGGTGAAATCGTTTGTACTTCGTTTGTATCGGTTTGTACCGCAAAAATTTAAAATAACTCTTGTTCATCTTTTCTGCCGAATGAAATGTAACCAAGCGTAACTTGCTCGGAGTTCTCTAAAATTGGAAATACTCATAACTTCGTAAAAACTTTTCTTTAATATAGATTGCACATTATTATTTATTATAATAATAATAATATTAATATCCATCATTATTTTCCTTAATAGAGGGGGGAAAAAAGTTTTTTTATTATGTACTCAAGCCACCCCTGTAAAAGCGGCGTATGCGCGTTGGTCTAGAACTTTTCTACTTAGCTTGCTTTCAGCTTTTCATCTATGTCTTTTTGATACAAACGAAAATTTTTGAGGTGGGGGTGCTGGCATTTCTCTGGCTCCCCCACTTTGAAAGTGCTGTAACTTTTTTGTCTTGATGATACAAACGAAAAATTTTGCGGTACAAACCGATACAAACGAAGTACAAACGATTCCACCAAGTCCGATTTGAATATTTTGTGGTGGGGGTGCCGGGGAAATGGAGCCCCTACTTTGAAAGTGCTGTAACTTTTTTGTCTTGATGGTACAAACGAAAATTTTTGCGGTACAAACCGATACAAACGATGTACAAACCATTCCACCAAGTCCGATTTGAATATTTTGAGGTGGGGGTGCTGGCATTTCCCTGGCACCCCCACTTTGAAAGTGCTGTAACTTTTTTGTCTTGATGATACAAACGAAAATTTTTGCGGTACAAACCGATACAAACAAAGTACAAACGATTCCACCAAGTCCGATTTGAATATTTTGAGGTGGGGGTGCTGGCATTTCCCTGGCACCCCCACTTTGAAAGAGCTGTAACTCTTTTGTCTTGATGGTACAAACGAAAATTTTTGCGGTACAAACCGATACAAACGAAGTACAAACGATTCCACCAAGTCCGATTTAAATATTTTGTGGTGGGGGTGCCGGGGAAATGGAGCCACTCCGGCTTTATTACCAACCAAAAATAATCTTTTGGTGACGATATCGTAGAGACGGAGAAATACAGCAAAAACTTTTAACATAGATCTAAGTGCGAGGCCGAAGGCCGAGCTTATTAACTTCTATAAAAGTAAACCGATTTTAATATTTCTGAACTCTCCAAAGCTAAAAATGCTTAGTAAGAAATTTTTTCTTTAAAACACTTCGTTTCCTCGCTATAATTCGTGAAAGTTCAAAAAGTCATTTTGAAGTTATGTTATTGTAAAACATTTTATCTTAGGCCTTAATCTTTTTTTATTAGTTGATGACCACAATTTTCAAAATT
Source organism: Podabrus alpinus (assembly GCA_932274525.1). Lineage (NCBI taxonomy): Eukaryota > Metazoa > Arthropoda > Insecta > Coleoptera > Cantharidae > Podabrus > Podabrus alpinus. Next base: position 73,834,647 of record OW026457.1, read on the forward strand.
CAGGTCACAAACAATTCGAATCACTGTTATGATTCACGTGTTATCTCCTAACGATTTCTATGGAAGTTTATGAATAATTAAAATATTTCTTAAAACTCGTGATATAATTCTGTATTACGTGCGAAATCTCAGGAAGTTGACTTTGAGCCTGAGGATTCAATTTAACAGTTTTATGTGTATTTTGAACCAAAAAAAAGTTGAGAATTATGATGAAATATGGCCTTTTAATTTGCAAATGTTATCAAGTGGGTCGCAAAAATTCTTTTAGTGGGCAGTAAACTTTACTATTTTGTATAATACAATAAATTGCCTTTCAGAAATTTTTTTTTAAATTTGCATTGGTACTAAATCAGTAGGTCTTCCTTTCTATTAAACGAATACAACTTTGCACCCCCGTCGACACACACCATCCTCGAAACCATTATTTCATCTTTTGTTAACAACTTTCAACATTTTTTGAGAAAAATTTGAAAGACCATGAAAAAGCCTACTATTGCTTGATTTGGTAAAAGCAATTAATTGCTATTTATTTACTTAATTAACGTGGCTGGTAATTCTGTAATGAAAATCGTGAACGAAAGTAATTAATCTAAAGTAATTAATGTTCGTTTTAGTAAAAATGTAAAGCAAGCAATAAATTGCTTTTGTAATTTGTGTTGCATGGTTGCATCCCATCGTTGCAGCGAAAATCTTCCATCTTCAAAAATATCGAAAGTTGATCTCGACTGAGGGTCGGGGGAAGAGGGGTGTACAATTTTTGTTCCAATAAATAATTGCTCGATCAATCAAATTGAAGCCCGGTAAAAAATTAAAGTTATTTAAATATTTTTCCGATTACAAATTAATTAATTCGTGTTTTGTTTGAATTTAATCAAAATCGACTGGTTGTTTTGCATATTTCTTGTGGAACACATTGTTTTCCAAGCGTATAAATAAATTTTAATGAAACTTACAAAATGTTGATTAACTCTCAAGTTTCAAATATTCCAATACATTTAAATAAAAAATTCGATTTAAATGTCAAATTCTCTTCTTTGTTAAATACTGGAATCGTTGGACTTTTTTAAATTAACCCCAAAATGACCTGTGGTTGCTACTAAATTATTTTGCCATTAAATAACAATTTAAATCGACCTTCCCGATGTAAAATTTATATCATTAAAACGAGTGGTTTATATTTTGAAATTTTTCTGAGAAAAATTTAAATAAAACTACTAATAACAATTATTATTTTGTACGAAAGTTTTTAAACATTGAGTAATCTTCCGGTCCTCTTCCCTGATGATTCGTCACGCTGGTAGCCGATCAAAAATAAAATTAAAAAAAGACTCTCCAGAAATTCTTTCGTGCACCGTTAGCGTGGTTTCACCAAAAGAAAAGCGCTTAATTATTTCACCTGCATATTATTGTTCAAGCCCAAGCAAGTGGACGTGGGCTGAAATTCCATTCAAGAAAACAAGAGCAACTTTCATACATCAACATATTTTATTCGTTACCTCACCATTCGAAAGAAACGAGTAACAAAATCTCTATTTTGCTTGACCAGGTGTTGAAAAATTCGGATATATTTCTCCAAGTTACTTGAACTTCCATATAAGAACCCACGCAAATTGTATTTTTTTAATTGAATTATTGGCAGTTAAAAAAATGGCCGCATTGTGTCTCAATTTAAATAAAATCTAGAAGATAATTTTAAATTTTCACTTTCAAGTCCGCCACTGGTTAATGTAATTATAAATACTGGCATTCTTTGCTATATCATACGCAAATTACATTTAGAAAATCGCAGTAAATACCGGAAATGAAACATGCGAAGAGTATTCTCGAGTCATTTTAGTGATTGAAATTTGCAATCATGGAGAAATTTAAGTTTGAATCATTAAAAATTATAATTGCAGAAATTACTCAGATATCAATTTATTATTGTTATACAGAGTAGCCCACCTATGATGATTTTTTATAGCATTATTACTTTTTAGTTTAAAATGGGATACCCTATATTGTGTATATTTCTGAACTTCAAAAACAGTTAGAGGTATCAAAATTTTTAACATTTAATGGGGTTTTTCAATTTATGAAGAAAGTCCTTAGTTTTTTCCTTAATTTATTTAATCAGTTTTCCCCCTTTTAAATGCATAATGCCATTTGAATTGATTCTTAGATTTTTTAATAATAATTTTTTCAGGTACATTTCGCCCCCCCTTCCCATCGTAAATCGCGAAATGCTTGAGTTTTCATTCAAATTATTTTACCACACGTATCGCCGAAACTTTTGAGGCGGCTATAGAAACGACATCGTTTAAGCTTCAAAGGGTTTTAATAAAAATTCAATTCTTCAGAACAATTTTGGGAGAGACTGTAGAAATGCTTTTGTAAGAAGTGATTTTTTAATAAAATTAATACCATTCAATCGAGAATCGTTTGAGCTGAAATATTCCCATCGTTTGAACCCCAAAGGATAAAAAAGTTAGACGGTCTAAAAGATTATAAATTTTACCAACAACGCTCCGAGCAAGTAGCGCGCAAAATTTTATTATTGTTACCATATGCAAGAAACTATACATTTAAATGTTTTAGGTAATGGACCACATTATTTCCTTGAAGTTCGAAATTACTGAAAATAAAGTTCTAATTTTTTTAAAACCTAAAAACACTTGAAGCTAAAAAAAAAGTAATAGCGAATAACATCGCGATGCGTGTGGTTCAAATGACTTGAATGGAAGCTCAAACAATTGACACAAATGTCTTTCAAAAATTCGCTATTGGCTGAGGGGGGGGGATCGAAATATACCTGATTCTTTCTGCCCCTCATATTAGGAATCAGGCAGAGAACTCGATCCCTATTTATTCTTAAAGTACACAATTCAACTCAAAAGTGTCTTTCCAGAAAAACATGAAATATTTTACAAATGTAGTCGAATATATCGTGGGCTTACAAGCAAAAAGCACTAAGTCAAAAATGAAAGTTTTGAGTAATCTGAAGTTAAAAGTTTGCATGCATTTTAAAATATTAATTATCAACTACTTTAGTGCTTTCTGATATTGCTATATTTCACATTCTACATAAAGGCAGCCACAGATTAACGTACTTGTTGTCGTACTTGTTCGACGAACAAGTCTGTGGCAAAGCTGAAGGTGTGTGGCAGTAACTCCGTCGTACTTGTTCGCCAACAAGAACGACGGATTTGTTCGACGCTTTTGTTCGACGAAAAGTCAGTCACAAGTCCGTAGTGTGTGGGGTAAACGTACTTGTTCGACAGACTTGTTCGTCGAACAAGTACGACAACAAGTACGTTAATCTGTGGCTGCCTTAAGATATGACTTGGTGTGTTCTAGCAGTGCGAAGGTCATCAAAATTTATATCCACGAGCACTTAAAACAAAAAAACTAAATTTTTGACTTAGTGCTTTTTGCTTGTAAGCCCACGATGTAGGAAAAAGAGTGTCATTAAAAACAATGTTTAAAACTTCTTCAGAAAGTATAAAATGACCTCATCTAAAAAAAGAGTACTGCTATCATCGCTGACTGTAACGACAATGACTGACCCCCCCCCCCTCGCTGCAAAAATTCAATAAATTTAAACCTTAACAAACTCCTTTTCACAAATTCAGTTCTTCCGAGCACTGGTTCGAGAAACTCAAATCCAGAATTTCTGAGCTGCAACTTAAGCAATAAAATTGTTAATTAATTAACACATAAATATAATAGCCTTAATTTATCTATCTGTGTATATTAATTTAATGCTAAATTAATTCAATTATTCTCCCAGTGCGGCCTTAGGCCGCACAACCAAGCAATTATCTGTTAGTTTTCATATTATAACAAATTGAGATCAGTTTGAAACTTAGTTACCCCCCCCCCCCCTTGTATCCGCCTCTGAAAGGTATCCGGAGATATCGTAACAAAAATTTCAACACAGAATATGGATCAAATCCAATAAATATTAATTTTTTCGAGTGACAACTATGAATTCGATGATAAATTGCATAATACATAATCAACAAGCGATTTCAGATTATCTGTGTAATTGACTGGTTTTTCAAAAAATTTTACTAGGTTAAAGTTGTAGGTCGTTAAATTTGCTATCAGAAAGTGAGCATCTACATATGTTTTTGTAAAGCGTTTTATTTAAAAAATCAGGGTTTGAAAGAACAAAAAATTGAACTTCGAAGGTTTCGACATTTCTTCACTTAATTTAATCAATAACTCGAAAGTCGTTGATTTTAGACAATAAAGCATTGTAATCAAGTTTGTAGATAATTTCACCGTCTTTAAAAATGAACTTGAGCGTTACTACTAAAAAATCAATAGTTTCGGTGCTATAGCGGTTTAAAAGTGATCATTATAAAAACGCTTCAAACAAAAAGAAATTCTTAGAAAAGTATTGCTACGCCACTGATTTTTGAAGATGAGTTTCAAACCGATGTTTCCGGATATGGGGCTACAAAATCATGAATTTGCTTTATCGAAAGGTCTCGAATTAAGAGTTCATCTTGGAAAAATTGAAGCAAAAGAAGCAATTTGACACGCGTGCTGATTCTATAATATAAAACCTGTAGCGCCATTAAATTTTTATTGAAATCAAATATGGGCAGAAGCCGAAGCCCAAAAACGGTTCCGATCTCATTGTGTAAATCGGTGAAACTATAATGTTTCTTTTATCGCACAGAATGCATCTTTGTCGAGTTGAATACATACGTGAGATGACCTGTAGAACAGGTAGGCAATAAATTTTTGGGTGCCGAAGCTTGGCGCCGGCATTGTAATATATTACACCCACCGAAAACATTATGTGAAATATTCAAAAATTTACATCGCATTTGCAATTTCAATAAGAAAAGACGCACGGTTTGAGAACTTCTGCTACAATAGTTTTAATTTTTCAAATCATAAGTGAATGACTTCTATTTTTGTAAGGCAATCGCAGCCAGCCTATTTGTTATTGGAACTTGTATTGATCGAAGAACATAAAATTTATGAATGAACAGAGAGAAAAAAAACAGTATTTTAAAATAAAATTAATTGCATTATATTCTACACGTTGTAATGAAATCGACAATTAACAATAAACAAGTGATTAATAATACTTTCATAAATCAGTGCATAATTATCTATTAAAAAATATCAATACGCGTTGAACCGTGTCATTCCAATCCGATTTGAATATTCATTTTGTAGAAAAATTAAACAATTACGTTTAATGAAATGTTGGCGGAACTTGCTCGGAGCAACCATACAAACAGAAGGTGGTTCTCAAACACACATTTTTGGTTGATCGATCATTGTCAAAATTTTAACACCCAAGTGTGAAATAAGCAGCAAATTAAAAAATGTATTTCACACATACCATTATAAAAGTTATAATACTTTTAGATATGCTTTAAGAGCTCACGTCCATAAAAATAAAACAGATACGGTGTCAAAAATAGCCACAATAATAATTATTGTGACGGAAACATTACAAAGTAACTTTTAAGACTTCTTAGGACCGCGCCAAAATGATGTCACCCAAGATAAAAATATTTTTAGCAAATGAACAACAATAAAAAACTGATAACGGTTAAAAGCTTTCCAAAGTTAACTGCTACCCTGCCATCAGGCTCTCTGGATCGGCGGTATGGTGTAACGTGCGACTACACAGACGTTTAGAAAATTGCACTGACCGATGTTGTTAACCCAGAGCAAAACGTTTTATCTTGTTTTATTTTTGGTAAGTTTGCTCAAGTTGTTAACACGTCTGAAAGTTTTTACTTATTATCACATCATAAATTAAAACAAGATCAAACTTTGATAAAAAAACATAAATATAAATTCCATTTTTGAGGACGTGAGTAGAAAATCGTGTAAATTTTAAATACGGTGTTCCACAAGATTCCGCCAAAGGACCGTTTTGTTGTGGTTCCGTAAGAATTGAAAGCGGTAACCGAATTAAGCTCAAATATTTGCTTAATTGGAATTGGATCGAGTTTTTTGTAACGGAATGATGGATCTGATCTGAATGAATCGTTATCACTTAAACATCGTTTCTCTTTATGCGCTTCACTTTGGAACTCATCTGAACAATCATTGTCAAGTCGTATTGACAAAGAAATCATTTTACAGCTCATTGGAAGCGTGTAATCCGCTTCAAATTTGCAGTACAAGAGCAGCGGCTCGCATTTTAAAAAATTTTCTTCTACGTTTTCAAAGAACATTCCTCGCAATAATTACCGGTATTCTGAGAACCCTTTAAGATTTTACAAATAAATAATATTGTTGGTACTTAATAAGTGTAAACCAAGTATAGTTGGCCTTAATTTTCTTGTAAAGAATGTAGCCGAGTTGGACAAACAGGTGTGAACTGCTGAAAAGCATAATCCCACAGATTCGGGGGTGCACCTGATAATTTTGAATTCATTATTTCGCAATTTATGAACCTTAATATTTTAAACAAAACTTTCGGTTATTTAAAAAAATTAAGTTATTCGAAATTAATTGGGTTCAGGTATTTACAAAAAGAAAAAATTAGTGCATTTATAATTAACTCAATTTAAAAACAAGTTAAGACGGTAATGCAAATAATAATCTCGGAAAAATAAAAATTGCATTCCAAAAGATTAAAACTTGTTCGGCCACTATATCTAAATATATAAAAGAGAAGATCTGCGTGTTTGTTCGCTATACGTTCCTAGACCCTTGGACCGATCTCGACCAAATTTTGCACAGTTATTTTGTAGCTCCAGGCGCAACTATTCTCGCATATATGGAGAAGAAATTCGAGCGGGGAAAAAAGTTATTCGCTTTTTTCGAAAATCAAATCACAAGTTTGACAAAAAATTTAATTTGTCAAATAATTAATTTGACGTACAGTCAGTGGCGGAGAAAAAAGTTATTCCAAAAAATTTAATTTGTCAAATAATTAATTTGACGTACAGTCAGTGGCGGGGAAAAAAGTTATTCGCTTTTTGCGAAAATCAAATCACAAGTTTGACAAAAAATTTAATTTGTCAAATATATAAAAAACTACTAACAAAAAACCACTAACAAATTAATCTGAAAATACTGTCAACAGATGGCGGGGATGGCGGCTTTAATTCGAAAAATGCAAACCACTAACAAATTAATCTGAATGCCGCGAATAAGACCGGAGCACTTTATATAGGTCGCAGAACTCGCCGGAATTGTGCAAGAAGACGCAGATCCACTTCTTCGTGGAAGATCTACCTCTTTGCGGAAGATTTAACTTTACATGAAGATGTAACTTTACGTGAAGATTATGTATGTATGATGACGGATGACAGATGACGGATGACAGATGGCGGATGACAGATGACGGATGACAGATGACAGATGACAGATGGCAGATGACAGATGACAGATTAAAGATGAAAGATGACAGATGAAGGCCGAACAACTATGGCCTTCATGGATCTATTATGGTCCGGTCTGTGAGGCCGAAGGCCGAACAACTATGGCCTTCACGGATCTATTATGGTTCGGTCTGTGAGGCCGAAGGCCGAACAACTATGGCCATCACGGATCTATTATGGTCCGGTCTGTGAGGCCGAAGGCCAAACAACTCTGACCTTCACGGATCTATTATGATCCGGTCTGTGAGGCCGAAGGCCGAACAACTATGGCCTTCACCGATCTATTATGGTCCGGTCTGTGAGGCCGAAGGCCGAACAACTATGGCCTTCACGGATCTATTATGGTCCGGTCTGTGAGGCCGAAGGCCGAACAACTATGGCCTTCACCGATCTATTATGGTCCGGTCTGTGAGGCCGAAGGCCGAACTACTATGGCCCTCACGGATCTATTATGGTTCGGTCTGTGAGGCCGAAGGCCGAACAACTTTGACCTTCACGGATCTATTATGGTCCGGTCTGTGAGGCCGAAGGCCGAACAACTATGGCCTTCACGGATCTATTATGGTCCGGTCTGTGAGGCCGAAGGCCGAACAACTATGGCCTTCACGGATCTATTATGGTCCGGTCTGTGAGGCCGAAGGCCGAACAATTTTGACCTTCACGGATCTATTATGATCCGGTCTGTGAGGCCGAAGGCCGAACAACTATGGCCTTCACGGATCTATTATGGTCCGATCTGTGAGGCCGAAGGCCGAACAACTATGGCCTTCACGGATCTATTATGGTCCGGTCTGTGAGGCCGAAGGCCGAACAACTATGGCCTTCACGGATCTATTATGGTTCGCCCTGTGAGGCCGAAGGCCGAACAACTATGGCCTTCACCGATCTATTATGGTCTTCCCCCTGTGAGGCCGAAGGCCGAACAACTATGGCCTTCGCGGATCTATCATGGTCCTCTCTCTGTGAGGCCGAAGGCCGAACAACTATGGCCGTCGCGGATCTATTATGGTCCTCCCCCTGTGAGGCCGAAGGCCGAACAACTATGGCCTACTCGGATCTATTCTGGGTCTAGATGGCTAAGGGCGGCGGATGCCGCCCGTGCCAGTCTAAATATATAAAAGAGAAGATCTGCTTGCTTGCTTGCTTGCGTGTTTGCGTGTTTGTTCGCTATACGTTCCTAGACCCGTGGACCGATCTCGACCAAATTTTGCACAGTTCTTTTGTAGCTCCAGGCGCAACTATTCTCGCATATATGGAGAAGAAATTCGAGCGGGGAAAAAAGTTATTCGCTTTTTTCGAAAATCAAATCACAAGTTTGACAAAAAATTTAATTTGTCATAATTAATCTGACATACAGTCTGTGATTCAAAATACTGTCAACAGATGGCGGGAGGGCGGCTTTAATTCGAAAAATAAAAACCACACTAACAAATTAATCTGAATGCCGCGAATAAGACCGGAGCACTTTATATAGGTCGCAGAACTCGCCGGAACCACCACTTTGCGGAAGATTTAACTTTACATGAAGATGTAACTTTACGTGAAGATAATGTATGTATGTATGTGTGTATGTATGTATGTATGTATGTATGTATGTATGTATGTATGTATGGATGTATGTATGTATGTATGACAGATGACAGGTGACAGGTGACAGATGACAGGTGACAGGTGACAGATGACAGGTGACAGATGACAGGTGACAGATGACAGGTGACAGATGACAGGTGACAGATGACAGGTGACAGATGAAGGCCGAACAACTATGGCCTTCACGGATCTATTATGGTCCGGTCTGTTAGGCCGAAGGCCGAACAACTATGGCCTTCACGGATCTATTATGGTCCGGTCTGTGAGGCCGAAGGCCGAACAACTATGGCCTTCACGGATCTATTGTGGTCCGGTCTGTGAGGCCGAAGGGCGAACAACTATGGCCTTCACGGATCTATTATGGTCCGGTCTGTGAGGCCGAAGGCCGAACAACTATGGCCTTCACGGATCTATATGGTCCGGTCTGTGAGGCCGAAGGCCGAACAACTATGGCCTTCACGGATCTATTATTGTCCGCCCTGTGAGGCCGAAGGCCGAACAACTTTGGCCTTCACGGATCTATTATGGTCCGGTCTGTGAGGCCGAAGGCCGAACAACTATGGCCTTCACGGATCTATTATGGTCCTCCCCCTGTGAGGCCGAAGGCCGAACAACTATGGCCTACTCGGATCTATTCTGGGTCTAGATGGCTAAGGGCGGCGGATGCCGCCCGTGCCAGCTATAAATTAATAAAATCTTAAATGATGATTTCTTGCATACCTGAACAACATTAATTTATTAATGTTTCAATTTTTTCTGTCAAACGAATTCGGTATATCCATTTCTTTCGTGGTTATTTTACTTTTTGTATTTAAAAATGGCAATTTTATTTTGCCAAGAATTCCACGTCGATGAAACGACGTTTTTCTCATCAAATCGCTTGACAACACAACACAACACCTAGGATATGTTGAAACGGGTCGTCTAGGAAAATTTGAGATTAGGTAATTTTGTCATATCAGATAAATGAGGCTTTAGACGAGACTCTGACACCTAAAAACGAGAGAACACCAGCTAAGGTAGAAAATCCAGGCAGGATTCCAGGCAGACAACATGAAGAGAAGCAACGACGTGAACATCCATTAATAGTGGATTTGCACAAAAAGAAGAATTGCTCCTGGATTGGACTGGAAAACATAAATTTTGAGATGTCTCCCAAAATGTGGAAGGAAGTGGTTAAAAACCTTCAGCAGTTTTTTCCTCCAAGCTTGAGAAGAATAATAAATTAAGCTGGAGAAGTCTCCCAAAATATGTAAGAAAATTGTTAAATTTTAAAGTTATTCGCCAAATCCTTCAACAGTTTTTTCCTTCAAGTTTGAGAAGAATAATAAATAAATCTTGAGAAGTTTCCCAAAATGTGGAAAAATGTTGTTAAATTTTCAAGTTATTCGCCAAAAACTTTGAACAGTTTTTTCCTTCAAGCTTGGAAAGAATAATAAATTAATCTGGAGAAGTCTCCCAAAATATGCCAGAAAATTGTTAAATTTTTAAAGTTATTCGCCAAAACCTTCAATAGTTTTTTCCTTCAAGCTTGAGAAAAATAATAAATTAATCTGGAGAAGTCTTACAAAATATGCCAGAAAATTGTTAAATTTTTAAAGTTATTCGCCAAAACCTTCAATAGTTTTTTCCTTCAAGCTTGAGAAAAATAATAAATTAATCTGGAGAAGTCTTACAAAATATGTAAAAATATTGTTAAATTCTAAAGTTATTTGCCAAAACCTTCAACAGTTTTTTCCTTCCAGTTTGAGAAGAATAATAAGTATATCTTGAGAAGTCTCCCAAAATGTGGAAGAGGTTTGTTAAATTTTTAAAGTTATTCGCCAAAACCTTCAATAGTTTTTTCCTTCAAGCTTGAGAAAAATAATAAATTAATCTGGAGAAGTCTCACAAAATATGCCAGAAAATTGTTAAATTTTTAAAGTTATTCGCCAAAACCTTCAATAGTTTTTTCCTTCAAGCTTGAGAAAAATAATAAATTAATCTGGAGAAGACTTCCAAAATATGTAAAAATATTGTTAAATTCTAAAGTTATTTGCCAAAACCTTCAACAGTTTTTTCCTTCCAGTTTGAGAAGAATAATAAGTATATCTTGAGAAGTCTCCCAAAATGTGGAAGAGGTTTGTTAAATTTTTAAAGTTATTCGCCAAAACCTTCAATAGTTTTTTCCTTCAAGCTTGAGAAAAATAATAAATTAATCTGGAGAAGTCTCCCAAAATATGTAAAAATATTGTTAAATTCTAAAGTTATTTGCCAAAACCTTCAACAGTTTTTTCCTTCCAGTTTGAGAAGAATAATAAATATATCTTGAGAAGTCTCCCAAAATGTGAAAGAAAGTTGTTAAATTTTTAAAGTTATTCGCCAAAACCTTCAACAGTTTTTTCCTTCAAGCTTGGAAAGAATAATAAATTAATCTGGAGAAGTCTCCCAAAATATGCCAGAAAATTGTTAAATTTTTAAAGTTATTCGTCAAAACCTTCAATAGTTTTTTCCTTCAAGCTTGAGAAAAATAATAAATTAATCTGGAGAAGTCTCCCAAAATATGTAAAAATATTGTTAAATTCTAAAGTTATTTGCCAAAACCTTCAACAGTTTTTTCCTTCCAGTTTGAGAAGAATAATAAGTATATCTTGAGAAGTCTCCCAAAATGTGGAAGAGGTTTGTTAAATTTTTAAAGTTATTCGCCAAAACCTTCAATAGTTTTTTCCTTCAAGCTTGAGAAAAATAATAAATTAATCTGGAGAAGTCTTACAAAATATGTAAAAATATTGTTAAATTCTAAAGTTATTTGCCAAAACCTTCAACAGTTTTTTCCTTCCAGTTTGAGAAGAATAATAAGTATATCTTGAGAAGTCTCCCAAAATGTGGAAGAGGTTTGTTAAATTTTTAAAGTTATTCGCCAAAACCTTCAATAGTTTTTTCCTTCAAGCTTGAGAAAAATAATAAATTAATCTGGAGAAGTCTCCCAAAATATGCCAGAAAATTGTTAAATTTTTAAAGTTATTCGCCAAAACCTTCAATAGTTTTTTCCTTCAAGCTTGAGAAAAATAATAAATTAATCTGGAGAAGACTTCCAAAATATGTAAAAATATTGTTAAATTCTAAAGTTATTTGCCAAAACCTTCAACAGTTTTTTCCTTCCAGTTTGAGAAGAATAATAAGTATATCTTGAGAAGTCTCCCAAAATGTGGAAGAGGTTTGTTAAATTTTTAAAGTTATTCGCCAAAACCTTCAATAGTTTTTTCCTTCAAGCTTGAGAAAAATAATAAATTAATCTGGAGAAGTCTTACAAAATATGTAAAAATATTGTTAAATTCTAAAGTTATTTGCCAAAACCTTCAACAGTTTTTTCCTTCCAGTTTGAGAAGAATAATAAGTATATCTTGAGAAGTCTCCCAAAATGTGGAAGAGGTTTGTTAAATTTTTAAAGTTATTCGCCAAAACCTTCAATAGTTTTTTCCTTCAAGCTTGAGAAAAATAATAAATTAATCTGGAGAAGTCTCCCAAAATATGCCAGAAAATTGTTAAATTTTTAAAGTTATTCGCCAAAACCTTCAATAGTTTTTTCCTTCAAGCTTGAGAAAAATAATAAATTAATCTGGAGAAGACTTCCAAAATATGTAAAAATATTGTTAAATTCTAAAGTTATTTGCCAAAACCTTCAACAGTTTTTTCCTTCCAGTTTGAGAAGAATAATAAGTATATCTTGAGAAGTCTCCCAAAATGTGGAAGAGGTTTGTTAAATTTTTAAAGTTATTCGCCAAAACCTTCAATAGTTTTTTCCTTCAAGCTTGAGAAAAATAATAAATTAATCTGGAGAAGTCTTACAAAATATGTAAAAATATTGTTAAATTCTAAAGTTATTTGCCAAAACCTTCAACAGTTTTTTCCTTCCAGTTTGAGAAGAATAATAAGTATATCTTGAGAAGTCTCCCAAAATGTGGAAGAGGTTTGTTAAATTTTTAAAGTTATTCGCCAAAACCTTCAATAGTTTTTTCCTTCAAGCTTGAGAAAAATAATAAATTAATCTGGAGAAGTCTCCCAAAATATGCCAGAAAATTGTTAAATTTTTAAAGTTATTCGCCAAAACCTTCAATAGTTTTTTCCTTCAAGCTTGAGAAAAATAATAAATTAATCTGGAGAAGACTTCCAAAATATGTAAAAATATTGTTAAATTCTAAAGTTATTTGCCAAAACCTTCAACAGTTTTTTCCTTCCAGTTTGAGAAGAATAATAAGTATATCTTGAGAAGTCTCCCAAAATGTGGAAGAGGTTTGTTAAATTTTTAAAGTTATTCGCCAAAACCTTCAATAGTTTTTTCCTTCAAGCTTGAGAAAAATAATAAATTAATCTGGAGAAGTCTCCCAAAATATGTAAAAATATTGTTAAATTCTAAAGTTATTTGCCAAAACCTTCAACAGTTTTTTCCTTCCAGTTTGAGAAGAATAATAAGTATATCTTGAGAAGTCTCCCAAAATGTGGAAGAGGTTTGTTAAATTTTTAAAGTTATTCGCCAAAACCTTCAATAGTTTTTTCCTTCAAGCTTGAGAAAAATAATAAATTAATCTGGAGAAGTCTCCCAAAATATGCCAGAAAATTGTTAAATTTTTAAAGTTATTCGCCAAAACCTTCAATAGTTTTTTCCTTCAAGCTTGAGAAAAATAATAAATTAATCTGGAGAAGACTTCCAAAATATGTAAAAATATTGTTAAATTCTAAAGTTATTTGCCAAAACCTTCAACAGTTTTTTCCTTCCAGTTTGAGAAGAATAATAAGTATATCTTGAGAAGTCTCCCAAAATGTGGAAGAGGTTTGTTAAATTTTTAAAGTTATTCGCCAAAACCTTCAATAGTTTTTTCCTTCAAGCTTGAGAAAAATAATAAATTAATCTGGAGAAGTCTCCCAAAATATGTAAAAATATTGTTAAATTCTAAAGTTATTTGCCAAAACCTTCAACAGTTTTTTCCTTCCAGTTTGAGAAGAATAATAAATATATCTTGAGAAGTCTCCCAAAATGTGAAAGAAAGTTGTTAAATTTTTAAAGTTATTCGCCAAAACCTTCAACAGTTTTTTCCTTCAAGCTTGGAAAGAATAATAAATTAATCTGGAGAAGTCTCCCAAAATATGCCAGAAAATTGTTAAATTTTTAAAGTTATTCGTCAAAACCTTCAATAGTTTTTTCCTTCAAGCTTGAGAAAAATAATAAATTAATCTGGAGAAGTCTCCCAAAATATGTAAAAATATTGTTAAATTCTAAAGTTATTTGCCAAAACCTTCAACAGTTTTTTCCTTCCAGTTTGAGAAGAATAATAAGTATATCTTGAGAAGTCTCCCAAAATGTGGAAGAGGTTTGTTAAATTTTTAAAGTTATTCGCCAAAACCTTCAATAGTTTTTTCCTTCAAGCTTGAGAAAAATAATAAATTAATCTGGAGAAGTCTCCCAAAATATGTAAAAATATTGTTAAATTCTAAAGTTATTTGCCAAAACCTTCAACAGTTTTTTCCTTCCAGTTTGAGAAGAATAATAAGTATATCTTGAGAAGTCTCCCAAAATGTGGAAGAGGTTTGTTAAATTTTTAAAGTTATTCGCCAAAACCTTCAATAGTTTTTTCCTTCAAGCTTGAGAAAAATAATAAATTAATCTGGAGAAGTCTTACAAAATATGTAAAAATATTGTTAAATTCTAAAGTTATTTGCCAAAACCTTCAACAGTTTTTTCCTTCCAGTTTGAGAAGAATAATAAGTATATCTTGAGAAGTCTCCCAAAATGTGGAAGAGGTTTGTTAAATTTTTAAAGTTATTCGCCAAAACCTTCAATAGTTTTTTCCTTCAAGCTTGAGAAAAATAATAAATTAATCTGGAGAAGTCTCCCAAAATATGCCAGAAAATTGTTAAATTTTTAAAGTTATTCGCCAAAACCTTCAATAGTTTTTTCCTTCAAGCTTGAGAAAAATAATAAATTAATCTGGAGAAGACTTCCAAAATATGTAAAAATATTGTTAAATTCTAAAGTTATTTGCCAAAACCTTCAACAGTTTTTTCCTTCCAGTTTGAGAAGAATAATAAGTATATCTTGAGAAGTCTCCCAAAATGTGGAAGAGGTTTGTTAAATTTTTAAAGTTATTCGCCAAAACCTTCAATAGTTTTTTCCTTCAAGCTTGAGAAAAATAATAAATTAATCTGGAGAAGTCTTACAAAATATGTAAAAATATTGTTAAATTCTAAAGTTATTTGCCAAAACCTTCAACAGTTTTTTCCTTCCAGTTTGAGAAGAATAATAAGTATATCTTGAGAAGTCTCCCAAAATGTGGAAGAGGTTTGTTAAATTTTTAAAGTTATTCGCCAAAACCTTCAATAGTTTTTTCCTTCAAGCTTGAGAAAAATAATAAATTAATCTGGAGAAGTCTCCCAAAATATGCCAGAAAATTGTTAAATTTTTAAAGTTATTCGCCAAAACCTTCAATAGTTTTTTCCTTCAAGCTTGAGAAAAATAATAAATTAATCTGGAGAAGACTTCCAAAATATGTAAAAATATTGTTAAATTCTAAAGTTATTTGCCAAAACCTTCAACAGTTTTTTCCTTCCAGTTTGAGAAGAATAATAAGTATATCTTGAGAAGTCTCCCAAAATGTGGAAGAGGTTTGTTAAATTTTTAAAGTTATTCGCCAAAACCTTCAATAGTTTTTTCCTTCAAGCTTGAGAAAAATAATAAATTAATCTGGAGAAGTCTTACAAAATATGTAAAAATATTGTTAAATTCTAAAGTTATTTGCCAAAACCTTCAACAGTTTTTTCCTTCCAGTTTGAGAAGAATAATAAGTATATCTTGAGAAGTCTCCCAAAATGTGGAAGAGGTTTGTTAAATTTTTAAAGTTATTCGCCAAAACCTTCAATAGTTTTTTCCTTCAAGCTTGAGAAAAATAATAAATTAATCTGGAGAAGTCTCCCAAAATATGCCAGAAAATTGTTAAATTTTTAAAGTTATTCGCCAAAACCTTCAATAGTTTTTTCCTTCAAGCTTGAGAAAAATAATAAATTAATCTGGAGAAGACTTCCAAAATATGTAAAAATATTGTTAAATTCTAAAGTTATTTGCCAAAACCTTCAACAGTTTTTTCCTTCCAGTTTGAGAAGAATAATAAGTATATCTTGAGAAGTCTCCCAAAATGTGGAAGAGGTTTGTTAAATTTTTAAAGTTATTCGCCAAAACCTTCAATAGTTTTTTCCTTCAAGCTTGAGAAAAATAATAAATTAATCTGGAGAAGTCTCCCAAAATATGTAAAAATATTGTTAAATTCTAAAGTTATTTGCCAAAACCTTCAACAGTTTTTTCCTTCCAGTTTGAGAAGAATAATAAATATATCTTGAGAAGTCTCCCAAAATGTGAAAGAAAGTTGTTAAATTTTTAAAGTTATTCGCCAAAACCTTCAACAGTTTTTTCCTTCAAGCTTGGAAAGAATAATAAATTAATCTGGAGAAGTCTCCCAAAATATGCCAGAAAATTGTTAAATTTTTAAAGTTATTCGTCAAAACCTTCAATAGTTTTTTCCTTCAAGCTTGAGAAAAATAATAAATTAATCTGGAGAAGTCTCCCAAAATATGTAAAAATATTGTTAAATTCTAAAGTTATTTGCCAAAACCTTCAACAGTTTTTTCCTTCCAGTTTGAGAAGAATAATAAGTATATCTTGAGAAGTCTCCCAAAATGTGGAAGAGGTTTGTTAAATTTTTAAAGTTATTCGCCAAAACCTTCAATAGTTTTTTCCTTCAAGCTTGAGAAAAATAATAAATTAATCTGGAGAAGTCTTACAAAATATGTAAAAATATTGTTAAATTCTAAAGTTATTTGCCAAAACCTTCAACAGTTTTTTCCTTCCAGTTTGAGAAGAATAATAAGTATATCTTGAGAAGTCTCCCAAAATGTGGAAGAGGTTTGTTAAATTTTTAAAGTTATTCGCCAAAACCTTCAATAGTTTTTTCCTTCAAGCTTGAGAAAAATAATAAATTAATCTGGAGAAGTCTCCCAAAATATGCCAGAAAATTGTTAAATTTTTAAAGTTATTCGCCAAAACCTTCAATAGTTTTTTCCTTCAAGCTTGAGAAAAATAATAAATTAATCTGGAGAAGACTTCCAAAATATGTAAAAATATTGTTAAATTCTAAAGTTATTTGCCAAAACCTTCAACAGTTTTTTCCTTCCAGTTTGAGAAGAATAATAAGTATATCTTGAGAAGTCTCCCAAAATGTGGAAGAGGTTTGTTAAATTTTTAAAGTTATTCGCCAAAACCTTCAATAGTTTTTTCCTTCAAGCTTGAGAAAAATAATAAATTAATCTGGAGAAGTCTTACAAAATATGTAAAAATATTGTTAAATTCTAAAGTTATTTGCCAAAACCTTCAACAGTTTTTTCCTTCCAGTTTGAGAAGAATAATAAGTATATCTTGAGAAGTCTCCCAAAATGTGGAAGAGGTTTGTTAAATTTTTAAAGTTATTCGCCAAAACCTTCAATAGTTTTTTCCTTCAAGCTTGAGAAAAATAATAAATTAATCTGGAGAAGTCTCCCAAAATATGCCAGAAAATTGTTAAATTTTTAAAGTTATTCGCCAAAACCTTCAATAGTTTTTTCCTTCAAGCTTGAGAAAAATAATAAATTAATCTGGAGAAGACTTCCAAAATATGTAAAAATATTGTTAAATTCTAAAGTTATTTGCCAAAACCTTCAACAGTTTTTTCCTTCCAGTTTGAGAAGAATAATAAGTATATCTTGAGAAGTCTCCCAAAATGTGGAAGAGGTTTGTTAAATTTTTAAAGTTATTCGCCAAAACCTTCAATAGTTTTTTCCTTCAAGCTTGAGAAAAATAATAAATTAATCTGAAGAAGTCTTACAAAATATGTAAAAATATTGTTAAATTCTAAAGTTATTTTCCAAAACCTTCAACAGTTTTTTCCTTCCAGTTTGAGAAGAATAATAAATACTATATCTTGAGAAGTCTCCCAAAATGTGGAAGAGGTTTGTTAAATTTTTAAAGTTATTCGCCAAAACCTTCAATAGTTTTTTCCTTCAAGCTTGAGAAAAATAATAAATTAATCTGGAGAAGTCTTCCAAAATATGTAAAAAGATTGTTAAATTCTAAAGTTATTTGCCAAAACCTTCAACAGTTTTTTCCTTCCAGTTTGAGAAGAATAATAAATATATCTTGAGAAGTCTCCCAAAATGTGAAAGAAAGTTGTTAAATTTTTAAAGTTATTCGCCAAAACCTTCAACAGTTTTTTCCTTCAAGCTTGGAAAGAATAATAAATTAATCTGGAGAAGTCTCCCAAAATATGCCAGAAAATTGTTAAATTTTTAAAGTTATTCGCCAAAACCTTCAATAGTTTTTTCCTTCAAGCTTGAGAAAAATAATAAATTAATCTGGAGAAGTCTTCCAAAATATGTAAAAAGATTGTTAAATTCTAAAGTTATTTGCCAAAACCTTCAACAGTTTTTTCCTTCCAGTTTGAGAAGAATAATAAATATATCTTGAGAAGTCTCCCAAAATGTGGAAGAGGTTTGTTAAATTTTTAAAGTTATTCGCCAAAACCTTCACTAGTTTTTTCCTTCAAGCTTGAGAAAAATAATAAATTAATCTGGAGAAGTCTTCCAAAATATGTAAAAAGATTGTTAAATTCTAAAGTTATTTGCCAAAACCTTCAACAGTTTTTTCCTTCCAGTTTGAGAAGAATAATAAATATATCTTGAGAAGTCTCCCAAAATGTGGAAGAGGTTTGTTAAATTTTTAAAGTTATTCGCCAAAACCTTCAACAGTTTTTTCGTT
This sequence comes from Podabrus alpinus, assembly GCA_932274525.1. Lineage (NCBI taxonomy): Eukaryota > Metazoa > Arthropoda > Insecta > Coleoptera > Cantharidae > Podabrus > Podabrus alpinus. Next base: position 73,853,400 of record OW026457.1, read on the forward strand.
CAAGCTTGGAAAGAATAATAAATTAATCTGGAGAAGTCTTCCAAAATATGTAAAAAGATTGTTAAATTCTAAAGTTATTTGCCAAAACCTTCAACAGTTTTTTCCTTCCAGTTTGAGAAGAATAATAAATATATCTTGAGAAGTCTCCCAAAATGTGAAAGAAAGTTGTTAAATTTTAAAGTTATTCGCAAAAACCTTCAACAGTTTTCTCCATCAATTTGAGAAAAATAATAATTAAATCTTGAGAAATCTTACAAAATGTGGAAGTGGTAACTGTACCAGTGAAGGAAAAAACTTCACGCTTGAGCAGAATAATAAATAAATCTTCAAAGTCTCTCAAAATGTGGAAGAAAATTATCAAACTTACAAGTTATTCGCCAAAACCTTCAACAGTTTTTTCTTCAAGCTCGAGAAGAATAATAAATAAATCTTGAAAAGTCTCCCAAATGTTAAAGAAAGTTGTTAAATTTTAAAGTTATTCACAAAAACCTTCAATAGTTTTTTTCTTCAAGTTTAAGAAGAATAATAAATAAATCTTGAGAATATCCCAAAAGATGGAAGAAAATTGTTAAATTTTCAAGTTATTCGCCAAAACCTTCAACAGTTTTTTTTCTTCAAACTTGAGAAGAAAAATAAATAAATCTTGAGAAGTCTCCCAAAAGGTGGAAGAAAAGTGATTTAAACTGTCACCGTTTATGATCCAAGCGATGCACCCCCCCCCCGTACCAGCCGCCATTGTTCTCTAATATTAACAATAAAAGCTAAACCCTCAGTTTTTCAAAAAAATATTAAAACGAAAGTTTAAAATTTAATAATCTATTTATCTATTATATTGTTTTAGTATATTTTTACTGTCCTATGCACGATTTCAAGTTAATTGTATAAATAACTACAAAATGGTGCCAGTCCGTACTTTTGCCAATAATCTTATTTTCGAATAGCAATTACAGCTAAACTATATGTATTTCATTATAAAATGTTATAAATAAAACTTTTGTAAAATTTTATGTTGTATCAAATTGTTCCTATACATTTTCAACATGAGATGCAAGGTTACCGAGTAAATTGAAAAAATAAGTTAAAAAAAACTGAAAGTATTTTACGTTAAGTTTCCATATAATTTTTTTTTCGACCACGATAACAACTAACCATCAATTTTACCAAAAAATGTTTAAACTAAAAATTGTGTAAAATTGGGGGGCAGTTACCTAAAGTTGACCACCCCAAAAAAAATTAAAAATTTCCTATAGCAAAGAGGAAGGTTTATATAGTATACTGTAAAATTTTTATGAGCGAATGTATTATTAAAATTTTGAAAAAATCGAATTTTAAATTTTGGATTCGAGACTCGTCCGGCTGTGGGCATCGAAAAACCTGAGCCTGCGCTGCTCCGCAGCTCCGGCCGGTTTTTCATCGCCTGAGCCGCTATGCGGGTAAGCTAAACATACTTGAAGGCGCCATCCATCAAGAAAAGCGGGATTCGAGTTATGTTACCTGTAGGACGTGCGAGCAGCATCTGACGAAATTTTCTAAGTGTTAGGGTATACCAATCCACACGTACCGTCAATAGAACTCGACGCGCGGAATATGAGATTCCCGCGCGTCGGTCGGCTTTTACATGTTAAATTTGCTAACTTCAAAATCGATTTATTCAAAATTTTGATAATACATTCGCATGTAAAATTTTAACAGTATACTATATAAACCTTCCTCTTTGCAATAGGAAATTTTTAATTTTATTTGGGGTGGTCAACTTTAGGTTACTCGACCCTAAAATTATATATTCTACTATTTTATTTCTATAAATTTTTCAGAAGTTCGAAAAACAATGTTAAATTTGCATTTGAATTTCCCAAAATCACCAATTTGGTTCACAGTCACTAAGCTCTGTGAGGTTACTCGGACTTTGGCCTCACTGGTCGCTCAGCCTGCGGCCTCCTCTATAATTGCTTCAAGTAATTAAATTTTCTTTTTCTTTTTTTATCTTTTAAATTAAAAAAAAAATAAAGTAATTAATTTGAAAATCTTCAGAATTTAAAATTCTAGTTCAAGATTGGTAATTTGAGGTTCTTAACTTTAATTTAGCTCTTTAGAATTTCTAGTTCCGAGTTTTAAGATAATTCTCAACTTGATTACTTGAAGTTCTTAACTTCAAATTCAGATCCTCAGAAATAAATAAAATAAAAACTTCTTCGGCGGTGTGAAATTTCAAAATTTTATATCTTTCTCCTTCTTTGGAATACCGAACCTACGCCCGTGCAAAATTTGAGCTGAGTGAGTGAGAGAGACTACGTATGTTTATGGAAGTAATTATGTACTTCATATTTCATGATCAGTTTAATAAAACCGTGGGATGCATTGGAAAATGCAATTCGGACAAAGCAATTAAAAAAGTTAAACAATTTTTTCCGCTATACCTATTATTTTTTAATAATAACAATTAAACCAAGGCCATGATAAATTTAAAAAAAATAAGTGTACGTTTTACTATATTTATTCATTTTACCACCGTTTTCGAGTAAATTGGAAAAATAATTTTCACAATAATCATATTTTCAGATTATCAAAAAATTGTTTATATAAAAGTTTAGGGAAATTCGATGCTCTTTAATATTGTTCCAATAGTTTGTGATCATAGAACGTTCCGTTAAATCGTTATCGTGTAAATTTGAAAAAACAATTTTGAATCATCAAAAAAAAATGTTTCTTGTTTATAAAAAAATAATCTTAATTTCAAATAGCAATAACTTGAAAACCATCAACATCATTAATATAATATATTGTAAATAAAAGTTATATTTTCTATATAATTTTATTGTAGGATACAGCTTTATCAAGAAAAATAAATAATAATTAAAAATTTCAAAAATACGTGCAGCATCCACCCAAAAATTTTTTTTTTAGCAAAAAATGACTTAGCATTTTTAATATTGAAAATACCTCCATTAAATTTCCATAAATGTCTTTTATACTTCGAATTAAGGACTCCGCTGCGGAGCAACGATATATTTAAAAGAGATTAATAAAATTTTATTTCATTGGAGGCATTTAAATAATGGAAATTAATACAAACACCGTGAATATTTGTTCAACACTTAAAAAGTAAACTATGTGTGAATGTGTTGTAAAAACGCCATTCAAGATTTTTTGAATGGTTCTTCTAAATATAAACTTCAATGTCCTGGTGTGAAAATATTGCCAGAATTAAAATGACCAATAAGGTTGTTTTTTTATAATAAATTGCTGAACAAACAAGATATTTAAATTTTATTTTCGTAATTTAGTGCCTATATAACAATTCCAAAAATATTAAAACTGCCGATTTTAGAAATCAAACGAGGTGGATTATTTTCCTGAAAATTAATGATGATTTATGGTTTTCTAATTTATTGCTCCTACAACAGAATGTTTGCCAAAATTTTAGAATTATGGATTTATTGAACCTTTCGGCGGTTCAATAGCAAACATCCTAAATTTTGACTAATCGGATGTAATTTAACTTTTTTTCGGACAAATAATTTGCGATTATTTGGTGTATCCTTTCTCTATGTATTATTTTTAATATTAAAACACAAATCACTGAGACAGTTCAAAAATTAACATTAAGTGATCAACTGATCACGTTTCCTACATACCTAGAAAGTTATACCAAGGCATAACCCGTTTTGAACTAACTGAAACGGGTACAAAATAATTTATGATTAATTCTACCCATTAGTTAATAGATTTCCCACCGAGAATCAAAAAAAAGCATGAAAAATTATTTTTACATTTTTTTGTAACGACGCCTGTTTTCTTACAACTTTTACAATACCCGTTAAATACTACTTACGAATTATTTATCGATATTTATATTTTTATGTTCACATGTAAAAAAAATTTTAAAAATACTTGTAATTTGCAATTTGATCGCTGTTTAACATAATATTTATTCCCGAATGCTAAACATTGATATGGTCGTTATCGTACACAAAACTTGTAGTACTACCAAGATAACGAATAAAAAACCATAGTCATTTATGATCTTGTCGTACACCCATTTTACCAGCGTAATTTTGAAATAAATTTGTAAGCTGTATAATTACAAATCTAATTAGCACTCATTTTCTTTATAAAAACAAACTCGTCGAATTTAAATTTCAATCAATTAAAAATTTTTACTAATTAAAAGGTGAGCTTTCATCGCAACATTTTAATTAAAATTTATTCGATTACAAATTTTTCTAATTAGAAAATTATTATATTGCAAGAATTAATTAATTATAATTTTTTAGCAGTTCCCTCTCTTTGCACCTTGTTTACTAAACACATCAAAATATAATAAAAAAGGGGACCTATTTGGTACTTAATTTTAGTTAAAAAAAAACGGCATGTTAAAAAGTCAAAATCTAAAATCTACACGATGACACAAAAACGTTAAAGATGACAGGTGTGTGCGGTATCAACATAACTTCATTTAAATAAATTAAATTATTAGCAAAAATACACAAAGTTATGCGGATATCTTTCAAATCTAAATGCATTAAAATAATTTATTTAATTTAAAACATTTCTACATAATATTTTAATGACTTGGGAAGACATATCTTCTTTTATTATTAAAATTTATTTTAATTAATTATTTTTAATTAAATTAAAGCATAAAAAATTGGCGCCGTTATTATTATTAAGTGTTATCAAGTTTAAATATGCTGTGCTGGGCTACTCGAATAAATTTATAAAATTCCATAATTTTATTATTTTCTCAAGCATTTGGGTTATCGAAAAATAAACAAACTCGAATTTGAAATTTGGATAAAATTGATATTAGTCAATAATATTGTTTCAACATCCTGTAATCATTCTAATCGTATGGAAAAGGTAAATATTTATCAGTGTCTTGTTTACACTGCCGTGCCGTATTATAAAAAATCAAAAGTAATCAAATCGACCACGTAGTGAAAATTTTATCAGAAATTCTTGTTATAAAAAAATTTCATGTTATGTCGAAATATCGTTGTTTCCGTTTATCCGATTAAATTTATAATAAATAAGTAGTTCAGTTTGTAAATGCTGTTGTCTGTCATGGATTACCATACATGGATGTGTAGATTTATACAAAGCACTTCATAAAAAAGTGCGTAGTAATAAATTTGACGACGATATCTGGGTTGGATGTAGGAGTTGCAAAAGTAAAAGCGCTCAATTGCGAGAGATAATTTTTTAAATATTAAAAATGGGTCGTACGCCCTTTTAGTCAAACGAAAGTCTGGTAGGAAGAAATCTCTAATCTTCAAGTGGGTTTCTACCCACTATATTTCGTCATCTGCTTGGTCCAGATATTGCTAATTATGTTGTATTTTTTAAAACAAAGAGTATTCCCGTCCAACAGATGCGAATCCAAAATGTTCGGCAGTGACAAAATCAGCGGTCACACCAGGCCACTATTGCGATCAATTTTAACAATTATTACCAAATTTGTCTATTATAATATTTATGTATACTTACAATATTTACATAATCAATATTTACACACGAGAATTATATAGAAATCGCTTCAAAATGTAATTTCATCTGGGATGAAAAATATGTACTATGTTTACTTTGGAATAAAAAAATGTCCACACCTTTTATGCTAAACTGATAATCTATAGCATACAAGGAGATCAAATCCCCCCCTCCATAACATGCTTGTTAATATTCTTCATATAAATAATAAACTTATTGGCAATAGTTTATCTCACACGTTAAAATTATCGTTGAAGTGATTTTGGTGTCATTGCAGATGCAGATTTCCATTACTAAAATTATTCTGAGCGCAAAACCACGTTATTTAATAAATTAAAATGATTCCTACAATTTGAAGAGCTTACGATTAGTCATCAATGATAAAAAAATTCGGCTGGAAGAAAATTCCCTTTACAGAAAGGGAAATTTTAATTATTCAGCAAGCGCACCTGCACCGTTTCGATGTGTGATCCGAACCGGCTCCAAGTCGTCCAAAACCTCACCTCCGCAGAATCACAGACACCCTGCGGTTTATGACCAATCGTCAACTCCATGCGGACACCAAACTCGATATTCTATAATATTATGACTATGTTATAAGGAAGTGAGATAAAAAATGTTAGACACAGCTCCCGAGTCCAAGCAAATCACACTTTCGTTACATGCGTAATCCGATTTCTGTTTCAGGTTACCACAGTTCTGTTGAAACCACTCAGATTCATAATTCACAGTATTTGATTGTTTTTTCTATTTATTAATAGCTATTTCGCAAAAAGGCCAGAAAGTGATACTTTACTGGGCGAGTCGACCGGTTCCAGTGAGATTCGCGAGTTACCTACAGGAAGCCATCCAAATGCAGCATGATCTCGACGACGAACGCGAGCAAAACTTCTTGAAGATGACCTTCGGCTTTCCAACCAAGAAATTCATTCGCAAGAGATGAATTTTCTCCTTCAGTCGAGAAAACCGGCAAAGCTACTTCAACTTGGCTCAAACAAACTCAGATGCAGCAAACAGACACAGCGAATGTCAGCCAGTGCTGTATCCATGAGTTTCAACTCTCTCCACTCCTCAAAAAACAAAGCCTCAATAGTCCGACTAAAATGAGCCAGGATTCCACCGCACGCCAAGTGGCCCCAGCTCGTAGAATAGCTCCATTTAGCTTGGACGTCGCAGCTGGAGCGGGTTTCTTCTCCCATCGACTTCATGGCAAAAAACCACTTCGCATGGTCATCAGGGGCATCCACCAAAACCTGGACGTCCAACTCGTATAAAGGATTACCTGCTCGCCTGAGGTTTTACTACCGAGTCCATCGGTAGAATGTACAAAGAAACCTCTCACTTATTATGGTATCATTGAAAAACATGCAAATATATTCAATATAATAAAACAACCGATCTTCAATCTCACTGACATTTTGGACATCGAAGTGAGTATTGAAACACCAAACAGGAAACATTGAATTTCGCAATGCCACCGCTGTCAAACTTTCGGACACGTACAGCGGTACTGCAGGTCGCCCTCCTAGATGTGTAAAATGACTTCCAGCTGCGCCAAACCAAGATATTCGTCTGCAACCTGGACCCAGGGCGAAATACCAAAACAGGTCACCACCATACAATGCAAATTTCCAGCAACAAGCTTCCAAGCAAAATTTCGGCATCAGTGATGGCCACCATCCTGTTCATGCTGACAAAGCACAACATGAGGGTATCATTACCGATGGCTCACGAAAGATGAAGACCGATTTCAAGACGAGCCGATAGGCGAGGTCTGGAAGACTACGGGCCTAGTAAGACAATTTCGACATGTGATACGTACAACATTTTTCTATAGTCATCAATCAGCCCAAAATAAAATAGTAACATTAATTCTTTAATTTTTTAATGCCAATAACAAGAATAAGTAGAAAATATCAAGTTTTTAATTTTTTTAAAGGGAAATTATTGATGAAATTATTAAAACATAAAGTTTTCTAAATTTCTTTTCTTTTAATAATTCGAAAAATCTTTTCGAATTTTTTACCTTTGATAAGAGTCAAGACACTATTTCTACATTACCATAGGTTTCCGCTTTTTCAAAAAATTGAGCAGAGACCTATTAGAATAAATTTTTTCGTGATACACGAGAGCTCAAAAATGATGCAATTTTACGTAATAGCTCGAAAACGGTGAAAAATATTTAAAAAAATTAAAAATAAAAAATGTTAATTTTTTTACGCTGAACATTTTTGGCCTCTTCAATAGTTTTGATAACTTTCACCGTTTTCAAGTTATTAGGGGAAAGCTAGGTTGAGTCATACCCGAGCTCTCGTGGTTATAATTAAATTTAAAATAGACACATAATTTGTATCAATCAAAAAATTGATAAGTACATTAGCGTCTATTTGATGATTTATTAATTAATAAATTGGTCGCATTCTATGTCAAACTTGATAAATTTAACATTAAGTTTATTTGTATTGATTCGAATTGATTTTGTTGCAATTGATTTTATCGAACAAAAAATAGGAACATTATTATGAATTAATATTATTTAATCAAAGTTTACACTAAAACAAATGAATAGTAATTTATACTACAAATACTGCAATGAGTTGGAAAAAATTACTAATATAGAAATTATTGGAAGTGCAAACATTTTTTCAGCGGATTTTAAGCGGATAAGTCGATAATATTAATACTAGAAGTTTTTAAAAAGGGGACCAAATGGGTTAAAATAGTTGAATATTAAAAGATTGATTACGCCATCGCCATCAGAAAGAGCATAAAATTTTACATTAAACGAATTATATCCCAAAAATCTTATTTAATTACCCGATTTTACCATCCATTACGCAAACTTGAAATCGTTTCACAAAATTTTTTTTTAAATGTACGTGCAACTTCGACAATCCGGACACATATAGTTTTAGGGTCGGTCGGATTAACGAGTTGTCCGGACTATAGTAGGTGAAAATATTGAAATAATCTAAGTGAATTAAATTGTATGTACATACATGCATTGTACTATGATTTATTAAAAAACAATAAATTATTATATTTGATTATTATATTAAATTATTAAAATAAGTAATGTATGTTCAAATGTTACCGGGTCCATTATAGGTATTCGAAATAAATTGTTTTATCTTCTCCTTATTTTTTTTAATGTCGCAAATCGTTGATTTAGGAACATGGAATTTTTCGGCAACCTGCCTAATAGTTTTTCCCTCATCAAGACTTTGTAAAATATCACACTTTTCCTTTAAGGTTAGTGTTTTATGTTTGCGTTTATTATTTAAAAACATGACACTTGGAATGGAATTAGACAAACACGCTTGCGGAAGAATGAACCGAAACTGAAGTAATGATAGTGCAAAATGTAAATCAAAGTATGAATAACAAAACATGCGAGTAAAAAACGGGAAACCCCCGAATTTTAATATTTATTCTTGCATAAAAAAAATTTGTCCGGATTGTAGAGGTAAAAATTTTAAATTGTCCGAAATGTAGAAGCGTCCGAATTATTGGAGTGACCGGACTGGCGCATGTCCGGACTGTCGAAGTTGTACTGTATTTAAACCAGTGAGAGAGCTCCATTTGAAGCTGTATATAAGCGATTACATAGCATAGGGCTTCTACCGATTGGACAGGTATCCCTTGGACTGAATTTCAAAATATAATTTCGGTGAATGATCAAAGGAACATCAGCTCATGCAGGAAAAAAACTCGAGCATGCGTATCGGAGACGTTTTTAGCGCTGCAGTACCCTTGCAAAAACCTGTCCTCAACCAATCTTCGAGTATTTTTTTCTGCCCTCGTACCATTACACCGGATAATCGAATAAGCCGCACAACTTTGACAATCGCCTACAAAATTACTTCATGTTCTTCGGGACTATATATAACGGGGGGGGGGGGGGTAAATGCGGAGGTAATTCTAAAAGACAGGAAGATTTGACAGATTCGCTGTTATTATTCGAGGTAATTCTAAAAAACAGGAAGATTTGACAGATTCGCTGTTATGTTATCAACATAACGAGGTTTAAACCCTCTGATCTTAAAACAAGATTTAGGGAATAAACTCATGACATCCTGTGTATACAAAATACAATCATTATTTCTTATTATTTAGCCCTAACTGTAAATTAAAGATTTTAAGGGAGTGAATCACTGGATCCACTATCACAGGATAACTTATTATCTTATTAAATGTCACAATATTTATTAAATTATAAAACTCACATCAGTAATTATTTGCGTTCTAAAAAGCACCAATTTTTTATTGTCCCGACATACGAAACAATAATTGCAAATTTAAAATTAACATTTGGGGGAATCCCACATTTAAAATTCACGTACAGAATTATGTGGTGAATCACCTGATAATTTAATGCGAGCTTATGATTGGTTGAGCTAATAAGAAACTATGTATTTTACTACACTTGTAAAAGCTTTTTTAAGGGCCCTAGTATTAATTATCCGCAAATTTTCTTTTTTGAATCAACTATAAAAACGTTCAGCTTTCCGAATTTCCATAGGGAAAAACCTCATTTTCACGAATTTTAAACATTTTTCTGAATTCAACTATGGATTTGCTACAACTTTTGTGTGCAAAATTTTCCTCCAAATTCAGTATTTCGAATAATTTTCCAAGAACACAGAAATGTTCCCAGAAATGTTATCATCAACATAACTTCAAAATTTGATATCAGCTTGATAAATCTTGACAATGAACGAATACCCTGCCCTTAAGTCTCCAGCTGCACGGTAATTTAAGAAATTCATATTAATAAAAATACTAACGAACTGTTAAGTGCATGCTGTCATAATTAATTTCAGTTTATCCAGTAAAAGTATAAATATACCGGTAAAATTAATCAAAGAGGTACTTAAAAACCGGGCATAAGTAAGTTAACTATGATAGGAGCTTATTAGAGCCCGGATTTGTCCATTGCTAAATAAATCACTCAAAAATTTGAGTTAATCTCTACCGCAAAAAAAGCAAAAAGTTTTATGCGAATTTTCTCATACCTATCACAGAAATATTGTAGATCCTATCAAAAGCAAAAAAGATTAAATAACATGTTTTTGATATCTCTTCCCCCCTCCCCTCATTACACGAGATTAATTAATTTAGCTGAATCACAAAAACTGCTCCGATCAGATTATCTGAATTAAATCATTCAATTTACATCAGATTTGTCCGATGGGATCAAATTAGTTGGCCACCCTAGAACTGGGGCACCCACGCAGTTTCCGTCATTTGCCATGCAAAAAAAAATGAAGAAAATTATTACATGAAAAAGAGAAAAGGGCCCAAATTTTCACATGCCTATCACAGAAATATTATGGGTCCTTTCAAAGGCAAAAAAATGCGAAATAACATTTTTTTGATATCCCCCCATTACATGAGATTAATTAATTTAGCTGATCACAAAAACTGCTCCGATCAGATTATCTAAATGAAATCATTCAATTTTCATGAGATTTATCCGATGGGATCAAATTAGTTGATCACCCTAGAATTAGGGCACCCATGTAATTTCCGTCATTTACCATTAAAAAAATTGAAAATTATTGCGTGAAGAAACGAAAATTTTTTCATAATTTTGAAAATCCCGAAAGCACGCAACTGATTGGAGCAACCAAACAAACACCTGCCAAACCATACAAAATTGAAAAAGTTTCGAGACCTTTAATACGACCAAATTTGGGATTAATTAAATTAACAACATAATTAGCTCTTCCTCTTCGTTACATAAACCTCAATTAAGTCACTTCAAAAAAAGATGACCCACATTTGTTAAATATAAACGCACGCACAACCGGCGCTACCTTAACAATTTAACCCAAACATCCTTCAATAAAATTTGTTCCCGGCAACAATACAAGCAAGATGACGAATCACGAATCGAAAAGAAATAAAAAGAAGGAGGCAAGCCCTTAAAATATCACACAAAGCAAATGAAAAGTAAATTATCAAACATTCTCTCCGGCCGGCATCATTACATGATAAGTTGAACAACCGATCAGGTAAAAATTTGGCCTTGGCTCAAGAAATTTTTATTTATTAAAAACACACCAAATTTTAAAACAAAATAGTTGAGCGATTTCACGATTGGTGTGAACAAATGAAATCAGGTGGCCCGCGATTTAAAATTTAAAAAACAAACAAAACGACTTACCTACCTTTTTTTAAAAAAACTTCACTTTTGCTGCGGAATTTTTCAAACAAATAAATTAAATTGTTGATAAAAACACAAACACTTGTTGTTTTATTACATAATATTGTAAAAGATTGTTTAATTGTTGTAAAATTACGAATTTGTTGTCAACGAACACTTAAAATTAATCGGCACATAACTTCACCGTGCAAGAGTAAACAACGTTCTGATCGTTCTGATTCATAGCAGCGGGAAGTTGAAAACTTGCCTTGTCTACGGTCTACGATGTGAGTTCAGTTTCTTTGGTCCATTTGAAGAAGCAATCCACGAAAGAGACCGAACTATACAGCCGCTAATAACAACAAAATGAGATGAACGTTGAAGAATTTGTTGCTTAACAAGTTGCCTAATGGAAGCTAAAATATTTACTTGTCCACGATACCTACAAACCGCTAAAAGGGTCCCTTGGGGTTGGGACTCGGCCAAAAGTCACCCTTTTTTATGATGCCATAAATTTCTTGTTAACCTTTCCGGAAAGTCGACACCCGAAAATAATTTGTCATAACTAATAAAAAAAAATTAATTTTTGGAAAATAGTGCAATAGTCGTTAAATTTTTTATTGCTCCAAGTAAGAAATGGGTTTTTAGACTGCTACCTCGTTTAAATAAACATATGTTATTTTTTTAATTAAAATATTATATTGCCCTATTAAAGAAGAAGGGCCTATTTGCGCTTTACCATGTTCTGAGAGAATTGCATTTTCGTGTTTTTGTTAAGCCAAGCTTAAACAAACATTATTTCAATTATCTTGAGGTCATGATGTAAATGATAGACAAAACTTCTGGATTATTGAGGGAGAAAATTGTTTCGCACGCACTCAGGCCACAAATCGGGCCCATTATGATATCTCCGGATTCCAACAGTGACGCCCCCCCCCCCCTACACCTCGAGACATCCCACATTAAGGATGTACTCAACTAAGCCAGCAGTCCCCCAACATGGATCTTCTTTTCGACGCTATAGCGATGCCTGCAAGTAATATTTGTAATGCCTTCGCGAGGGCACCCGTATTGCTACCCTTGCGCTTGTCGGCATCCTTTGGTATTTTTACATCTGCTAGTGTGCAATTAATAGGTTTCTTCTGTAAGGGGGGTGTTGAAGACCTCAATGGTCGGCGCAACGAATAGTCAGGTCCACAGGGTGGTTTTCCCCAGCGCCGTAGCGAGCTCTTCTGGCGCCTGAGGCAAATTTGAATATATTTGCCCCCTCCCAAAAGATTCCTATCATTTTGAAAATTTTAAACTATTATTTATTGGGTTTTGTCGAGGTTTAGCGCTCCCATTGCGATGGCGCCTGAGGCAAAGCCTCGGTCGTCTCACCCTTGCTACGGCGCTTGCTTAGAGTAATGAAAACAAATGGATGCTTATCAGGAACTCATTTAGGCTGCCGGGACCGGGGGGTCTGGAATACCCCCAGGTACACTTAATTTATTGCGAAAGAAAAACTTTCACGTTTACGTTCCTCGGTATTAAGAAGAACGGTACTGAGATAGTTATGAAAAATATCACCAAAATACCTCCCTCCCTGCCGGATTACAAACAAAAATTGAAAAAGATTCAATGAAAAATAATAATTTTTGATGGTTCTGAATAATGACAAGTGTACCTGGGGGGTATTCCATACCCCCCAGACCCCCCGGTCGTGTAATATCGATTTTTATAGTTGGGAACTTCTGAAGATCTTATAATATAAAATACGCATAGTATATCAGAAGCACCGTTTCCATGGTAACGTAACGGATCCCCCCCCCCCCGAATATGGAGATTATTTTTATCGGTAGAAATTTTTCTTTTCAATTTAAATAATATATTTGAATAACTGTCGCGATGATAACGCGATATTTTTACCGGTTACCCAGTCAGTTAAAGGGAAATGAAGAAGGATCAACTTTCCTAAAATCCCTCGTCTTATCAGAGGACCAAAATTGAAGAGTAGAAAATTCTCTACAAAGATTTACTTCAGATCTGAAGTAAATTCTGAAACCTCGTTTTGTTTTGTTCAACTTTAAATGTACGAAATTTTTATTCAGAATAAGAATTATTCAAAACCTTTTTCGATTGTTTTCTCTGGATTTTCTTTTTATTTCATAAATACTTAGTACGATGTAGGCAAATTTTGTTAATCTGTTTTATAGAGAATTTTGTACTCTTCGAGTTTGATTTGATGATAATTTTTTCTAAAAATGAAGGTAAGCGAGTTATAGACGAAAAATTATTGTAGAGGATTAAAATTCCCACTTGGGGAAAAGGCCGGTGTAACCGGGAATATTTACCCCCGTGAAATTTTACCCCCCGGTAAAATTTCCCTAGTGAAATTTTACCCCCCGGTCAGTGGCGTAGCGAGCTTAACTCGCGCCCGGGGCACAATACCTTTTTAGCGCCCCCCCCCATTCGAAAACCATATAATATTATATGTAAAATATACTCGCAAATTAATAAATAAATAAAGTAAAATAAATAAAGTGATAGGCTCAAGCTAGGCTTTAAATTTGAGACAAAAAATGTAGTTGAGAAAACAAGACTAGATTTTGAAAGGTATAAATGGTCATCTAGAATTAGTTCAAAAGATACCTATTATTTATTTATGTATTTATGGAGATAATTTTTGTAACCACACAGCGTAGATGCCATAAGGAAGTGCTGACAGACACAGGTCGAGTCAGCCCTTCCAGTAGAAAAGACGTGCCATTTCTATTATGAATATATTATTACAGTTTGATTTAGACTATTAGTGTTCCTTTTTTTCCTTTTTATTTACGAATTAACATTTATTATATTACACTGGCACTAAATTTAAAATATATTTTCCAGAATTCAATTATAATAAAAATAAAAATTATCCAGCAATTTTTTGTTTTGCTGACAATTTGGCGCCCCTTTGTGAGTAGCGCCCGGGGCATGATGCCCCCTCTTGCTCCCCCCTCGCTACGCCACTGCCCCCGGTAAATATTCCCTAGTGAATATTTACCGGGGGTAAAGATTCACTAGTGATATTTTACCCCTCAGTAAAAAATAAAAGGGGGTAAAATATCGCTAGTGAATATTTACCGGGGGGTAAAAATTAAATAAAATTTAATTAATTTTCCCTAGTGAATATTTACCGGGGGTAAATATTCAATAGTGATATTTTACCGGGGGGTTAAAATTTAATAAAAGTTCACTAATTTTACCCCCTTCATGAAGGAATTTTATTGTTAAATAAATGTTTTATTGCTCTTTATGTCTGAATATCGATAAAATTGCACTATGTCAAACGTTTATGCAATTTCAAGCAAGTTATTTGGTAAAAAATTATTTTGCACTTTAAGTACACCCGAGTCGCCTTCCGCAGTATTGCTTTCGCTTGATTGCTGCTCAAATTCTCCTAATCTGTAATTATTTAATACCATCATCTAGGTCTGTCCAGCTTCCAGCTCTACAACTTATATTACCAACCTATCTACTAATACTATATATAATAAAAACAATTATCCAGTAAGAACAAAAAATGTATCATGAACATCAGAAGAAAATGTCTAGTCCACGAGAAAGTAATGAATTGGGTAAAATTTATTGTAGCGTAGACCAAGATAATACTACTACTATCGAAGAAGATGCATCTTCTCTCGAAGTAATCGATTCCACTCCAACAAAATTAAAATTCCGCTTTTGTCCTGTAAATCAAAAATGGCAAAAACGACTTTCTGAGAAGTTTGGACTTGAGTTCCACATTAATTCCAATTTTATATCAACGAGGAATTGGTTACTTCATCCACCACACACTGTCGTAGACGTCAAGGCAGACGGCAATTGTTTTTTTAGGTGCATATCTTTATGCATTACCGGAAGTGAAAATGAGCATGAACAAGTGAGGAAGATTGTAACAGATTACATGAAAATCAAAACAAGAGGTTGATCGATTTTCTGGCGCAACAAACTATATGGAAAACACGCAAATGGATACAAATGCAGTGTGGGACGGAAGTAGAAATATTTTTCACTGCAGCACTCATAGGCGTCGATATATATTGCTACACTCAAATTTCAAAGAATCCTTCTGCATGGCTAAGATTTCCTAGCTCAATGCAGCTTTCCGATGAAGCAAATTACAAAAGCTCGGCAATGTATTTGAAACACAAAAATTCTAACCATTATGAAACTGTAGTTTCAGTAAAAAAAAACCTCGTAGACAAAAAATTATTAAATTCTACTAATTTTTGAATAAATTTTCTCTTATAAAATAATTTCGCCATCTTCGCATTTTGAGACCTCTTCATGTTAACAATTTAACTATCAAATTTCGTCAAAAACCCACGGAGGATATTTTAACATCTTACATAGTGAAAAATCGAATTTGATACAAAATAGCAATAAAAATTTTTATATAACAGCTATTTAATTTCAAAGGGGTAAAAATTCACTGACGATATTTTGAATAATTTTACCCCCCCGGTAAAAATTCCCTAGGGAAATTTTACCCCCTTAATATTTATCACGGGGGGTAAATATACACTAGAGAATTTTTACCGGGGGGTAAAATTATACTAGCGAAATTTTACCGGGGGTAAAATATCCCTAGGGAAATTTTACCCCCGGGGGGTAAAATATAAGGGGGTAAATATTCCCGGGTACACCGGCAGGGAATTTTAGGCGATGTTACAAATAAAATCGCGGTCAAATTTTTCGAATTCAGTCAAATTTGAATATATGCGCCCCCCCCCCCACCGAAAGCAAATTCTTATCTTTCTGAAAATTTTAAACTATTATTTATTGGGTTTTGTCAAGGTTTAGCGCCCCCATTGCGATGGCGCCTGAGGCAAATGCCTCAGTCGCGTCTCCCTTGCTACGGCGCTGGTTTTCCCGAACCCATTTTCTCCAGAGCATCCGCTCTTTCATTGCCTTCCATTCCCTTGGTGCCCTTTGATCCATCTGAGTGTTAGGACTTTGTTGTTTGTCGATATTTAGTTCAGCATCCTTTTTTTTTTCGGACAGTCAGTTCCCTGCCTGTGAGTCCACATGCCCCATGTCCGTTCTAAAGGTAGCCCGCACCGCACATTCCTCCACATCAATGTCCAGCGGAGGAAAGCAAAGAAGGGCTTCTAAGGCCGTAGTTGGAGCGGTCCATATCACACCCGTTGCCCTTAAACAGACCGATCTCTGAAGCCAGCCAAAGGAGGACGCCGTTCTTGCCAATTTTGTTCTACAACATTACTCTGATTATAGCAGTATAGAGCCAGAAGGCAAACCTCGGGAAAAATCCCAGAACTTTCCCATGGCCCTTCAGCCTAAATCAAATCACCGAAAGGTGCAGATACGCCGTTCTTACTTAGTAGGGCAGTATAAGTCAAAGTGTTAAATACAACAATTTAAGAATTATTATTATTTAAACGTAATCCGTAAACACACTTTTGATTAGTAAATTTTTCATCCAACCTTAAAAAATGATATTCTTGTTCATTCCTGAAACGGCAAAGAGTCCGTTCATAAATTACGCCACGCATTTTTATGAACTTTTTACCCCCCCCCCCCCCGCCAATCATCACAATCTTCACACAAACGTTGATGTTATAATTTTGAAAGCTCTCCACTTCCCCCAACGTCACAAATCGTCACACAGCACACTGGTAGAAATTCATAATCTAGCTGTGCAAAAGTCAAAATCTAAAGTACCATAAATTGCACGATTTTTAATTTTTTCTATTAAAAAATGAACCAAATGTTATCACAGACAATAAATTAATATACACAGGCAAATTTGCCCTGCGGGGGGGGGGGGTTGTGAATTACCAAAACTGAAGTATTGAAGGCAATAAAAAGTTAAAGAGCAATAAGTCAACAGACCCAGACAAAGTACATGGATAATCATTTAATGTACTGGAAGATGATCACACTTGACTTTTTAGTGCGAATTTTTAATTTCTTTTACGATTTTTAAACACGGGGAAAATGCAGGTACATTTCGCGCCCCCCCCCCCTAATAGCAAATTTTTTAATGAATTAGTGTCAAACGTTTGAGCTTCCATTCAAATCGTTTGAACCCCACGCATCGCTAAGTTATTTGCGAAAATTTGGGGGGGGGGGGGCTTAAAAACTATAGCCCCCCTTTTGAGAAGTTGTTTTTTTTTCAATCAGTGTCAATCGTTCGAGAATCTTTTGAGCTCCAAAGTTAAAAAAATTAGAGCGTTTATGACATTGTAAAATTCTAAATTGTACCGACATCGTCTCGAGAAAGTAGAAGAGGACCCGGCCAACGAAAAATATCTTGGCTGTGTAACTTGAGGCAATAGACTGGAATGACGTGTGCGGCATTGTTTCGGGCAATAGTTCACAAGATGAGATCTACTTCTTTTTTGGGCGCTGTCTTCTATCGGAGGTTGACACCGCTGCCCTAAACAGTTCTATAGAAAAGCAATTGTACCAATCCCGTAAGTTCTTCAGCAAGGCCCATGATGATCACTAACGTACCATTAAGACCAGGCAATTATAATATTTTTAGGGCCCTTATGCCCGGTTTCTGAAGCTCGAGTTATATTAAGGTTAGCTTAACCTTAGTATAACTGCAGATTTTGAGTTTCTATAACGAAAAATAATCTCTGGTCAAAGTTAACCTACGTTTTTATTGGTTGTTAACTTTCTGGAATATGCGCATTGTGGATAACTATAACTTTAAGCTTAGATTAGTTATGTAGAGTATAAACAGAGATCTTCAGAAACCGGGCATTAATGAAAGTATAGGATAATTTACTAGCTGACCTCCTTCCGCATACTTCATTAGGTATGTACCTGGATTCGGACCGGGTCCAGTTAAGACATTTCTGGCCAAAATTCTGAAACGTATAAAATTGGTTCAAAATGAGCTCCTGATAACTGAAAAAATAATTAATAAATTGATATGGTTTATCAAGGGGTGAAAATCGAAATTACAGAATAAAATTTTGAAACTTCGAATTCGTCGACAATTTAACTTCCAGATTACGGAAAATCATGCAAAAATTTCTGTAGGTGGTCGAATTCGAAATTAACATTTTTTTTTCATTGAAAAATGTTTGTCCCAAAATTCTCGAGTGTTCGGAATAAAAAATTAATTGTTTTTACAAAATAATTTTTGTAGTCACTCTGGAACGAATCTACCAATTTCAATATTTTTTTCGTCAAAAATCTGCATTGTATATCTGCTGCTTGACGTAATGGAAAGAGTGCTCTTGAAGATGAGGGAGGGTTTAAATCCCCATATCAAAAATAATTTCATAATTTTCCAGGAACACAGAAAATTTTAATCAATTGTTAAACCTAATTTTCACGACTTTTTAATTTAAAAATTTTTTCTGAATTGAACTATGGATTTGCTACAACTTTTGTCTGCAAAATTTTCCCCTAAATTCAGTATTTCGAATAATTTTCCAGGAACACAGAAAATTTTAATCAGTTGTTCAACCTAATTTTTACAAATTTTAAAATTACACATTTTTTTGAATTCAACTATGGATTTGCTACAACTTTTGTCTACAAAATTTTCCCCTAAATTCAGTAGTTCGAATAATTTTCCAGGATCACAGAAAATTTTAATCAATTGTTCAACCTAATTTTCACAAATTTTAAAATTCAAACATTTTTGTGAATTCAACTATGAATCTGCTATAACTCTTGTCTGCAAAATTTTCCCCTAAATTCAGTATTTCGAATAATTTTCCAGGAACACAGAAAATTTTAATCAATTGTTAACCTATTTTTCACAAATTTTAAAATTCAAACATTTTTCTGAATTCAACTATGAATCTGCTATAACTTTTGTCTGCAAAATTTTCCCCTAAATTCAGTATTTCGAATAATTTTCCAGGAACACAGAAAATTTTAATCAATTGTTCAACCTAATTTTCACAAATTTTAAAATTCCAACATTTTTCTGAATTCAACTATGAATCTGCTATAACTTTTGTCTGCAAAATTTTCCCCTAAATTCAGTATTTCGAATAATTTTCCAGGAACACAGAAAATTTTAATCAATTGTTAACCTATTTTTCACAAATTTTAAAATTCAAACATTTTTCTGAATTCAACTATGAATCTGCTATAACTTTTGTCTGCAAAATTTTCCCCTAAATTCAGTATTTCGAATAATTTTCCAGGAACACAGAAAATTTTAATCAATTGTTCAACCTAATTTTCACAAATTTTAAAATTCAAACATTTTTGTGAATTCAACTATGAATCTGCTATAACTTTTGTCTGCAAAATTTTCCCCTAAATTCAGTATTTCGAATAATTTTCCAGGAACACAGAAAATTTTAATCAATTGTTAACCTATTTTTCACAAATTTTAAAATTCAAACATTTTTCTGAATTCAACTATGAATCTGCTATAACTTTTGTCTGCAAAATTTTCCCCTAAATTCAGTATTTCGAATAATTTTCCAGGAACACAGAAAATTTTAATCAATTGTTCAACCTAATTTTCACAAATTTTAAAATTCCAACATTTTTCTGAATTCAACTATGAATCTGCTATAACTTTTGTCTGCAAAATTTTCCCCTAAATTCAGTATTTCGAATAATTTTCCAGGAACACAGAAAATTTTAATCAATTGTTAACCTATTTTTCACAAATTTTAAAATTCAAACATTTTTCTGAATTCAACTATGAATCTGCTATAACTTTTGTCTGCAAAATTTTCCCCTAAATTCAGTATTTCGAATAATTTTCCAGGAACACAGAAAATTTTAATCAATTGTTCAACCTAATTTTCACAAATTTTAAAATTCAAACATTTTTGTGAATTCAACTATGAATCTGCTATAACTTTTGTCTGCAAAATTTTCCCCTAAATTCAGTATTTCGAATAATTTTCCAGGAACACAGAAAATTTTAATCAATTGTTAACCTATTTTTCACAAATTTTAAAATTCAAACATTTTTCTGAATTCAACTATGAATCTGCTATAACTTTTGTCTGCAAAATTTTCCCCTAAATTCAGTATTTCCAATAATTTTCCAGGAACACAGAAAATTTTAATCAATTGTTCAACCTAATTTTCAACAATTTTAAAATTCCAACATTTTTCTGAATTCAACTATGAATCTGCTATAACTTTTGTCTGCAAAATTTTCCCCTAAATTCAGTATTTCGAATAATTTTCCAGGAACACAGAAAATTTTAATCAATTGTTAACCTATTTTTCACAAATTTTAAAATTCAAACATTTTTCTGAATTCAACTATGAATCTGCTATAACTTTTGTCTGCAAAATTTTCCCCTAAATTCAGTATTTCGAATAATTTTCCAGGAACACAGAAAATTTTAATCAATTGTTCAACCTAATTTTCACAAATTTTAAAATTCCAACATTTTTCTGAATTCAACTATGAATCTGCTATAACTTTTGTCTGCAAAATTTTCCCCTAAATTCAGTATTTCGAATAATTTTCCAGGAACACAGAAAATTTTAATCAGTTGTTCAACCTAATTTTTACAAATTTTAAAATTACACATTTTTTTGAATTCAACTATGGATTTGCTACAACTTTTGTCTACAAAATTTTCCCCTAAATTCAGTAGTTCGAATAATTTTCCAGGATCACAGAAAATTTTAATCAATTGTTCAACCTAATTTTCACAAATTTTAAAATTCAAACATTTTTGTGAATTCAACTATGAATCTGCTATAACTTTTGTCTGCAAAATTTTCCCCTAAATTCAGTATTTCGAATAATTTTCCAGGAACACAGAAAATTTTAATCAATTGTTAAACCTAATTTTCACGAATTTTTGCATTGTATATCTGGCTGTTTGACGTAATGGAAATAGTGCTGTTGAGGATGAGAGGGTCTAAATCCTCATATCAAAAAGAAACTGTTATGCCATTAGAAATATTACCTGTTTTATCTTCAAATTTGTTTGGATCCAAAACTGGAGTTAGCAGGGCCCAGATTTTTATGCTCATCAGTGTATCTTTTTTTCTAAACTTTGCAAATTATCATAATATATAGATATTATCTCAATTTACTGATTAAAATAAATTCCATTTATGTAGTAACCATAATTTCAGAAACCAGAGAGCTGGCGAAATTTCAAAAAAAAAATCATTCCCAACTTTAGGACATTTCAAAGTCCTCCGTGGTTGCACTACTGCTTATTAGGACATTTCAAAAGTTTTTATAGGAATTTTTTACCATAATTATTAGCAGTTCATTTTTTCAATCAATGTGGTTATTTTAAGGGCATTAAAATCAGAGTCCTGTTAATAAGTAAATAAAAATAAATACAAAAAATATTATTTAAATTTATTTAAATCAACAAACTTATTTCTTAGACGACGTTATACAAGAAATATTATAATTATTGCTATCATTTATAATAAACAAAATATAAATTGATTACATTAAATCAGAAGTAGAATCAAAACGAAACTGCCATTTTTGAATAAATAAATACAAGCAGATATTTTGTATAAAATGGAAGACAGGCGCCAAGTAAAAAATATAGAAGTATATCTGCAACACACAACAGTGTAATACAAATAATTTGGCACATTAAAGATATTTCCCTCTTTCAAACTTACAGTACATGTAATGTGTGTATTATGCATTATGATTGATGTACTAAGAAATTGGCAAAAGCAGAGTATTATTACAAACATCAGGCAAAACTGGTATTGCTATAAGATTTTCAACATTCTTGTAAGGATATTTAGAATCGTCACACTTTAAAAGCTAATTAGTACTAGATAAACTCAAAACAAGACATAATAAACGGAAAATCATTTTATTGTTCAATTTTAAGTTAAAAACGAGATGACTTACAAAAATTTTAAGCACAGCCCTTAAAATTGAACAATAAATCAAACTTTATCTAAAATAGTCATTTTTTACAAAAACGTTTAACACAATAATATTATGAAACATTCATGATTGTTCCTTTAAATCTTATTTACAATAGGAAGAGCAAAATTTATCACAAGTGATAGAAAAAATATATGTATTCAGTTTTATCTACTCTAGGATTTTACTCCTCTGTGATATTTGCAAATAAATTATTCCTATAAAATATACAGAACAAAAATACAGAACACTTTCTTAATAATACAAATATTACAACTAACAAAATAAATTAATATAAGAGCCTTATTGACTTATCACTAAATACAGCATCCTCCTTTTAAAGTGACTCAACGTGGAGATCCCACTATTTATTACCTACAAGGGAAAAAGGTTTGATTTTATGTATAGTTGTTGTCATGAAAGAAGAAGCTAACGCAACGTACAAGTTTACTAAAATCACACAATTATGACACATTTATTTCAGTCTGTCTTTGTTTTATTAATTTTAAAAGCAAATTGTCTCAGATGGTTCTGAAGTCAGCTTCATCTTTCGAAACGGCAACTATAATTTACTTTTTTTATATTTCCTGAACCAGACAGAATTTTTTTAAATTTCTTTGTACAGTTTATTCACAAAGATTTCCACGCTGATCCACTTAAAATCGAGCACCCTGATTCATGATAACATTTTTGCGAATTGCAAATCAAAAAGATAAGGTCCTATTTACAAAGTATAATTTTGGTGTTCAGATACGCCGTCGCAATTAATAAAACACGCGAAAAATTCATTTTCTAGTGCTAAAATTCATAAGTGAAAATTATACAAGGCCAACAAATGAGGTAAAATTGACTTTCAACGGGAAGTGCTTAAAAAAAATAAGAATCGACATCATAGATGGGCGCAGAAAAGAAAAAACGCCTTCCAGTTGAAAGTTCCAAAAACCCCACATAAAAATGTACAAAATATACAAAAACTTAAAATAATGCAAGTCATTATTTTAAGATTTCGTTAAAATTAATTAACTTACAAAAAAAATAAATTAAGATAAAATCATGCAAAACCATCCAATATACAAATAAATTTAAATTACAATAATCAAACCGTGAAAATTTAACATACATGCAAGTAGGGTCACCAGCAGCAGCTTTTGGGCGTTAGGCAGATTTTTGGTCATTTTTCTATTGCTTGTGTATTTCTACTCCTAACCCTAGGTAAACTCTTTTGACACAACCCTTACAACCTCATGATAACAAAACTTTGCTAAATAATTGATGTGTTTTGTTTTTGGGATCACAGTGCACACATTGCACAACAATTTTAAGTAAAAACCCACACCTACACTGTTGATTTAATCGAAGTTACTAAATTAGTTGAAAAAACATTCGCCGAGCTCGCCTTCTACTTGAATTATCAAAGAAACAAACATCAAACAGGAGTCTTTCTAAAAAAACGTATCCCAAGCATTTAATTAAAAAGTAAGCAATAGAGAAGTCTAAATATTATTGTAAAACAGGTAGTATAAATTTCTTAGTTATTACGTTAAAATTTCTTGTATAATATATTAAACAATCCATTTCATATAACTCTGGTATATAATATATATTATAGATATATAAATATAAACATAAAATATATAAGATATTATAAATAACAATATGAAAATTCTTAACTAATTTGATTGGCTAATAAATAATAAAATACCATACTGGATTACCTTTTCTTTTTTTCTTCCATTTCCCTCCTATGTCGGGCCCAATCATCTTGAATAGAACTAAACTTATTGTTATTATTGTTGTTGTTACTAATTTTGTCTTTTCTTTTAGCCCGCAAAAGTCTCGGTCTAAAAAGTGCGGGCTTTTCCGTCGTGTTTGCGGGCACAACAAAATGATTTTGTTTTTTCCTTTTACTGTTTGTATAGTCGATGTTGTGCGTGCTGAAGCGCTTTTTTGTCGTGATTCCCGCTAAATTTAGCAAGGTTTCCGCGCCCTCTTGTATTTTTCTCTCTTCTTCATCTTCAAAATCTATTTTTCGACAAATGAAGCTTTTCGATGTTGAATATCTAATAAAAGAGAGAAAAAATTATTTATCTATTATGTAATTTTATTGTATGCATAAATAATAAATTATTTTTAGAATAATTAAATTTGGTAAAATATCAGTTTCACTTTATAACAAAAAGGGGAGGCCATATTTTGTCTTCTACTGTACAGAAAACATTTAAGGGCAAGTTCTGCCCGTGGTACACACACTATTTTTTCTACAATAAGAGATTATATTATGCGGGGATTTACAGAGAATTCAGTTTAATTTTCTCATCTTTGTACCACTTTTGCGCTAACTAAACAAAAAAACAATCGCTATGGAAAATTGAAAATTACGTTTTCTGGGCAAAAATTTGGTGATTTTTGGGATTTTTTTCGACAAATTTGCTCCTATTCCGGTCCAAGCCTGATGTTAAAAACGAATGGCCTTTTTATCGATGTTAATCTCAAAGGTTTAAGCAGAGCAATTACACTTCCGACTTATTTCCGCACAAAACACCTAGGTGTGTATTAATTAAATGTTGAAAATCACTTAACTTAAAACTTTCGGTCATCCAGAAGGGAATTAAAAATCCAAAAAAAAAAATCACACATTATCTAAGAACTTCAAAGAATACTTTTTATGGTGTAGCCGATTTTTGCACCCATCTTTGTTGATTTTGTAGCTATGTAAAAAAAATTTAACCTTTTGGAATAGTCGTAATTTTTTATTTCTTTGAGGTCTTAAAATCGAAATCTTATTATGTGCATCTGATTGAAGACAAAATTTTGAACAAACAACGATCTTTTTGTTTTTTCCGCACGATAAACATAGAATTATTTATTGACACGCAAAAACAAAGGTTAACCAACCTGTACGAAATATTAAATAAATAATTTTGCATATAAATAAATAAAGAATTCCTCGTTGCAAGAACCTTTGCTTAAAATTGTGTCTCCAATAGGATTCCTATTAATTCAATTCTAAAACTTAAAAATACCAAAACATTCAAGAATGCTCCAAAAAGTGACATCTTTTTGTTTACATAGCTACAAAATAAACAAGATTAGAAATTGGTTGTACTATCAAAAGTATTTTGAAGTTCTCAGATAACGAGAATTCCATTCTAAATTAAAAAAATTATTAAAATTGATGGTGTCGATTTTCGAAACCCGAGATTGACGGCGCGTGCAAGCTAAACGACTGAATTATGATAAATATTGATGGTAATTTAACGCCTTCAAAAAATATACATTGTTTGTTACCCTATTGCTATGCTAATAAACGCATCGCGTTTTTTATATTATGTAAGATTGTTAATAACTGTTTGGACCGCATTAATTTTTAGAAACAAAATAAATTCCACTTAGAGAAACTTAAACCAAAGCGATTCATGGTGTTTTCAACATGGGAAGATTAATTGGAGGATTCAATGTCTAATACAATATCAATGGCCTAATTGTCATCCCAAAATAAAATGTGACTATAAGTGACCATTGAGGGGTAAATATTCCTAAAAAGTTGTGTACATTTATATGAAATTCACTGGAATTTCTTGGAATTCCAAGTTACACGTATTTTTTTATTTTTAATTTCTTTGAAATCACTGGGAATTTATTGGAAACCTTTGCAATGCTGAGCACTGTGTACACACATTTTTAGGGATATTTACCCCATTATATAAACGTTAAAATGAACCCACTATTGAGAGAGAGAGAGCAAAATAATCCCATTGCAAATTTTTTTACATTCACAAAGTAATAATCCAGGCAAGTCACATTTTTAACATACAAAAAATTTGGCCCAGCTTAAATTTGGAAGATAATATGTGTATTTTATTATTTTAATTATCTCCTCCCCCCCTCAAAAATCCCCTCTCTGATTTTCCACCAATTGGGGATTTTAGTTCTTCCAAAAAGATTTTTTTGTTTATAACTTTATAACTTGCTTAATTTCATTTCTATGAAAAAATATGATCAGACCAAATTTGAAGGGCGGAAAATTAGCTACAAAACAGATTTTTCAGAAAATAATATTATAAATTTCCCTGCCAAAAAGTTCCCTGACAACGATACAATTGGGGATTTTATTTCCACCAACGCGTTTTTCACCTATAACTCACTTAATTTCATTTTTATGCAAAGTTTTCATCAGACCAAAATTGAAGAGCAGAAAATTCTCTACAAAACCGAGTTTTCAGAAAAATTTATTTTCAATTTCTCTCCCAAGAAGTTCCCCGACAGCTCTCCAATTGGAGATTTTATTTCCTCTAATGCGTTTTTCGCCTATAACTCACTTAATTTCATTTTTATCCAAAATTTTCATCCGACCAAAATTAAAGAGCAGAAAATTCTCTACAAAATAGTCATCAGAAAATTTTAATCTGAACTTCCCTCCCAAAAAGTTCCCTGACAACGATCCAATTGGGGATTTTATTTCCACCAACGCATTTTTTGCCTATAACTCACTTAATTTCATTTTTATCCAAAATTTTCATCAGAACAAAATTAAAGAGCAGAGAATTCTCTACAAAATAGTTATCAGGAAATTTTAATCTGAACTTCCCTCCCAAGAAGTTCCCTGACACCTCTCCAGTTGGGGATTTTATTTCCACCAACGCGTTTTTCGCCTATAACTCACTTAATTTTATTTTTATGCAAAATTTTCATCAGATCAAAATTGAAGAGCAGAAAATTCTCTACAAGAGAGTATCAGAAAATTTAAAATGAACTTCCCTCCCAAAAAGTTCTCTGACAACTACTATCCAATTGGGGATTTTATTTCCACCAACGCGTTTTTGGCCTATAACTCACTTAATTTCATTTTTATGCAAAATTTTCATCAGACCAAAATTGAAGAGCAGAAAATTCTCTACAAGAGAGTTATCAGAAAATTTAAAATGAACTTCCCTCCCATAAAGTTCTCTGACAACTATCCAATTGGGGATTTTATTTCCACCAACGCGTTTTTCGCCTATGACTGACTTAATTTCATTTTTATGCAAAATTTTCATCAGACCAAAATTGAAGAGCAGAAAATTCTCAACACAAGAGTTATCAGAAAATTTAAAATGAACTTCCCTCCCATAAAGTTCCCCGACAACGATCCAATTGGAAATTTTATTTCCACCAACGCGTTTTTCGCCTATAACTCACTTAATTTCATTTTTATGCAAAATTTTCATAAGACCAAAATTGAAGAGCAGATAATTCTCTACAAAAATGTTATCAAAATATTTTAATATGAACTTCCCTCCCAAAAAGTTCCCTGACAACGATCCAATTGGGGATTTTATTTCCACCAACGCGTTTTTCGCCTATAACTCACTTAATTTAATTTTTATGCAAAATTTTCATCAGACCAAAATTGAAAAGCGAAAATTCTCTACAAAAGAGTTATCAGAAAATTTTAATCTGAACTTCCCTCCCAAAAAGTTCCCAGACACCTCTCCAGTTGGGGATTTTATTTCCACCAACGCGTTTTTCGCCTATAACTCGCTTAATTTCATTTTTATGCAAAATTTTCATCAGACCAAAATTGAAGAGCAGAAAATTCTCTACAAAACCGAGTTTTCATAAAAATGTATTTTCAATTTCTCTCCCAAGAAGTCTCCAATTGGAGATTTTATTTCCTCTAATACGTTTTTCGCCTATAACTTACTGAATTTAATTTTTACCAAAAAGTATCATCAGACCAAAATTGAAGAGCAGAAAATTCTCTACAAAAAAGTCATCAGAAAATTTTAATCTGAACTTCCCTCCCAAAATGTTCCCTGACAACTATCCAATTGGGGATTTTATTTCCACCAACGCGTTTTTCGCCTATAACTCACTTAATTTCATTTTTATGCAAAATTTTCATAAGACCAAAATTGAAGAGCAGATAATTCTCTACAAAAATGTTATCAAAATATTTTAATATGAACTTCCCTCCCAAAAAGTTCCCTGACAACGATCCAATTGGGGATTTTATTTCCACCAACGCGTTTTTCGCCTATAACTCACTTAATTTAATTTTTATGCAAAATTTTCATCAGACCAAAATTGAAAAGCGAAAATTCTCTACAAAAGAGTTATCAGAAAATTTTAATCTGAACTTCCCTCCCAAAAAGTTCCCAGACACCTCTCCAGTTGGGGATTTTATTTCCACCAACGCGTTTTTCGCCTATAACTCGCTTAATTTCATTTTTATGCAAAATTTTCATCAGACCAAAATTGAAGAGCAGAAAATTCTCTACAAAACCGAGTTTTCATAAAAATGTATTTTCAATTTCTCTCCCAAGAAGTCTCCAATTGGAGATTTTATTTCCTCTAATACGTTTTTCGCCTATAACTTACTGAATTTAATTTTTACCAAAAAGTATCATCAGACCAAAATTGAAGAGCAGAAAATTCTCTACAAAAAAGTCATCAGAAAATTTTAATCTGAACTTCCCTCCCAAAATGTTCCCTGACAACTATCCAATTGGGGATTTTATTTCCACCAACGCGTTTATCGCCTATAACTCACTTAATTTCATTTTTATGCAAAATTTTCATAAGACCAAAATTGAAGAGCAGATAATTCTCTACAAAAATGTTATCAAAATATTTTAATATGAACTTCCCTCCCAAAAAGTTCCCTGACAACGATCCAATTGGGGATTTTATTTCCACCAACGCGTTTTTCGCCTATAACTCACTTAATTTAATTTTTATGCAAAATTTTCATCAGACCAAAATTGAAAAGCGAAAATTCTCTACAAAAGAGTTATCAGAAAATTTTAATCTGAACTTCCCTCCCAAAAAGTTCCCAGACACCTCTCCAGTTGGGGATTTTATTTCCACCAACGCGTTTTTCGCCTATAACTCGCTTAATTTCATTTTTATGCAAAATTTTCATCAGACCAAAATTGAAGAGCAGAAAATTCTCTACAAAACCGAGTTTTCATAAAAATGTATTTTCAATTTCTCTCCCAAGAAGTCTCCAATTGGAGATTTTATTTCCTCTAATACGTTTTTCGCCTATAACTTACTGAATTTAATTTTTACCAAAAAGTATCATCAGACCAAAATTGAAGAGCAGAAAATTCTCTACAAAAAAGTCATCAGAAAATTTTAATCTGAACTTCCCTCCCAAAATGTTCCCTGACAACTATCCAATTGGGGATTTTATTTCCACCAACGCGTTTTTCGCCTATAACTCACTTAATTTCATTTTTATGCAAAATTTTCATAAGACCAAAATTGAAGAGCAGATAATTCTCTACAAAAATGTTATCAAAATATTTTAATATGAACTTCCCTCCCAAAAAGTTCCCTGACAACGATCCAATTGGGGATTTTATTTCCACCAACGCGTTTTTCGCCTATAACTCACTTAATTTAATTTTTATGCAAAATTTTCATCAGACCAAAATTGAAAAGCGAAAATTCTCTACAAAAGAGTTATCAGAAAATTTTAATCTGAACTTCCCTCCCAAAAAGTTCCCCGACACCTCTCCAGTTGGGGATTTTATTTCCACCAACGCGTTTTTCGCCTATAACTCGCTTAATTTCATTTTTATGCAAAATTTAATATTTAATACGCAAAATTTAATACGCAAAAACCAAAATTGAAGAGCAGAAAATTCTCTACAAAACCGAGTTTTCATAAAAATGTATTTTCAATTTCTCTCCCAAGAAGTCTCCAATTGGAGATTTTATTTCCTCTAATACGTTTTTCGCCTATAACTTACTGAATTTAATTTTTACCAAAAAGTATCATCAGACCAAAATTGAAGAGCAGAAAATTCTGTACAAAACAAATGTTTCAAAAATTTTTAGTCTGAATTCACCTCTCAAAAAGTCCCCTGGCAACTCACCAATAGGAGATTTTATTTCGTCTAACGCGGATTTTGCCTATAACTCGCTTAATTTCATTATTACGAAAAATTATCAACAGATCAAATTTGAAGAGCCGAAAATTCTCTACAAAACAGATTTTCCAGAAAATTTTATTTTCAATTGCCGTCGCAAAAAAGACCGCTTTCCATCGAGGATTTTAGTTTCTCCAATGCGTTTTATTCGCTTATAAGTAGCTAAATTCCACTTTTACAAAAAATTATCATCAGACCAAAATTTAAGAGCGGAAAATTCTCTACAAAACAGATTTTTCAGAATCATTTATTCTAAATATTATACAAAAACTGTTCCAATTTTTTTTAAACTAACGTGTTTCCGCCTTTCTTCTTTTATTTCAGAAATAGAGTACAACATAGATAAATTTTGAAAGATCTATTTTATAGAGAATTTTATGGTTTTCAAATTTGGTCTGATGAGAATTTTCTGTAAAAATAAAATTAAACGAGTTATAAGCGAAAAACTGCGTTGGACGAATTGAAATCCCCATTTGGAGAAAACCGATTTTTAGGTTTAAACAAATTTCTTAGTTTTTCCGTTGGTTACTTCCACTATTTTGAGTGTAATTGAAATTTGTTATGGAATGATCCAGATGTTATAAGACGGACGTTAGTAAAATTGAGCCCAAAGGCCCATTTATCATCAAACAATTTTTAAAATCCCCAATTCTGTTAGCTACTGGCAATTTTTTGATAGGAAGAAAAAAAAATTTAGTCTCAGAACCGCCTGCCGATTAAATAAATTCTTTTCAAAGATTTCAGAAAAGAAACAAAAATTTTCCCATTTTAAATATTTACATCAACCTGCATACCACATGTTTATGTCACGAAAATTTTAATACTAAAAGAATCATTCAAATAAATATTTTATCATTATTCCAAGAAATTTACTAAAAAAAATTTTTAATTAAATTTTTAATGGTTTATCAGAGGTAGAAATTTGAAACTTGCATAAACTTGTATCATATAGAAAGACAATCACCTGATAAAAATGATTCAATTTTAGTTCAAAATATTTGCGTATCAATTTCGGCTACCTGCCGCATTTCTCAATTGTTTTTAGTGGCGTCGGTAGCTTCGTGGATTGAACGAGCGCGCGGGCTGTTCTTCAAGTTTTAACTTAAAAAAAGGGGTGAAAATTGTTGCAGAAGTAGATGAAACTAAAGTAAGCGATTTAAATAATGTATTGTTTACGTTTGTGAATCAAATTTAATTTAAATACGCGAATTTCGTTATCAAATTTGCCACTGTCAATTTTTTCTTTAATTTTTTCTGCTGATGATTTATTAACGATTGTTGCGCGTCCTCTACAATTTTTGAAATTAAATTAAAGTACGAAAATTGTTACAAAATTAGTGTTAATAAACGCAATAAGTTGATCGAGATGATTTAGGATAAAATCGCTGCGTTTAAATTTCAAATTAAGTTTCGATTACCTGCCGCGTTTGTCATTTGTTTAGTGGCGTCATCGTCATTTCTTCGCGGGTTGAAGTAACGCGCGGGGCATTTTTCAAGTTTTAAATTTAAAAAAAAGGGGTGAAATTGTTGTAAAGTTGGATGAAATTAAAGTAAGTCGTTTAAATAATTTATTGTCAATATTTGAAGATCAAATTAGGAAATTTCTTTGCAAAGTTAGGTTTGGGTTTGCGATGATTGCCAATTGTTTTTTTACAAAATAGCCATTGTTGCGCGTCCTGTTCAGATTCAAATTGAAATCGCGATAAAAGTGCGAAAATTGCTACAAAATTAGTGAAAACTTATAAATAAATAAACTAATATTCGGTTTCGATCGTTTTGTTGTTGGATTAACGCGCGGGCTATCCAAGAAAACCTTAAAAAGTTAGTGTAAGTGAAATAACAATTTAAAACAAAATTTGGTGACCCATTTTAAAATCAAGTAAGCATAAAAGCAAACTTTTTTTCTTTTGAAACTAAAAGCTTTGAGCAGGTTGACAAGGTAGGATCAACTTAAAATTTTTTAAATTAAAAATGAAAACTCACTTTTCCTCGTCGCTTTCGAACGCAATGTCGGGTGAAACTATTACGTTCTCGATGGCACTATACGTGTGATCTTCGCTAGGTGAATTTGTAATAATTTGGAAACTTGATTTCGATTTTCGATGTTGATGTCTTGGTCCATTTCTTAAACTTAACATTACGGTGGCGGCGTCGACAGCGTCCAAAGAATCGTCAGATGTCGCTTCCATTTTTGTTTCGTGCTTTAATTCGTTTTCGGCTAAACTCCTAGACAAATACGGAAATAAATCCGGATTTGGTAAACGATAATATATGCCCTTATCGAAGGTTGTGGGTTTGTTGTAAATTGCTGGATCGAGTGTGGAGCACGGATGAAAGGGCGACCTCGTCAATTGTTGCACCAAACTTGCTCGACTTGGTGAGTGCACCGTCCATAAGGATCCCTTTCCAAGATTCTAAACATTGTAAAAATTTCAAAATTAGAAACACTAAAACAGATGTCGAGAGAATTAGTCAACTTTTTATTGTTATGTTATGTTAAATTTTTATGTTATGTTTATTTTAACAAACAAATGCACCCAAACAAAAAATACACTTGATAAGTGCAATCATACGGTTTATTATTGTCCGGTATTTTTTATTGGTCGAAAGTTTAAATATATTGAGCGCCAAATTTGAAATTTCGCGAACAAATTTACTGTTTTGATTACGCGTAGCCTGAGTTTTTGTTTGATGATACGGCAAATTCAAAAATATTATCGGTTTTTGTCACTTCCGGTTTTATCTGACCTTCCCATTTCTTTTATTCAAATCGTGCTTGATATGAGGCCGCTTTTAGACACAAATAGCGTCAAGTACAGATAAATAAACAATGTTAAAATATATTGAACGCCAAATTTGAAATTTAGCGGTAAAATTTAAAGCGCATTCGTTTGTCTTGTACTTCTTCAGAATATAATTATTATTTGTGCGTGTTTTTTTACACGAATTTAGCACAGTTAGACACCAGTAAAACTGACACTGACTGTAGCAAAAACAATTCTAAGTTCTTCAACAAATGATTCAGCAAAATTGAAGTTGAATGGTGAAAGATGCGAGTCCCAAAATCAGATAATTTTGGTCAATATTATGTGTATTAATACCGGCAATAAAAATAAATAATTCAAATCTTTTATTTCACCATTGATCAGCCTCAGTCTCGTCATATCACTTGTTAGAAAATTTCGAATTGTCTCATAATAACAACTATTCTAACAGTATTGACAGATTTTGGTCTCTTAAAACATCAAATTTGCGATTTACATTATAACAACATGGCTGTGTTTGGACGTATATTTTGAAATTTAAAGTCATTTTATGGTGAAAGTTTGCAAAAGTTTTAGCGCATTGTTAAATTTATTGTAATATATTTTGTTAATTAATTAACTTTGTTATATCTTAAGCCTAAAGAACATATTTTTATTTTCATTTAATACGTTACTTTCTCATTTGACATTTTCCCGCATGGTGGCGTTTTGCTTAATGTAAATTGCGAATAGGGATGAGTTAATCAGAAATAGTTTCTCTTTAGTTTGTTTTGTTACTGAAGTAATTTAAACCATTGGCAATACAGTATAATAGTATCAGATAGATTACACTGTAAAAAAAGCACGTAAAAATACATTCAAATACGTGTAATTTTTACATTCAAAATTATAGTTTTATATAAGTAATTATTCCATTGATAATAATGTAATTTCACACTATTATCAATGGAATAATACACAATATGTATTTTTACTATAATTTTAATGTAAAAATTACACGTATAATGTAATTTCACACTATTATCAATGGAATAATACACCATATGTATTTTTACTATAATTTTAATGTAAAAATTACACGTATAATGTAATTTCACACTATTATCAATGGAATAATACACAATATGTATTTTTACTGTAATTTTAATGTAAAAATTACACGTATAATGAAATTTCACACTATTATCAATGGAATAATACACAATAGGTTTGTTCGTTTTAGCAACACTTTTTACACTTTTGTACAAAGTGTGCACTTTTCTGTTCGTGCTAGCAGAGCGCTCTGTTCGTGTTATAAAGTGTAGCTACACTTAGTTGTACTTTTCGACACTTTCCACACCTGCTCCAGAGCAGGTGTGCAAGTTAACACTTAATTTTGATTGGCTGTTATTGGCGGTAAGTTATTTAAAATTTTATTTTAAATTTAGTTATTTTTTAAAATTTATTTAAAATTTAAAATACAAATTACAAACTAAAAAAAATAAAAGTAAACCGTTAAAAATGTCATACCTACTGTATGAAACCTAGTAGTTTGTCTCTAATTTATTACAACTTGCTCAACTTTTATATATTTTATTTATTTATTCAATAATTTATTTATTTATTCAATAAAATGGGTACTAATGTTAAAACAGCGTGGTTAATTCGAGATGCGAACGGAGACATTCCAAACACAGACGGCTTTGTGACTTGTATAATATGTGATGGTAAGTTTGTTGGCGTTTTTTTTATAGTATTTTACTATTATATTATAGATGGATCGCTATTTCAACTGGTTAGCGCTGAAATCACATTCGAACATGATGTGTTTCGTTGTGAAGTGGATGGCAACAAGTTAGGTTAGGTACCAACACAAATTTGATTTGCTTCTCAAGGAGGGATTACACTTTTGCGTTCGTGTTAAACGCACACTTTCGGAAAAAAAATGAGAGCGGTCGTCGGACCGTCCACAGAAGCTATGCTTCTTATGCCTCGATTACACAGAGCGACTTTAGACGCTAGACGCTAGCGAATTTAGACGCAGCGTCTAAAGTCGCTCTGTGTAATCGACCTAGACGCTTAGACGCCGCGTCTTGAACAGACGCTGTTCGCTCGCTTTTAAAGTTGACAGCCGGGCTACTTTAGACGCTAGACGCTAGCGTTTTTACACTCCGGCGTCTAAAGTCGCTCTGTGTAATCGACATGAGAGTGTAAAAACGCTATGTGCTAGCGTCTTTATATTTTTTATTTTGGCTTTTAATTGCTTTTCATTCATTTCTTCTACCAATCCTTCACTCTGAAGTTCTAAATAGAAGCTTTTACTTATTTCATTTTTTAACTTGATGTTGCAGTAGTCCTTATGCTTAATGTTCCAAAGAAAGGATATTTTTCATAAACTTTTAAAAAATCAATAATATTACTGCTGTTCCACTTCATTGTTAAACTATTAAGCTATTGCTAAACAAAACTAAATTTTAATTTTTAATACTTATCAGTTCAAATGCGCGATTGCAACTACGAGACTAGCGAGTTTAGATGCTAGCGTCTAGCGTCTAAAGTCGCTGTGTGTAATCGGACAGGTCGCTACACGCTCAGTCGCTGGCGACTTTAGACGCTAGCGTCTAGCGTCTAAAGTCGCTCTGTGTAATCGAGGCATTACGCACAGAGCAAACCATAATAGATCCTTGAACGACATAGTTGTTCGGCCTTCTGCCTCACAGGGCGAACCATAATAGATCCGTGAAGGCCATAGTTGTTTGACCTTCGGCCTCACAGGGGGAAGACCATAATAGATCCGTGCAGGCCATAGTAGTTCGGCCTTCGGCTTCACAGGGCGGACCATAATAAATCCGTGAAGGCCATAGTTGTTCGGCCATCGGCCTCACAGGGCGGACCATAATAGATTATATTTATATGCCTTCAGCTGTCTGGACTGCTAGTCCGTGATTGCCAGTTGTTGTTCGGCCTTCGGTCTCACAGGGGGAGGACCATACTAGATCCGTAAAGGCCACAGTTGTTCGGCCTTCGGCCTTTTTGTGAAAAATTTTTAAAATTTTTTCGACGTTTTTTGCCGACCCACGAAAAGGTTTTTTTTTAAATTTTTTTAGTTTTGTCAAAAAACTATTTTCCCTAAAAACCGGTTGGAGGTTGAGGCGGCGGGGGCGGCGTGGGGTCGGGGGGGTGGTTGCCACCTCCGCCCCCTATCCATAGCCACCATTCCCAGGGTCCTAGCACTCTCGGTACCGGAGTTATGCTTGCTCCCACTTGCTTTTGAGAACACGGGTCGGGTCGGGTCGGCCTCCAACTTGCTTATAAAACTACGGGTCGGCGTCCCACTTGCCTTTCAAGAACACGGGTCGGCCTTCGGCCTCCCACTGGCATTTAAGAATACGGGCCGGCCTTCGGCCTCCAACGTGCTTATAAGAATACGGGTCGGCCTTCGGCCTCCCACTTGCTTTAGAGAACACGGGTCGGGTCGGCCTTCGGCCTCCCACTGGCATTTAAGAATACGGGTCGGCCCTCGGCCTCCAACTTGCTTATAAGAATTTCTTATAATTTTTTCGACGTTTTTTGCCGACCCACGAAAAGGGAGAATGGGGGGGCATTTTTAAATTTTGTTAGTTTTATCAAAAAACTAAAACTAGCTTCAAAATTTTTGAAAAATAAAAATTTTGAAAATTTTTTTGACGTTTTTTGCCGACCCACGAAAAGGGGAGGGGGGTTTTAATTTAAAAAAAAATGTTTTAATTTTTTTAGTTTGGTCAAAAACTATTTTCCCTTAAAACCGGTTGGAGGCGGCGGGGGCGGCGTGGGGTCGGGGGCGGTTGCCTCCCACTGGCTTTAGAGAACACGGGTCGGGTCGGCCTCCCACTGGCATTTATGAATATGGGTCGGCCTTCGGCCTCCAACGTGCTTATAAGAATACTGCTCGGCGTTCGGCCTCCCACTTGATTTAGAGACCACGGGTCGGGTCGGCCTTCGGCCTCCCACTGGCATTTAAGAATACGGGTCGGCCTTCGGCCTCCAATTTGCTTATAAGAATACGGGAAAATTTTTTCGACGTTTTTTTCCGACCCACGAAAAGGGAGAAAGGGGGGGGGCGGGAATTTTTTAATTTTGTGAAAAAACTAAAACTAGCTCCAAATTTTTGAAAAATAAAAATTTTGAAAATTTTTTTGACGTTTTTTGCCGACCCACGAAAAGGGGAGGGGGGGGGTTGTAATTTAAAAAAAAAATGTTTTAATTTTTTTAGTTTTGTCAAAAAACTATTTCCCCTAAAAACCGGTTGGAGGCGGCGGGGGCGGCGTGGGGTCGGGGGCGGTTGCCACTTCCGCCCCCTATCCATAGCCACCATTCCCAGGGTCCTAGCCCTCTCGGTTCCGGAGTTATGGTGTTTGAAGGGAAGTTTGAAATTTGAAAGTCGCGGTCGAAATTTGTGTGACGAATTTGCGTTACATATTTCCGTGACGATTTTGTGTGACGATTTTGTGTGACGAACGATTTTTTTCAGTTAACTGCCCGTGCGATACCCGTGCAAAATACACGTGCAATACCCGTGCGATAAGAAGCATAGCTTCAAAAGTGGGAGTGTAAATTACACTCGGCCACACTCGAGTGTAAAAAGTGTTGCTAAAACGAACAAACCTATTATGTATTTTTACTATAATTTTAATGTAAAAATTACACGTATAATGTAATTTCTCATTATTATCAATGGAATAATACACAATATGTATTTTTACTATAATTTTAATGTAACAATTACACGTATAATGTAATTTCACACTATTATTATCAATGGAATAATACACAATATGTATTTTTACTACAATTTTAATGTAAAAATTACACGTATTTGAATGTATTTTTACGCGCTTTATTTACAGTGTAGAAACGCACGAGTTGCAGTTCAAAAGATCACCAACAGATCTACTGCTACTTTTACAAACAACTCTCCCCCTTTAAGGGGGTTAAGGGGGTAAGCAATTTTAAGCAATTATTAACCCCCTCCCCTCCGATCGTCACAAAAACCTAGACTCCCCTCCAAGTATTACGTCACATATTCTTGAACCCCCCCCAAATTTTTCAAATTTATATAATAAAAAGAAACCTGGGGCGGATTTCATGGGTGTCATCCCCACCTCGGCTGATGACCTTTTTTTTAGGGGTAGCACCCCAGAGGAAACTTCTATGAAGAGCCGTCCCCCCCTAGCTACGCCAATGGCTTCAGTGGCGTAGCCACTCAAAAAATAGTTCTTTTAAATGCTTATAATAAAATATTTAATCTATATATTTTGTAACGTTACAATTTTTGAAACCCCCTCCCAACGTCACACATCCCCCCCAGGAGCGTGACGTAATTTATGGACGACCCCTCACCCATCCAAGTGCATAGCGCTACGTCTCTGCTCTGCACCAACAGACAGCGCTATTAAATTGGAAGGCGTAATAAACTGCTTAGGGACGGTTGTATAACAGAAGTTCAACCTTCTTACTCGAGGTTGAACCTCTGTTGTACAACCGGCCCTAAGAAGTTATCCTACTGTGATCAACCTTAAAACTGTAAATTTTAAGAATTAATTCCGGAAAAACTATAAACGCGATTTTATTGATTTTTAGATATTCGTTAATAGACCGCGCTAAGTTTTTTGGAGTGTAAAAATTCCAACTGGATTTTTTTCTCTTGTAATGGGTTTCGGAGGGTGTAGTTAAGTAATCCTAAAATTTCCCCCCTCCAACGTGATCGGGGTCACTTTCTTCGGGATGGAGGAAGGGATAAAAAACAGTTTTTTATCGATTTCTCAACTTTTTATCAACTTGACGACAAAAATAGTTAAGTACAAAATTAAAGCTAATTAAATTCTCTATAAAAAAGTTTATACATATTTTTCGTCAG
Organism: Podabrus alpinus; assembly: GCA_932274525.1. Classification (NCBI taxonomy): domain Eukaryota; kingdom Metazoa; phylum Arthropoda; class Insecta; order Coleoptera; family Cantharidae; genus Podabrus; species Podabrus alpinus. The sequence continues at coordinate 73,892,449 of OW026457.1, forward strand.
ATTTCTACTTCATTTAGTAATGATCGTCTAAAGTTTGAGCTAAGTTGCGTGACCGCATTATTCATTTATTTCAACGATTTGGGGATTGATTTTTAATTAATTATATAGATTTCTAGCAAAAATATTTATTACCTTAATATAAATTAACAATGTCGTCGTTTCTTGTGCATTACACAACGTTCTCTTATTAAAGAGTCATCAATGATGTTCATATTGTTTCGATATCCACAGTCACATCGTAATTTTATGTGGAAAAATGTTCTTCCACGAGTGGGGATTTTAATTAATCCTCTACAGTAGTTTTTCGTCTATAACTAGCTTACTTTCATTTTTAGTGAAAATTTTCATTAAATCAAAATTGAAGAGTATAAAATTCTCTATAAAACCCTCTATAAACTTTTACTATTATAAAACTATAAATCCAGAGAAAACAATTGAAAAAGGTTTTGAATAATTCTTAATCTGAATAAAACTTTCGTACTATTTAAACTTCATCATCGATGGTGAACAAAACGAAACGACGTTTCAGGATTTACTTTAGATCTACAGTAAATCCTGAAACCCTGTTTTTTAAGGAATTATCTACTCTTCAATTTTGGTCCATTGATAAGACAGGGGATTTTAGGAAAGCTGATTCCATTCCCCGCGTTGTTCTTCATTTCCCTTTAACTGACTGGGTAACCGCTAAAAATATCACGTTATGATCGCGACAGTTATTCAAATATATTTAAATTGAAAAGAAAAATTCCTACCCTTAAAAATAATCTCCATATTCAGGGAGGGGGGTATTGCGTTACGTTACCATGGAAACGGTGATTCTGACATACTATGCGTATTTTGTATAAGATCTTCAGAAGTTCCCAATGATAATGAATATTACATGACCGGGGGTCCATACCCCCCAGGTACACTTGCCATTATTCAGAACCATCAACATTTTTTGCAATTTTCGTTTGTAATCCGTGTGGGACGTTAAAGTGAAAATTTTTCTTTCGCAATAAATTAAGTGTACCTGGGGGGTATTCCATACCCCCCAGACCCTCCGGTCCTGGCAGCTTAAATGAGTTCCTGATAAGCATCCATTTGTTTTCATTACTCTGAGCCGGCACCGTAGCAAGGGTGATCGCAATGGGGGCGCTAAACCTCGACAAAACCCAATAAATAATAGTTTAAAATTTTCAAAATGATAAGAATCTTTTGGGAGGGGGGGCGCATATATTCAAATTTGCCTCAGGCGCCAGAAGAGCTTGCTACGGCGCTGGTTAACTGCATCAAGTTGAAGGATGATTCATTTTCTTCCTTCCAGCCTTTATTTATTCACTGCTGGATGTAGGCCTCTCCCCCATCAAAGGCCATACCCTGGCCAGGTGCGGGTTGGTGGGGTAGCAGCGATCAGCTGCGTTATTGAAGCTATGCTTCTTATCGCACGGGTATCGCACGGGCAGTTAACTGAAAAAAATCGTTCGTCACACAAATTGGTAACGGAAATATGTAACGGAAATTCGTCACACAAATTTCGACCGCGGCTTTCAAATTTCGAACTTCCCTTCAAACACCATAACTCCGGAACCGAGAGGGCTAGGACCCTGGGAATGGTGGCTATGGATGGGGGGCGGAGGTGGCAACCTCCCCCGACCCCACGCCACCTCAAACGCCGCCCCCGCCAACCGGTTTTTAGGGAAAATAGCTTTTTGACAAAACTAAAAAAATTAAAACTTTTTTTTTTAATTAAAACCCCCCTCCCCCTTTTGTGGGTCGGCAAAAAACGTCAAAAAAATTTTCAAAATTTTTATTTTTCAAAAATTTTGAAGCTAGTTTTAGTTTTAGACAAAACTAACAAAATTAAAAAATTCCCGCCCCCCCCTTTCTCCCTTTTCGTGGGTCGGAAAAAAACGTCGAAAAAATTTTCCCGTATTCTTATAAGCAAGGTGGAGGCCGAAGGCCGATCCGTATTCTTAAATGTCAGTGGGAGGCCGAAGGCCGACCCGACCCATGTTCTCTAAATCAAGTGGGAGGCCGAAGTATTCCCCCGAAGGCCCCCCGTATTCTTATAAGCACGTTGGAGGCCGAAGGGCGACGCATATTCATAAATGCCAGTGGGAGGCCGACCCGACCGGTGTTCTCTAAAGCAAGTGGGAGGCAACCGCCCCCGACCCCACGCCGCCTCAAACCGGTTTTTAGGAAAATAGTTTTTGACAAAACTAAAAAAATTAAAACTTTTTTGTTTTAATTAAAACGCCCCCTCCCCTTTTCGTGGGTCGGCAAAAAACGTCAAAAAAATTTTCAAAATTTTTATTTTTCAAAAATTTTGAAGCCAATTTTAGTTTTTTGACAAAACTAACAAAATTTAAAAATCCCCCCCCCGATTCTTCCTTTTTGTGGGTCGGCGAAAAACATCGAAAAATTTTTCCCGTATTCTTATAAGCAAGTTGGAAGCCGAGGGCCGACCCGTATTCTTAAATGCCAGTGGGAGGCCGAAGGCCGACTCGACTCGTGTTCTCTAAAGGAAGTGGGAGGCCGAAGGCCGACCCGTATTCTTATAAGCACGTTGGAGGCCGAAGGCCGACCCGTATTCTTAAATGCCAGTGGGAGGCCGAAGACCGACCCGTGTTCCTGAAAGGCAAGTGGGAGGCCGATCCGTAGTTTTATAAGCAAGTCGGAGGCCGACCCGACCCGTGTTCTCAAAAGCAAGTGGGAGCAAGCATAAATCCGGTACCGAGAGGGCTAGGACCCTGGGAATGTTGGCTATGGATCGGGGGCGGAGGTGGATACCGCCCCCGCCGCCTCAACCTCCAACCGGTTTTTAGGGAAAATAGTTTTTTGACAAAACTAAAAAATTAAAAAAATTCACCCCCTTTTCGTGGGTCTTCAAAAAACGTCGAAAAAATTTTAAAAAATTTTCACAAAAAGGCCGAACAACTGTGGCCTTTACGGATCTATTATGATCCTCCCCCTGTGAGACCGAAGGCCGAACAACCACTGGTAATCACGGACTAGCAGTCAAGACAGCTGAAGGCATATAAATATAATCTATTATGGTCCGCCCTGTGAGGCCGAACAACTATGGCCTTCACGGATCTAATATGGTCCGCCCTGTAAGGCCGAACAACTATGGCCTTCACGGATTTATTATGGTCCGCCCTGTGAAGTCCAAGGCTGAACAACTATGGCCTTCAAGGATCTATTATGGGCCTCCCCCTGTGAGGCCGAAGGCCGAACAACTATGGCCTTCACGGATCTATTATGGTCCTCCCCCTGTGAGGCCAAAGGCCAAACAACCTTCACGGATCTATTATGGTTCGCCCTGTGAGGCCGAACAACTATGGCCTTCAAGGATCTACTATGGTTTGCTCTGTGCGTAAGAAGCATAGCTTCTGTGGACGGTCCGACGACCGCTCTCTTTTTTTTTAAATTAGTCATCACGGGGTCACCCGTCCAAGTGCATACTAGAGATAGGCGCTAGAGTCACTTTTCACTTTCGACATCTCCATATTATATTACTCACGCCGCACATTCACGATGGTTTTCGTGTTACTCGCGAATGAGAAAACTACATAATATCTAGTAGATCTAATAGTGATTCACTCACACCGTGCAAAATCACGGTACGGACCCATTTCTATAGTAGATACTGGATCAGATTTATATTTTTACACAAATGCACATTTTATTTACAAATTTTATTATATACACTAAAAGGAAAATATATTTATAAAATGCAATTACAGATTATTATTCAAAAACAAAAATTGGTCGACGTATTCTGCAAGTAACCGAGCCCTTCTTTGCTCACGAACACTCACGGCTTTTAGCAACTCACGCACCATCACGATTTTTCTAGTGATTATTGTGGAGACTCACATGAAAAGACTGATCTCTAGTGCACACCGCTAGCAACCTTGCTTGACATTCCCAGACATTTGCATTGCGTAAAAAGCTACTAAGACACTCAGAGAAATGAGTACTCATAATCATTGAAATTAGCTTTAATTTTGTAATTTTTTGTCCCAAAGTTGATAAAAAGTCGACAAATTGATGAACCACTGAATTTTGTCCCCTTTCTCACCCCTGATAAGGTGGCGCCAATCTCGTTAGAGGGGGAAACTTCAAAATTACTTAATTACACTTTAAAGAACCATTATACGAAAACAAATCCAGTTAGAATATTTTCTACATATCGTAAATTATTTTGACCTGTAATATCAATCTTTTAGTAAATACAAATTAAAATTTGGCGCGTCGTTATTCTGTTGACGGTACGTGTGGAATGGTATACCCTAACACTTGGAAAATTTCGTCAGATTTGATGCTGCTCGCATGTCCTACAGGTAACATGACTCGAATCCCGGTTTTCTTGAAGGATGGCGCCTTCAAGTATGTTTAGCTTTTGCCGCGTAGCGGCTCCGGCGATGAAAAACCGGCCGGAGCTCCGGCATGGGTTTTTCGATGCGCATAGCCGGACGAGTCTTACGTACTTTAAAAATTCGAAATAAGGGTAATTTTCAGAGGTTTCACCCGAAATAATTTTTCTATAGCTTCTATTAAGCATTACCTTTAGTGCGTAGCACACGAAAATTTTTTTCGGGTGGACAACTTTATGGAACGCCACCCTAAAATTTTATAAAAAAATATTCATAATTGTAGAAGTTACCCGACTTAGCATACAATGCAGTTCTTCACGCGCGGCCGGATGATGTACATGATTTTGGCCAATTGGCTGATCCGAAACTTAAAAAGAAATATTTTTTATTAATTACAACACATTGATTATGGCTTGACCCGAGCTTTTTGTCAATTTTGCAGAAAAAATTGATTTTTTGACAGAACTACTATATCTCTTTCATTTACACACTGAGAAATCGTGTACACCGTTTTAAAAACGGAGTTTTTACATAAACGTGTTTCAAGTTCATTTGATATTTTTAATCAAGTCATGCCTTATCATTAATTTGTGATTCTATACTGTGGATTTTTCTTACTAAAATTAATACAATGTAACTAAACACTTTGTTTTAATTATAGTATGGTTTGTTGTTAATTAAAAGGCGAGCATAATTTTACCAATTTATAGCCCATTTCATACTAAATTTAAAGTTGACTTTAACTGTAAAGTTCAAACTAACCAATGAAAAACATCAGATTTATCTAAAGCTAAAGTGACTATTATGAAATTGGCTGTTATTGCTTATTCCTTAGTCCGCTTGAAATGCTATCACTCTATATTGAGAATGTCGACACGAGACGTTTACACATTACTTAAAGAAGTTGAACTATGGAGGACCGAGGCACCACCTAAGGTTACGGTAAGAAATTTAGGGTCTAATAAAAAAAAATTGTTTTTAAAAATTCAACGCAAATGAAGTTACAAATTTTTATTTTTTAAATGACGAAATTCTCTACTTATGGCCACATATTTTCCCCACTTTTGGCCATGCAATAAATTCGATTTGAAAAAAGAGTTTTCCGAGAAATTCTGAGTTACTATTCCGTTTTGGAACTGTTATAGTGAGACCAAAACATGGGGTGGGTAAATTTTTGATACTATTCCCGCTTCCTATTAAACTCAATGACAATCTACCAACAATAATTTCACAATTATCGTACCTATTATTCCACCAATTAGAGCAAAATGGCCATAGTTGGGATAACGGTAATAAGGTTTGTCTCTGCCCTATTCAAACAAACAAAACCCATCATACTAACTACCTTAGTAAATTTTTGGCTTGGGTTAATACTTTTTTCATGCTTTTTCCGGATAACAAAAGATATCCAAGAAGTACATTGGCCATAAAATTCGAAATTCCAAAGAATTTACATTCCTAATAAATATAGTAGAGGAAAATACAAACTTCAAAAACTATAATGAATTTTAACTTTTATGTAAATTTTACTTTTCCAATAAATATATTTTACTTTGATTTAGTCAAGCTATCCGTTGATAATCTTTGAATCAAGAGTGATTTTGAAACTCCCATAAGGTTAGCATATCTGATAATGTATAAACCAAAATTTAGGCCTACTTCTAGCCCAAAATTCTTCAAATCATAATGTAGTTCATGAGTTCTTCTTCCTATATCCTCAGGTATAAACATTATCTTGTAGCAGTCTTACAATTGGATACGAAATATAGAAGTTCCATGCAAATAAAACTAATCCAGTTTGAGCAATCTTTTTTCAGTACATTATCCTGCTAAAACCTCTTTACAAAATTTCAATCTTCTGCAGACCAAAAAGCTCTTTATACTTTCAAAGTATATTTCCTGTAGTTTCTTTTTTATAAAAATTTTATCACGAATTTTATCCTCAACCTTGCCCATTTTTTTTTACATATCTCAAAGATTGCCTGATTAGAAAGCAGGTTATTGTTTGTTTACGTTTGATTTTATCCTCCAGTGTTGTTCCAATGGGAATAAATCAAATATTTCAATCAAAATAAATATTTTTACTATTCACGAACTTTATTCTGTCTTCATTAGTAAAATCCTTATCTCGGAACTCTCAAATGTAGGCAAGATGAACAGTCCTCATGCCCTGTCACCCACATCAGGTGACGCTGTTGTTCTTAATCAATTGTTTAAAAGATTATTTTCAAGTATTGAGAAGACAAACCCCATATTACCATGAATAATTATTAAAAAATGATTATACTATATTATTAAAATACAAAAATTATTACTATCCTGCGAGAATTAAGGTTGTACTGAAATATCTCTTGTAGAAAGCAATTACAGTAAAAAGGTCAAAGTAATTAATACGAATAATTCTAAAATTTAACTATATCCCTTCAAACATCCGTTGATTTTAATTAAAGTTTTTCAACAAACATTTGCGTTTAAAAATAGGCGTAATTCTTGAATGTACTTACAGGATTCGCCCCCCCCCCTACTTAGAAATTAATATTTAATTAATAATAATTAATATATGAAATAACAAATTATTTCACAAGCTTCAATTAAAATTAAAAAAATTTCGACCCCTCTACCAAACCAGCAAAAATGAAATTGGTAAATTTTGCCGGGCACCTAAAACTATTATTTAAAATCTATATTTTCACTTTTATGGTTACTTATATAAAGTAAAACAAAATTATTTTAAATGGTTTGATCTAAATAGTTTAGGCCCCAGAAAATATGGATAAATTTCACTTTTGCTAGTTTGGTATAGAAGGGACGATTTAAAGAAGGGAATAACCTGTTGCTAAAAGCTTATGAAACAATCACGAACAATTTCAGACAGGTCAATGATGAAAGCTGAACTTCCTGGATTCTTCAGGGTGAAGGACCTCATATATATCTCCTGGAGATGATGTGTTAGTTGACTGGCAGTAGGTTTAGGAAGTTTTGAAGTATATGAACCTAGGAGACAAGTTGAAATTAATTGTTGAGTGTGTATCTCATGTTCACTTTAAATCTTAAATAAACGCTAGCGCCATCTTTGATTCAGAACAAGCATATGATCTGGTTGTGCTTCTTAATAAACTTATCATTCAATACAAAGTTTGTAAACTAAACTTTACAAGCAGCTTTGCTGTCGGATAGCATGTGCATCTCCGGTTCTGCAATTTTGAACACAAAGTTTAATAGCATTGATCTTAGTCAGAAAGAAGGTCGAGATGTTTCCCAGTAATAGGCCCAGCTAACTCCTTTCGTTAGTTGTGATATCATTGTTGCGCTTCTCGCACGTTTGATAATAACTAATTCAAAAGGGCAGTCAAAATTGCAATTTACTGGTTTTATGGAATCATTCCTTCTATATTAACAATTCTTAAATATCCAACCAGTTCACTGGGTTTAAAAGTGCAGGTTGCTCCAGTCCTGACTCCCTCCTTACATACAGATACAGCAGAAGTTAAGTATCCCCTCCATACCAGCTGTAGAACAACAACGTATCGCCCCTGCTACCACCAGCAAGCAAGTCTGTATATTATTCAGTTTTTTTTATTGTAGTGATCTATTCAGCATTTGACCACCATATTAATGTGACATAAATGGCCAATAGTCTCACAATGATTTTGTATGACAAGTAGATCATTTTTAGCTTCAGTCCTAAAGTTAACCAAACAGCGTTTGGGATGTCATAACGTCATTTGTGCCTGGCAAGAATTTTATCAAGATGAAGGAAAATTATTTATTACTTCTTTCCAAATTTCATCATATACTGATTAGCTCAGAGCTCAGGTTTCGGTTTCATCCTTTGAGCAAGTTCCTTTCTTGGACAACAGCTAGGTCATCAGCATACTCTTGTGCCTTGAAGCCACTGTTGCTCAACTCCTCCCACCTTCGCCAAATTATTTTCTATTTGTAGTCGAGATTTTCCTGCTTCTCAGCATGAACTGTACGCATTTTATACTAGAGGCTTCTCTTACTCTTTTCCTTCACATGAGTTTCCTCTGCTGTGAGTTTTAGAAATGGCATTCACTACAGAATACAGAGTTTCAGTCGCAAATTGACGTTCCGATATGCAAATTGTTTGGAATGAAATTATTTAGGTAGTCTGAATCTGCACTGATATCATCAGTACTACAGGTTAGTGAAAGACAAACAAATACACATTTGATTTACAATTTGTTGCATTTTACAAAACTATTCAGCTCTGATTACGCTTCGCTCAAATAATTCAATCAAAAACACAGACATGGTGTGCTTAAACTAGGTAAAGTAATTTTCGCTCCACGCTAGTTTATGCACACCTCAAGAGTTAAAAGTAAAATTTAGTACTTACCGGAGCTTTTTCCACCTTTTGAAAAGATTTATTTAGAGATAAATTGTGTCGAACGCTATTCTTCCAACCATTGGGTGCGTTTTTAAAATATGGAAAATGATCGACGATCCATGCGTATATCTCCTTAACTGGTAATGCTTTTTGCTCCGAATCTTCTATAGCCATAAATATTAGGCTAGAAAAAGAATATGGAGGTTTACTTGTTGTGTGAATCATTGGATCGTACGGTACGTTATGGGGATGTTTAACTCTTCCAGCTCCGCCGTTTATATTATTATTATTGTTGTTGTTTTGATATGGCGTAGGACTATGTAGCGAACCATTTGAAGAATCGGGCGTCGATTCTAAAGATTCGTCTACATAATCGCTTGTGGGCGAATTCGCAGATGGGGATAAAGTAGACGCTTTCACGGGAGTTGTATGAACACTACTTGATGGCGATGGATTGACAAGATTTATTCCTTCAAAGAAAATGGTCATGTTAAACACAACAACCTGAAATGAAGACAAATTTACCTTTTAGTACATCTCTTTCGTGTAACCACGACAAACTTGTCAAATCGTCGTCGTTAGCACGGATATTTTGACATTGCGCTACGGCAAGTAAAAGAGATACTGGGGATTCCGCATCTCTTGGTGGCGTTCCAGCTACTGGACTGGCCGGAACCGACATTTTTGGTGTAGTCGCTTGCTCTTGAGGTGACCCAGAACGCTCAGGAGACATATTCCTCAATATACCTGCATTAAAAAATTTAACATAATTCATTTGACGAAAATCTAATCACGAACGTACGAAAGAAATGTTGAAACAAAATTGCTTAAAAAGCAACTCGATCGCATTAACATAAAACATCTAAATTCGTTTCAAAGTCAACACATTGCAACCCCTAAGTGATTGTGCCTTTTAACCTTACATAACATAAAAAATTCATAAAAAACTTCTAAGAGTTACTTTTGTCGGCTGTATTAGTGACATAAAAAGAATGGTCAAATACACATCCAAATAAATTGAATTTAAATGGAAATTGAGCCCTTTGTACGAACAAACTTTACTTAACATTCAAATGAGTTTTTCCTTATTAATTTACACTGAACCAAGTAATTTTTATTAAAGCGAACCTTACTAACGAGATGACCGCCCGTCTGTCTGTCTGTTCGGGCTTCAAATTTTATCACACCACAGACGGTTGGGGGATTTTTCGCGAGTACTAATCGATGATGTGTTTTGGAGGTTCCGTTTTTAAAATTCAGTTAAATCCCATCGCGCGTATAAAAACGGCAGAAAATATGTCAATGCTGAACAACCTCGAACCTGGCTTGCATTTTTAACAATTTTCCGACTTGATATAGCACAAAGTTTCGCCCAGTAACGAAAATTAAAAAGTTGGGATACTTCAAGTGTATCGCTAAGAAACCTTCATATAAATTGAAATTTTTACCATGAAAATTCAATCAAAAATTTAAACTAATAGTAAAATTTAAATCCTGCAAGAGTAACGCCGATATAAAAGTACCTCATTTACATGAAAAAGAGATCATTGAAATTTTAAAATTGCCTAGGAAGTGCAAGATATTTGAAATTTGTATCCAACCTTGAAACCGTATTTTATACAAAACGACCCAAAATTAAATAGATTCGGTTAAGTGTAGGCGTAGACTTCGTTATTATTTTTGGATCGCGAAAATAATAACGACAATTACGTATGATAGTTTAAGGAAAAATGTGCCCAAATGGTGCATTTTGACAATGACAATGATACGAAAATAAATATATGAGCACGCTTTTTGTGGTAGATTCAGGGTCGATGCAATTTCAAAATAAACTAAGTTTGCGTATCAAAATAATTACACTAACCTTAATTTGCGACACGAAAAATTAGAAAAAAGAAAACCAATTAAATTGCAATTTCACAATGGTGGCTATAGACTTGAAAATTGAGACAATGAAAAAGTTTAGACGAATAACCAACGCTTTTATTATCTAATGACGATAACAGACTTTCTATTAACTAAACTGAAATGCAATTTTACGATTTGTGTTCAAGATTGTACAGGGTGATTAAAATATTTCGATATATCAGCGAAGCTAAAAAAATAAACGTGTAGCACCATGTTCTATAGGGAGCTTACAATAGCAGCTACTCTTCTCTATTTTTTTTGTAGTTCAAACATCAAACAGAACATAGGCACCGAAGTTACTTCTTACAATCGTATTCTTCTACTTCGCGGAGAAATCCCACGTGTTGATTTTGACTCCTTGTGGAATCGGTTAAATATTTCCTCATGACCAGTTAGTCGACTTCTCCAGAACTTTAAAAATGCATTGTTCTGCTTATTGGAAAGCGGAAGAAAATTCGATTTTATTTAAATACGAAAGACGGAAAGTATTTTTAACAAACATTTCCACCACCTTAGGAATGCACAGAAGAACTTTAATTAAAAAATTTTAATTCTCCTTTAAAAATCGGAATTTTGTAAAATCAATCACGTTTTAAGTATTTACTTATTTCACGCACAAAACGGCAATTTATTAGAAATTTCTAAACCACTACAATTCTTTTCGTTTTCAATTGAAATAGACGAATAGATCTCTTTTTCACATCCAGTTGTAGTTTCTCTTTTTTTTTCTTCACTGGTACGCCTGCCGTAATAAAAGAAAAGCGAAAAAACGCCGACGAATTTTCTTCTTGATTAATAACAGAAACTCGTTTTCAAAATACTACTCTATACTTTGCTAACAAAAATAATGAAAAGATAAACAATTCGTATTTTAATCTAAAGATAAAAATGTATCTGAGCTTATCAAATTAGTACTTTCAATGTAAATACAAAAATTTATTCTACTCACATTATAATAGCTTCGTAATTAAGTTTATTTTATCGAATTCACGCAGAATTAACTCGCCGAGATAAAAAATTTCGACGTTACATAATTATTATCATCATCACAAAAAAGCGAATTTTCGTGTTTCAAATTTATGCAAAGTCTCATGCTCGCAGAGAAATTGAGATCGAAGTAGTAATACTTTTTGGAACTAGAACCAACTTATGTGACACTTGAAGATCTTCAGCTTATTTCGCTCTTGTCTCTTTCTCGAGGCACTACAGTTAGAACGTCTGGACGCTTACAAGGCGTCACGTGCGGTGTTTGTTACCTAGCAACAGGCGCAACGAGCGTCGCTTTAAAGCGTCACTACATTCACAAACGCCTGAACTGAGATTTGCAAATATAATTTGTCACCATGGCTATGTGTTCTATGTACACACACACCTAATTTAAAAAAATAAATAAGCGAGAATGCTGGTTATTCGTAAATATAATGTAAACGCCAGTGCAGAAGCGGCTCGAAACCAGATAATTATTCATGAGTGGTTTTATTTTATGACGATAGCAATTTAAAAAATGTATCTATCATTTCCTTACGCAATAAACAAAATTTAAATCCTTTGATAAGAACGTCGTCGTACAAAAGAAGTAGTAATTAGAGAGAGATTGAAAATTATCGTAATACAAAAATTTCACGTGAAATCCAATTTTTATCCATTCTCTCGTCGTTTCTCTATGCGTAGTAAACAACAAATTTGTTGGTATTGGAATTTGGGAGATTTTAAATTCCAAAATGAATTGTATAAATGCTTATTTGGAGTGTACGGATCAGCTTCAAACTTTGCTACTTTGTTCAGGAATCACCGGTCAAGAGGTTACAGAGCCTTATCAAACAATGGGAAGTATAGAACTCCTTAATCATAAGATTATAACGCTCCCTCTCCAATATAACAATGACAGAAAATTATTTGGATACTGAATATATGAAGCAGCTAAAAATCTTCTTCATCGAGAGCAATATAAGAATGTGGCATCATCTCAAAATATATATTGAACATCAGCTTCAAACTTCTATAGTTTGTCATACTAGGTCAAAACTACCCCATTGAATGCGTTTATAGAAAAGAAGAGCGAAGGAAGACCCGCTTCTCATCCAATCTAAAAATGTGAACCTCAAAAAGCAGAATAAATATGAAGCTTTGTGGTGCGTGTTACTTATGCATACAGCAGATGATGAAAATTAATAATAATGAGAATCATTCGTTATTTTTCTCCACAGATTTAAATTTAATGGATACCTACGTATTTTTTGGAAATCAAACTATCAAGCACGTTTAGCTTTTTTTTTAAAAAAAAAGAATTCAAATTTTTTATTTCATCATTTAAATCGGCTTTCTTATTTAGCACTCCATAAAATAGAACAGAAAAAGGAGAGCGATGTTTGTTTCTGTATTTTGGTGAATGTGATCCAAATAACTGGTGCAAGACGAAATTATAAAAAAAACAAATCTTTTTATAAGCTTTAATAAAAAAATTTAATTCACAAACTGTTAGAAAAGAAATAATTCCATTAAAAGCAACGTTTTCTCTAAACTGCACTCCTCAAAATTCAGTATATTATCAGGATACAACTTTTTTTCGGTATCGCGATTCTCGACCGCGAGTTTTAAATCGCGCCGATTTCCATTTAAGCTAAAATGGAAGAGAAGACGTTGCTTGGAAGTACAAAATAACCACACTGCACGATACAAAATGACCTTTCATCAAGTTATAATTTACTCAGAATACGAACAAACTAGAACGTAATATGGCACGTCTGCGCTATATTTACTAACGTATTTAGTAAGGCGAGTAGTATCTCTGTACACGATATTCAAACAATTATCTGATGCCTCAATCGTAATGAGCGCATCTTGAACAACTTGATCGATCGCAATATACATAATTTGGCCTCCAATAATCATAGGATCTTCGGAACATCCCAAAAATAAAATTACATCCAGCTCGTTTGTCGGCGAAGGATCGCTAATTAACTCGTAACAGCCGTGATTCCAACGTTGAAGTTCGTATCGAACGGAATTCAATCTCAAATCGGTTAATTTGTGCAAAAAATCGAACATTTGAACAGAACGGAACAAACGCAAAAAATTGCGAACTATACTAGGAACATTTCCTTCTGAAATAATGTCGTACTTGCGCCTACTGATTGGCCCCGCTTTGTTCCATTGAATTTCATTGTTCTCCAAACTGTCTTCAATTTGACAAAAGATTTCGGTATTTAAAAAGCTCTCTAGCGATATTTCCGAAAAATTTTCGATATGATCCTGAATTTGTTGAGCGACATCGTCCAAATAGTATGTGGGATTAATCCAATTCTCAAAGTCGATGCTAAAACTCCTTGGCCTCTTTATTTTAGGTGCATGAGTTACGTCCTCTATTTTTTTCAACACGTTGGGTTTTTTATTATGAAACCATCCATTTATACTCAATCTGCAGTCATTTTTACAAGTTACTTCCGCCACTTGATGATAGGACTTATCGGTCACTTTAAAAAATACGAATTGGTTATTACAAGGAAATATATCTTTAACGCATTCGTTTTCCTCTATGTTAATTATCTGTAAGCTACCACCATTTTCAGGTTTCCAATCTCTGGGTCCGGTTAAATAAAAAACGAAAGCAATCACCCTATCTTCTTGCAGATCGTCGTGAACCAAGAGGTAATCTGTGTCACCATATAAACTACAAGTGGCAGAAACAATGTGTAATTCTTCACCGGTAACATTTTGTATCCAATTCTTGACGTCAGTTTTTAAAAATTCATAAAAAACGTTAATATGTTTGTGTTTCAAGTGTTTCAAATCTTCCGACTGAAAAAATTCGTACAAATCCATGGTTCTCTTATTAAATTTCACTTCGTTAAATTCGTCCAACATGTTCTTAATAAATTGTTCGTCCTGTAAAAAATTTTGTACTATAGATAACTGGTAAGGATCCGCTATCAATTCAACGTCATTTTCTTTCGTTTCTTGGTTGTTTTTCCAAAAAGCGTTAAATTTCTCGACGAACGTAGGCGATGTTAACGAACTGCGAAGTTCAAGTGACAATTTCATTTGTTTTTTTGGCGGCTCCAAAGAAGCTTCGTTTTCACATGTCGGCATTAAGTGAAAACCATAAAGTCGAGTTTCGGGATCCGGCTGGACATTTCGTATAACGCAATCTTCGTCCCAAGTATCGCAGCCGACTTCGTTTTCAATCGAATTTGACGACTCTTCTTTAGACATTTCTGTAAGTTATGAACAACGGCTATTGACACGAATTTAAAATTTCACAAAATATTTTAATTGTTCATTGAAGCAATCTAAAAATATCGTAATTATGTAACCTCCACTCGCAACTATCCTGAATTTTCTCAACACAAATATTTTGTTTGCAACGATTCGTGAAATTCGAGATCAATTTCATCAATTAATGTTCAAAATATTTCAACATTCCTTGATGAAATTTACCACGGAATGTAGTAGGAACAACATGTGAAGCGCAAAATTATCAAAATATGATGTTAAGGAAGCACGTGGGAAATTTGGTTTATGCACTAAAGAGAAAATCTTGTAATGGGGGGGTAGTGAGTTGGGTGTTGCTTTTCATTAGCAGACTTGAAAGAGTTTACCCATGTGAATTAAATGCACTTCTGGAGATATACCTACGCTAAGGTTAATTCCAACTTAGCACTCGTCACCAATTAGTGCATTAGCGTGAAAGAAAATTTAGTTTAGTTGAAAAGGAAAGCAGATTTAAATGAATGTAAATATTTTGTTAATGCTAATCGCGTTTTCGAGTGCGTCAATAAACAATTTTTAGAGCTTTGAAAAATAATGAAAAAGCCTTACGAATTAAAATTGCACACTTTCGCTAAATTAATAAAATAAAATAATTATGAAAAATTAATTTTAACTGGGCTTACACGATTAATGAGGCGAGCGAGGTCAATCAAAAACAATTGACTAATCACAGCGCGTTTGTAGCTGAAAGAAGAGCCACGATTGGTCAATTATTTTTGAAGTTCTTTTAAAATGAAACTCCTTTTGAACTTCGAGCTAACGAATCTTATTGCGTAATCATGCGTGTCGTCAGAAAACAGTTATTGTGGCCTCCAAAAATTGAGCAGTCAAAATTCAAGTTTCCAGTTTTCGGGTGAAGATAATTCAATTTTCAATTTAACTTTCGAAATGCCAATTCGAGCGTACACCTCTTAGAACAATTAACTTTCCCAATCGGATTATTTTGAAATGCCAACGCACGAAAGTTCCTTAACGAAGGTTAATTTCCGATTTAAGAAGGAATCAAAAACGAGAGAATCTGAAAAAATTCTCTGAAAACGGAATAACAATTTCAAATTAAATGACCTCTCGAGATACCATCGTCGAGATGTATGAATATAAATGCAATATTTTGATTAATATTAAAAACAGGGAATTCTATTTAGTCCGAGACAAAAGGATGATTTTTTTTGTCCAAAGAAACAAAAGACGCATCACTTGAGAAACATGGCAGACAATAATAATAGTAGGTGTTTCAGGAATGTATTGACCATAATGATTTTGTGTGTGGTGTAGACATCATTAACATAATTATTTACTAATCAGTGAATAATACAAAGTGCATTTAATATTTGTGAGATGTTTTTTTTGGATTATTCCCAAAGGCATTTGAATATAATATCCCGATGTTTCGTAATTATCAATCACGGAATGTTTCGGCTTCCTCAGGTTACCGAATGGCACAATATCTGCGTACTTCTTACGCGTTACTTCTCTACTTTCTTCCACACACGCACGACTCGACGTTTTTCTCCACTTTTCGCAATGTTTAAACTGGCCTCGGCCTCCGATTTTTGTGCTATCTGTTTCGTTTTAGCCTCTTATGGGTCTTGAAATAATATAATTTTAAACCATAAAAGATAATTTCGGGATCTCCAAATTTGTACAATCATCGACCGACCCAATGTGTATAATATATTTCCGTTCGGATCCAAATTTAACCATATTAATTACATAACAATCCAGCGTTTAATTATTATCAAATTTACTAGTTTGAAATGATAAATTCAAGGTTAGCAATATCATTGTTAATTTCTCAATACAAAAAAATGATCCATCTCAAATGGCAACGCGAGCGAACTAATAGTGACGTATGTCGTTGCTCAACTGATTACAACTTAAACCGTCACCGTTACCATGACAACGTAAAGACGCTGACGTAACATGGATGCATCTCTCAAAATAAGCTATGGGCATACGTTTGATTAAAATTTCCGGTAATTAAAATAAAAACAAAATCGCGTTATCGCGAGATCTGTTTTGTTGTTTTTATGAAAAATAAACAAAAAATAAAAATGGTTCGAATGGTTACAAACAAAATTTACTAATCAGATTTTGTGGTAATTTCGAATTCCGCATTCATTGTTTCTCCGTAGATAAGATATTCGGTTGTTATTTTTCCCGACAAAAGTACTTAGAATTTATTGGCTAAAAAATTTTTCGATTAATTTTCAATGTCGTAACATGTTGGTGTTATTGCAAATGTACAGTTAAATTCTTATTGAATTACTGTTTATTAATTCCTATTTTGTACATCGAGTCGGGTTGTGATGTTAAAATTCCATCTCGACTCGATAACCGACGATTTTGAAAAGATACAAAAATACGACACGTGCTCTAATTTCGGTTGAATAATTACGATACGTGGATGATTGAAAAAGACATTAAAACAAACAACAATAGGTAAACAACACACAAAGACATGTTAACCAAGATTTGAACCAAACCCTCCCGTACGTGTTACCAAACTTCAAATTTTCGTTTGGTTTTGTGGAAAATAAACAAGATTTTTAAAAAATATAGGTCAAATTTCGGCCATTACAAACATTCCAAAAGGAGCATGGTGATCAAGCAAATTGTTATAAAGTATAATCAAGGAGGTAATAATTTGCGAATTTAAATTTTACGATTGTGCCGTAAGTGTGCGAATAAAATATTAAAATTATAGTAAAATTATACGTTACCTTTTTAAGAAAATTTGCTAAGAAATCAACACTAGTTATAAATTTGTTAGATATACACCATTTTATGCCACCAAACATATGATGCACTAAACAGTTTTGAAGCAGGGATTGTTGTTGATAAAGTGAAAATCCCCATGGTTCCCGCTACATTTGAAAATCGAACGCCACTTTCACAATACAAACAAGAAAATTATTGGCTTTTTTTTTATTTCATTTTTACTTTGAGTGCTGTTGCTTAAAGAATCATATTTAAATCGCAATCAAAAATGTTTCTCCATTGTTAGGTGAACTGCATTTCTGCAGTCATTTTCGCGGGAATCACTTTGAATAAATCACGTCCTGATGTTGTTGCGATTCAAATGAACGTTTTATTTATATATTTTGTTTTCACAAAACAATTAAATCCAATTTTGAACAATGACAAGGTCGACGTTGTTTAGAATCTCTTGCATTTTTTCCTCGATATTTTTAACTTATACTATAGGTATTGTGAAACAGGGTCGGATAATGATTTAAAGATCTTTTTAGGGGCTATGGGGAGGGGCGAAAAATAAACATTTATAAAAATTAATTTAAGAAAGACTCAAAATTAATGTAATTTTTGAAATAATTGGCTTCGGGGAATTGATCCCCTCCCACCCTTAATATAAACCGATTTAAAAAATACGTGACCGTCCACTGGACCGACTTTCAACCGACCGACTTTCAACCGACCGACTTTCAACGGACCGACTGTCAACCGACCGACTTTCAACCGACCGACTTTTAACGGACCGACTTTTAACGAACCGTCTATTTTTTCGACCGACTTTCAACGGACCGACTTTCAACCGACCGACTTTCAACGGACCGACTGTCAACCGACCGACTTTCAACCGACCGACTTTCAACGGACCGACTGTCAACCGACCGACTTTCAACCGACCGACTTTTAACGGACCGACTTTTAACGAACCGTCTATTTTTTCGACCGACTTTCAACGGACCGACTTTCAACCGACCGACTTTCAACGGACCGACTGTCAACCGACCGACTGTCAACCGACCGACTTTCAACCGAGCGACTTTTAACGGACCAACTATTTTTTCGACCGACTATCGATACTACCCGAAGCATTCACTACAAGAATGATTTCCAATTCGACTATTTGTCACATCATATAGTTTCATTTTACAGTCATCAGTCATGACAACTGTGAGGTGTCTAGGAATCCTTCGGGAAACCTGGCCTCAATCGTTTATCTTTCTTATTAAGCAATATCGTGAGTTTTTGGTTAAAGCGTCGTTTGGGGGGGGCGGAGTTCTAACCTTGGCAGATTCATAACTCTGTTGGTTTGGTTTTCGTGGAGATGCCATAGCGACAGGTATCTAGGAATCCTTCGGGAAACCTGTCCTCAATCGTTTATCTTTCTCATTAAGCAATATCGTGAGTTTTTGGTTAAAGCGTCGTTGGGGGGGGGGGAGTTCTAACCTTGGCAGATCCATAACTCTGTTGGTTTGGTTTTCGTGGAGATGCCATAGCGACAGGTATCTAGGAATCCTTCGGGAAACCTGGCCTCAATCGTTTATCTTTCTCATTAAGCAATATCGTGAGTTTTTGGTTAAAGCGTCGTTGGGGGGGGGGGGTTCTAACCTTGGCAGATCCATAACTCTGTTGGTTTGGTTTTCGTGGAGATGCCATAGCGACAGGTGTCTGGGAAGTCTAGGTGACCTCAACCGTGGGCAGCCCTGACGAGAGGTGACAAGGAATCCATACGGAGACCTGATTTCAATCGTTTTCCTCGCGAACTTTGGAATCAGTTCGCAAACTACGGCCGCAGGACCACTAATGATTTGGAGGGATGGCACTCTGCTCTCAACAGATCAATAGGCAAAGCCCACCCCACTCTTTTCGAATTTATCAAAGGAATTCAAAAAGAGCAGACTATAGGTTCAAAAATTATGTAATGCTGTTAGATAATGGGAAGAAAGTTGACAAACGCAAGCAGAAGTACCAAGATATTGACAGTCGTATTGTTACTCAAACAGAACTTTACATCGCAGGGAAACCTCCTCTTGAGTTTCTCGATGCTGTTCAATACAACCTTTCCTCTGGTATTTGATTTATATACAGGTAAATATATTATATATTATGTACTATATATTAAATAACTTTTGTTAATAAAACTTGTATTTCAATTCTTTGAAATTATTTTATTTCCCTCCCTATTATTTCCACGAAAACCAAACCAACAGAGTTATGGATCTGCCAAGGTTAGAAATTGGGAACGGGTTTCATGATCAAAGAGGAGGTGAAGAGAATGGTAATCGATTTCAAACCAATATCGGAAAGACAAGCCTGTTAAGATTGAGAGGAAAATATAGGAAAATAACCATAGTAAATGTCCACGCTCCCACGGAAGAAAAGAGCGGAGAGGTAAAAGAACAGTTTTACGACACTTTAGAAAAGGTATGTGAGGATGTCCCTAAATATGACTTGAAGCTGATTGTAGGTGACTGGAATGCCAAAATAGGTAAAGAGGAAATCTATCGACCAACCATAGGAAAATTTAGTTTGCATGATGTTAGTAACGAAAATGGAAGGTTTCTGATAGAAACCCCCCAACGACGCTTTAACCAAAAACTCACGATA
This sequence comes from Podabrus alpinus, assembly GCA_932274525.1. Lineage (NCBI taxonomy): Eukaryota > Metazoa > Arthropoda > Insecta > Coleoptera > Cantharidae > Podabrus > Podabrus alpinus. The sequence continues at coordinate 73,912,693 of OW026457.1, forward strand.
TTGCTTAATGTGAAAGATAAACTATTGAGGCCATGTTTCCCGAAGGATTCCTAGACACCTCACAGTTGTCATGACTGATGACTGTAAAATGAAACTATATGATGTGACAAATAGTCGAATTGGAAATCATTCTTGTAGTGAATGCTTCTGGTAGTATCGATAGTCGGTCGAAAAAATAGTCGGTCCGTTAAAAGTCGCTCGGTTGAAAGTCGGTCGGTTGAAAGTCGTGTCCGTTGCAAGTCGGTCGAAAAAATAGTCGGTCCGTTAAAAGTCGGTCGGTTGAAAGTCGGTCCAGTGGACGGGAACCAAAAAATAATATAGGGTCTCCTACATTAACAAACTGGTTAACCTTTTTTTTTCAATTGAATAAAACTATTATTTTAAAATTAAATTCAGTTTTATTTGCATACTAAAATTATGTAGTTGTCATTAAGGTACCTATTCTTAATTTAGAAAAACCTACATACTTAAAATATAGAACAGTTAGTAGATTAACTTATGGTCAGGTTAACCGGACCGGGTAGGTTAACTGAACCATATGGAAAAATTTTCAGATAAACTAAAATAAACACATAATAGTTATTTATGTATCAAGGGCACAATCAATAGATTATAGCACGGAGGGTAATTTAAAGCCCGACGCGTTAGCGGAGGGCTTTAAATTGCCCGAAGGCTATAATCTATTGATTGTGCCCGTGGTACATACAACGTTTTATTTCACTTTGGTACTTGGTACTTGAATTGTCAAAATTGAAGAATGAAGTATTTTGAGAAAAAATATCATGTCATTTTGTTTGTGCTATGAATTTTTGGTGTGCCATGGTTCCTATGGCGAGAAACTTGGAGGGGCGAGAATTAATTTTTTGATTTAGCAATCACTCGAAAACGGCACTTGATATCGAAAAACTGAGCAAAAAATTCTCCCCCCCCCCTCGCAAGGTACTCCCCACCGTGAATTGTCGGTAGGAAGGCATATGCAAAATTTCAGATCGATCGCGCAAAAAAAACAGAGTCTGGACTAACTCTTTTGTTTTGATATTGTTGTCATTGCTTAGCAACTTTATAGGCCCTCGGGCTATAAAAGTCATATTATGCCCCCATTTCCGTGCTAAAAAACAAGGTTATGATACCAAAATGAAATAAAAATAAGAAGTTAATAGTTTATTATGAATAGTAAATTATAGCATTTTTGATTAATGTTGTCCAGAGAATTTTACAATATTTCCCTGTGCTCCACACCTTCATCAGTGGCGGATAGTACGGGGAAGGCGATGGGGCGCCGCCCTTCCAAAATATTATAGCAACTCAGAATGGTATATTTAATATCCACTTAATATTAGACTCCGCAGTCGCTTGGATCATAAATGGTGGTATATTCGTATCTGCTTCTCTTCATTGCAAAAATTCACTAGTACCCCCCCCCCCCGCCCCGTAGGCAATAGATTCGAAAAACTAAATTGTTTCAACCACCCCTCTCCCAATCGGAAGAAACAAACACGTCATGATGCTAGCGCTCGGCTGCAAGCTTATCTGACTCAGTTACTATTAAATAAAAATTCTGATGTGATTCCGAATCAACTTTTCACGTGCTAAAATAATATAATTTTTCAGAAGCTTTCAGCAATAGAGTATTGCTTTTTTCTTAATTATTTCCAATTACTGAAAACTTATGAAAATGTGGCTTATAATGCCGCACTGATTCGTGATCACTGAGGGAACGGATATCGTCTCAATTTAGCATTACAGATAAAAGTAGGCTATTATGTATGTCCATAATGACCCCCCCCCAAGCAATTCACTTCAATAAATAAATTTTGGTTGGACAGCCCAATATGTCGTGCATGTGAAGAAACAAATGCACAGTAAAATAGTACATTATGCACCAAGGGAGCAAAGTGACACTTTTTTGGCTCGAGGGTAAAGGATTGTTTACGCGAGGCGCTAGCATATCGTGCATATTAGCGTGGAAGAATCAAATTCTTTCGCATCTGCCACGCTCAAATTTATTTCAAACAATGAAATAAATTGATGAGTCAATTAATAAATAAAAAGTACTTACTTTAGCTACCAAATAATTCTCACGGGGTGCCGTTTTTAAAAATGTCGCCGCGTGGTCAGATGTTAGGACGCGCGATTTTTTCGGCAATTTCTAGGTTCTCGCTCATGGTACGTCTTGCTCGGCTGGCGCCTCGTGTAAACAATCCTTTACCCTCGAGCCAAAAAGGTGTCACTTTTTGCTCCCTTGGTGCATAATGTACTATTGTCATTCTGATTGGCTAAACGATGTTAATATTATTTATGTTTGGGTTAAGCAGCGGCTTATCTTAAAGGACATAAGAGCACGTGCCCTCCTAACAAAATCGGAAACAACAACTACCCATAAATAATAAAAATAGTAATTTTAAGTGGATAAATGACTAAGTAAAAATACAGTAAGTTTATATTTTTCCTTTTTCTTTAAATTTGGTGCCCTTCCATTAAAACAAGTTACGAGCCGACTGATGATCTTCATACCATTTTCTAGTACTCGATCTTGTTTACCAATTTCAAACTTTCTTTATAATGTCTATAAATCTAAAAGAGCTAAAAAATATAGAATCGCCCATACGAGGGGCCCATATAGTAAAAGTAACTTTTCTACTCTTGAAACTCAAAACAACTGTAAATTGTCAAATACCAATAAAATTAGCTAAACTTTCAGTAGACACGTTCATTTAGAAGACCATGAAACTATTTTCAATTGGTTCATTAATTTTTAATTCAAAACGACAAAGTTAACCTGGCGGCCCAGTTAACCTCGTCCTCCCTTATTTTAATTATTTTTATGCAGGGTTGAAATTTAACGCGCTTTGGGCGACTTTTGAAAATTTTAAATACCAAATATGTTGTAGGAAAAAAGTCAATCCGTCCGTATAAATCTTATCTTCTAATAAATTATTTGTTCTATTAATTAAACTTCTTTCAATGGGAGGGCAAAATTTAAATAGAAAGGAAAAATATAAATTTACATATTTACTTCCAAAATATTTTAATTCCTAAGAATTGATGACCATTAGAATAAACGCAAAAATTAACAAAATGCAGTGTTCCAAATGCTTACCATAGTTGTTCAAAAGTCCCAAAACTAAGCTAACTTCGTGCGTTATTTTGAAAATATTATTTTAATGGCCATCCTGATACCTATTTGCTGGGGGATATTCCATACCCCGAGCCTCCCCCCCCCCACGTCACAGCAGCCTCCAATATTTTACAACTTCATTTACAGCAGCGAATTGAAAGAGAAAGGAAACATGTTTTTATTTAAAATTATTATTTTTGGATAGCTGTTGTTTCTGGTTTTGAATAGGAGGGCTCTCTTTCAAGGTCTTTTTCCGTGATTGCAGGGAAAGCCGACGTGGTTATTAGGTATTTGTGTGGACCCAAGATTGCGTCCAATACTCGGGCTTTAGGACCCCTGTGGCGGCAAAAGCCTAAATCATCGTCATTATCGACATATAATTTAACCAACCAAACCAAATTGGAATTCAACAAATTTTTTTGCAAGAGAAGGATCTGCATAAACATTTTCATAGCGTATAAAAATTTTAAAGAGCACCCAATGACGACGACAAATAAGGTGATAAGAAAACGCACTGCAAGTCATTTGTTTGAAAATTAGACCATCTTTGGCAATGTAGTACGTAATTGCTAAATTTATACGGCCTGCAGGCCGCACTGTAGGTGATTACTGCCATAAATATAGGCCTTGGGGGTCGTCCATAAAGAACGTCCGCAATTTTTTTCCGGACTTTTCACCCCCCTCCCTCTCCCCTTGTCTCAGTTGGTCATAATCTCCGGACCCCCTACCTCTCCCAAGAACATCCTAGACAAAATCAAAGAGCCCCCATTATTTGTCTAGAATAGAACATGACCTTTTAAATTAAAAAACCTATACATTAATTTTAAATTGATGTAATAAAAATTGAAATTAAACAAGCAAGAATTTAGATAAACTTTTAAAATTATTCAAACACAATTTTCTTAGAAAACCCAAAAATGAGATTTTCATGTTGACGTCACATTTTTCCAACCCCCCTTGTTACATTTTGTAAAGCCCCCCACCCCCCAGGCGTGGACGTCCTTTATGGGCGACCCCATAATGGTTCGGTTTCAAGTAGTCCTCACAAATTATAAGAATTGTTCGTATATGTATGGATACATTGCGAACGCTCCTGGTGGGATTTTTATATCGAAAATTAACTCCATAGAAAATTGAGTGCATTGAATACCTACTGATTTCTTGAGGAGTGAATAAAAGTTACTAGCTTTATAAGGGCGGAGGTAAATGTGCCACCAAATGTACCTGACCAGAAAAGGGTACCGGTAAATGTGCCACCGACCAAAAGGGTTCTTTAAATAAACACAGGTATTTGTGTCACTAACAGTGAAAAAATTAAATTTTTTTTGCCTTCGAATTTTGGGGTGTGCATTCGGTGCTACCCGAACTGCACCACGGCTTATCAGGGGTCATTTCTTGTACCCAGGTAAATGTAATCCCTTGACCGAACTGCACCACGGTCAAATGTCGTTCCGTAATCGCTTTACCGAATTGCACCACGAGCAAACCGAGCAGGTATCACAAGCAAACAGATAATATAAAGAAATAAATACACAAATATCTAAATTCTTTGCAATTTAAATTTCGAGTTTAATATATTAATTCATATTATATTATACAGGGTCGGAGCAGGTATTAATAAAATAATAACCCAAAACAGTGAAAAAATTAAATTTTTTTTGCCTTCGAATTTTGGGGTGTGCATTCGATAAGGAGGGTAATCCATCGTCAAAACCTACTCTTCCGGGGCGCCCCTCCGCTCCGCTCCGGGTTGCACCCCTCCAGAGCGGTTTTGACTCTGGTTACTAGGCTAAACATACGAGAAGCGCCACCGATCAAGAAAACCGGGATAAATGCAACCGGGATGTGAGAGACCCTCGAAATAGTATTAAAAAGTATAGTCGCGATATGCGGCAGTTATCTATTACGTTTAACCCCCAAAAAATCGCGTAAAAACAAAAAATAATCGATGTTACATGTAGGAGGCATCAGGTTAAACTCCAGCATTGTGCTTTAACTTTTAACAATAAAACCACCTTACCTAAAATATTACAATAGAGGTGGTGCAATTCGGACGACCGACCCTTGGTGAGGTGTTTACCTGAAATTACGGTGGTGCAATTCGGGTAGGAGATTTGTGAACTAATCTTTTCGTGGTGCAATTCGGGTGCACCGGTGCATTCGATAAGGCTGTAGGCCAGCTCGGCAAATGGTCAGATATTTAATCCGGGTCCAAATTTTCTACCTGGAAATACATAGACCAACTCGGCAAAATAATAAATTTTGGCTTGGCCAGAACTGCGAGCATCAAAAAACCTACCCTCCGATGCTCCGCATCTCCGGGCGGTTTTTCGTGCTCCGAGCCGCTACGCGGCGGGCGCTAAACATACGAGAGGCGCGACAGATCAAGGAAACCGGGATAAATGCAACCGGGATGTGAGAGACCCTCGAAATAGCATTAAAAAGTATAGTTGCGCTATGGGCCAGTAAACTTTTACGTTTCACCCCCAAAAAATCGTGTAAAATCAAAAAATAATCGATGTTACATGTAGGAGATGCATCAGGTAGATGCCGTTTTCTCCGGTGGCACAAATACCTGTGTACTTTTAATATCCTAAATTCGTAGCAGGTAGAATAACATTACTGGTGGCACATTTACCTCCGCCCCTTTATAATATGTACCTATAGTCCTATAGAATATGTTTTCGCTAAAGGTGTTTACTTAGGCAATATTATTAGATATCATCTGCACACAATAAAGCATGATGCGACTCGGAGCTAAAAATTATTCGTGTACGAATTTTATAATTTGTTTACCAAGTTTTGAATCTGAATACGGCCCTGACTGTTGATGTTTTTTGGGATCATGCTATGTTAGAAACATAATTATCCAGGTGCTTTGTTTACTATAATGACCTGTTCCTCAATTACTCCTGAACTGTTTGTTTACAATTTCCGAATTTCTAAGAATTCAACGACATTTTCTTCAATTTATTAACCCGAAGGTTGAGTTTTTGTTGCAATTTGAGAAGTTTTGTTTCTAGTTCGTATTTCTTTCGGGGAGTGCGGATTAAAATTTTTTTTTCGATTTTTGCCCAAAAATTCAAAAAAAAAATTGTTTTTTGTTTTCCATACAGAACTTTTTTTAAATTTATTTAACGCATGTTTTACGTGGTCATAGATGAATAACAGAAGTTAAATTTCCGTATATAACTGAATTTCAAAGTTGAACATTAAATTTGTTATTCATTTTGATTGATGGTTTCTACGATTTAAGAATTTCGAAATTTATTCATTGTTGATGTAAGCATGCATGACAAAATTCTATTAGTTAAGATACATAAATGAAATTCTACGGAAGACTTAAAAGAAAACATAGTTGTAGTACTTCTAGCCCATAGTAATTTTAGAAACTGAAAAAAACAGAGTTCAATCTTATTTAATTCTTAAGTTCCCTTTTGTAATTGCAAGATTTTATTTCATAATGCAACCATTGCAGGTAATTAGTTTTAGGGGATTAAGCCCCCCTCCCCTTAGTTTCGCCCACGTTTTTTAATAATATAAATAATTAATATTATATAATAATAATCACTGGCCAATACTGATTTTGAAATCAAAAATGTTTGAACGATTTATAGGGTAGGTTTCTGGCCAATGCCGAATATAAAGGGGATTTATAGGGTCCTCCCCCTCAGCCCCATCGACAAGAACATTCCCTTAAGAGACAACGCGATTTTGAAATTTTTTTCCCTATTCTTTTCTTTCTGGCGCCGAAACCGTTTATTATGGTCCCAGTTTTACTGTATTGATTCTAGTTTGTGAGAAAATTGGGCAAAAGCATAATTTATAAACTTTCAATTCAAAATTACTTCCAGAATTTTACAAAAGCCACTATTGGGGCATTCACAAAATTTATTCGAATCAGTTAAATAAAATTTTTATTTCGTATTTGTTTGTAAGAGATGTATGTAATGCAATCAAAGATTGATGTGAGTAATTGCCGATTATTTTAATTTTTTGTACAATTTTGGAAGAAAACTGCCTTCATAGAACATGAATTAATCCATTAATTTGCTTTAAGCCTACCATGCATCAGGGTGGAATCAGTAGCGTAGTTACTTCATGAGGTCCAGAAGGCGAACGCACCACCTCCACCCTTATACACTTTCGCACTCTTTCTTGTCTAATTGTTACGAAATTTATAGTAATTATCTAACCTAAAACACTTTGGTTCGCACACTAAGGATTTCAATGCTAAATTCTTTGCTCCCCTAATTGAAAGTAAATAAGTTTCTTGCAGAGAAAAAATTACTGCATTCGTATATTTTTTCTGGTTTACTAAACTTTTTATTGTAAAACTTTCCGTTTTACGAAAGGTACAAATTAAGGAAATTAAGTGTCATTTTAAAAAATCAATCTTATCTTGGAATTAAACCTCTTATAGTGTAAGAAAATTGAGCACATTTAAATCTAAAGACGGTCTTCTGCGATTTTTCGACGGATTCTTACCCAATTCGTCGTCAAAAGTTGACACGAAAATGATGTCTTTCGCTAACAGTTAATCATAGATTAAATTCTTAATTAACATTGCTAAAACTGGCCATAAGTTTTCAACCTCGGCGACTGTCTGGAAGTGCGTTTTGGTAAAAATGAGGAGAAAATCAGATTTATCCACAATATTTTCTTACCAGTTGATTTTAGAATGAAAATGGTTGCTATAAATTAGAGAGCACAAAATTTTCTACAACTTTTGTCTTAAATATTTTTGTGGAAGTCGAATATAACCAATATTAATAAATCAAGTTAAATCAAAATGGACAGTTCTTGGAATTTTCAATAATCCGCTCCATTTTATACCGATGGAACTTCAGGACCTACATAGTCGACCCACAGAAAAGTATTTAAGACAAAAGTAATAAAGTATGTCCTTTATAAGACTTGTAGCAACTTTTTGACCAACTGGTAAGGAGATATTGCGGAGAAACCTGTTGTTCCAGCCATTGCTAACAAAATGGCGGCAGTTCCGGGCGGTCGCCTTAAAAAACATATCCAAAAATCAGAACAACCTGATCATTTTTAGGAAACTCTTCATTTTACCTTACCAAATCCGTTGAAAAATCGTAGAAGACCGTTTTAGGATTTTTCCACAATTTTCTTATACCATTAAAGTAGTCGCTTTTTGTTAAAACACCACTTAATTCCCTAAGTATGGATGCAGTATTTAATTCTCTACAAGAAATTTATTTACACTTTTTCTTTAAACTCAAAATTTATGGTAGTAATAAATAAAGGCTTCTCAGTATATTTTATCTAGTAATTTTGAAAGGACTCTTCAGATAATTACTTGTCAAATTGAGTTTAAACAATCCTCTTGGTGAAACTGATAATTTTAACCATAAATAATACCAATTTTACCATTAATAAGAAATTTTCTTTTTAAATTTTTTTTGTTCATGTAGAAAGTTATGTGGTAAAAACGCAATAGCTTAGGGCCTCGCCCCAAATCAAGCCTGGATAACATTTCTAAATTTCTTTAACATTTGTGAGATCCGTTAAATTTAAAAAAAACAAAAACTTTATTTTTACTTTTAATCTTTTTGCAAATACATGAAAAACCAATTCTTTCAGTATGAAATTTAAACAAATATCAACAGCATTTTGCAATAACACAGTATTGTCTTTTAATTAAAAGTAAATTAGAATAAAAATGTAGTTCAATAGATAAAAAATTGCATTCATTTATTTTTAAAACTAATATCTTAAAATATTACACAGCGAGAGAATTCCAGCACAAAAGTAAAAACATAAAAAAACTTATCGATCACAATCCAAAATTCTCAAATATCAACTTACAAAATGTTTATTTAAAAAATTTATAAAATTACAAAGATAGTTCCAAGTTTTGAAGAAACAATTTGACTACAAAATTGTAAAACATTCAAAAATATTGGCTAAATTTTGTAATCAAACATTGAGAATTTATTTAGTTAGCAAAGACTAATGAAAAAAAACTAATAAACTATAAATATCACATAAGTTATAAATATTCTTAAGATTAATTTTTTCAACACTTTCAATACTAAACTAGTAAATGATCAGTTTGTTTTACAAGAAATACAAAAAAGCATAAATGCTTTTCACAAATTCATCAAGGAATGTCCAAATAAGTTTGACAATTATTATAATAAAATTCAGCAGTCATTACAAAGAGTCGTTTAATTATTATTTTAGGTGATGTTACTTGATTACAATTTTTAGGAGCAAACTGTTTGTGTGTTCTAACTTAATTTATTACTTGTACCAAATTGCACGATGCTTACTCTATTATTTTTTTTATCATAATCCAATTTTTTATGATGTATAGTTAAGAAAATAAGAAATAATCTAGCATTTTGCAAATTTTATTTCAAAATAGGGTCGTCCATTATTATTTATCTTTTAAACAATTATCACAAACCCTTACCGGCATCTCCCATCCTCTATTGGGCACTGGTCTTCTAGTATTTGAGCAATCGTCACAAACACCATTTCCACATTCACGGCAATGATGCAATTGAAATAAAGTACCAAACGGGTTACCACAACAAACGCAATTATCACATTCACTGTCTGGTATCCAATAACTAGGGCGTGCCGTATCTTTAATTAATCCTTTGGGTATTTCCAAAACCGAACTTATAACCGAAAGTGTGCTAGCAACAGCTTCGCCATATTTCCTAAATTTTATTTCAGAATCGTCACTACCTTCAGATTGATTAGGCGGGTCCGCTTGATAACAATAGTCACAAACTCTTACATCGTCATTCCAACCACGACTAGGAACAGCCTGCTTTTTCGTCGAGCAAGACTCACAGAAACCTTCTCCACATGATCGACAGTGATGCTTTCTGGCTTTCGAAGCAAATGACTTATTGCACTTGTGGCAATGCTAAACAAAAATAATTTATTTTTACGATTTTATAAGTTGCAAGTTTTTACCGTGATTTCGCTATTTGGTTTCCAATAACTTGGCGCAATTTTATCGGCCATCCATGATGACACGACCTTGGTAGGTTCCGAGCCAACATTAATTACAGCTGTGGAAATAGAATTCACGCCATCTAATACTCGCTGCGCCGAATTTTGGGAAGGAATATAACTTTCATCCTAGAACGCAATCAAATACTTACTTTCGTCCGTTTGTTTAAAATTGGACACTCACCCCAGGCCAAATATGGACGATTTCTTCCAAAACGGCACTATGATCGGGATCTTTGTTACCATACCAATGCTGCCGGCTGCGATATATTTCGCCGCAATTTTTACATTCAATCACGTATCCAGACCAGACGTAATTAAAAATATTGGACCACGAATTTTGATTCACTAACTGATAACTTGGTTTTACCACAATGCGCTGTCCGTTGATGTGACATTTCTAAAAATTTTATAATAAAAACCGTCCCTTTCCGAAATTATTCCAAAAAGTTACCTTGCAAAGATAAATACAATTCTGGAATTGATGTTGATATTTACACCGATTAGGATTGTGATGCATCTCTTCATCTTTCTTGTGACCCAATGATAAAGTACATCTCATTTCACAGGACTGGCACTTTTCTTGGCAAGTGAAGTACTGCTCCAAGTGAAGCAGCTCCGGCTGTTTGTTAAGCAATTGGCTATTAAATTTATCGTTTAATCCCTACGGAATGAAAACAAAATTTAGCAAACTACTAAAACGCGCTAGACACTTTCGGTATTTGTTGTGAAATTGATTAATCATTGCACTTAAATAGCGAAAGCTCTCCTCGCGGACGTATTTTTTGGCAAAAACATTTTCTGACGCTTTAGTACACCAAAAAAATTCCATCTTCCTTCTTTTTCTGGCTGAATTTTTCTGAAAATTTTGAACCCGAAAACTTCGTTTGACCTATTACAATAATTATTAACGCATTTACAGGATAATAATTTTGTAAGAACAAAACATGCTGATAATTGACCAAAAAATTATGTATTTTGATAAGAAAGTTTTGTTTGTTGACAAAATTTTGTAACGTCTAAAAATAAACGTGTTTTCCTTCAATTTTGCGATCAAAGTTTTTTGTAATATTTGTTTTGGTTGTTTAATTAGATTTTCGAAACTTCGTTGTTCAAAAAATAAATCTATTGGCAGTTACTCAAAATAGTTTTGTATCGTCGCCGTTTTAAAGAGAAATTTCTAAAATTTTAAATGTTAACTTTCTACAAATATTTTTGAACTCTTGTTCTTCACATTTCTTAGTCAAGTTGCGATAGAAACCGAATTTCAAATAAAAATATCACAGTAGTTGAAATAAAAGGAGAAACGTTGAATTACCTATAGTATGTAAACTTGAAGGAATTTTTTAGACTTTGACCAATAGCACAATAAAAATGATTTCCAAGAAAAATTAAAAAAACAAATTTTTAATAATAAAAGTATTACGTTTTTGAGGAGTTCAATGCATTAAAATGATTAACTTGGGTATGTTATTAGCATAAATGACTCATGATAAAGTATATAATAAAAATTCTCCCATTTTTATGATAAAAGATAGAGGCTATGTTAAAATAAAAGTGCACATACAAAAATAAGTTTGGTAATTTTTATAAAATGTTTCCATCATTTTCACGATTTCGAAAGTTTTAACTGATAAACATCAAATTTATTGATAATTATGTTACCGTAAATAAATTATCAACATAATGTTGACGTAGATTGGTTACAATTATGCAATTTTAACATTAAAAAAATATTCTAATGAATATTAGAATATTGTCCTCGTACTCTGCACACTGATAATATTCGTCCCAGAAGATGCCCAGGTCAGTTGGTCAAAATTATCGTGTACTTCTTTGATAGCTCCGTTTCCTCTCAAAATTTTTGTAAATTCAAAGAAATCTGGCAGTGTTCAGTTTTCCAAAAGCCTAATGCTATTATATTTTTTAAATAGAACATTCTGTACTCGGACGTGTCGTTAAATTATTTCTTGATTCATTTACTTTTATTTTCTATACATAAAAAACCAAGAGTCCCACTGACTCACTCATCAAAAACTTTTCAAACAAGTTTCAATTTCTTGTCAAACAAATTTTTGAAGAGTGTTTTCTTTTTTCAAGATTTAATTCAATTGACACCTGTAGATTTTTACATTTCAATTTAATTTTCAAAAAACGTTCTGCTGCGAATTTTTAGGTCAACGCATTCATTTGTTTGTAAATTAGATTTTGCTTATCGAGGTGCTTCTGTATAATCTTAAAAATGTTAAGGGCAGATGACATGATAATATAAAATGTTCAAGGTCGACGGGGTTAAAATATTAAAATTTTTTGAACTGGGCGAATCTGGATCAGGGGACGCTGATCTGAATTGGACGAATCTATGCTATAATTTGTCAAAACTTGGCTGTACTTTTAATCACTGCAATGTTTCATACTTCTAATAATAATCTTTTTATCACTTGTTGAATAGGGGAGAATGGTTAATGTAAAAAATTTAGATACAATATTGTGCTTTTAGGTGTTAAGTTCTACATTTCAGCGAATATATATTGAATAAAAATTAATTAATTACTTACTCCTCTTTTGCCACAGATCTCACTTGAGAATTGCTTCTCATTTCTTCTGTCAGAAAATGTTCAAAAATTAGTTTTATTTAATACATTTTTAAGCGTCTTGGTAAATTGAAACTTTTCCTAATAGCAGTACGAAATAGAACGTCTTTTTAAATGTCTCACAGTTACCCATATCGCCAAATTTTTCAAAAGTAAACAAATACGCTAACTTCACAGTTAATTTAAAAATGTGAATGCATTTACTTTAAGCCAAATCTATTAATAATTATTCATCAAACCCATCAAAACTTAAACAATTTAGCTTGATTTATGTAGTACAGTTAATTGAGGAAATAAGTGTTGTAAATTATTTTTGCCTTTGTGTGAGCGGATTAGAATAGAAAATATTTTAAATGTCTCACTGTAACCCATACTCTCCTATTTTTAATGTAATGTGGTTTATATGCAAACAATTAAATCTTTGCCGCATTTCAGAATATTTTAACCAACTTCAATTTTTTAATTGTTACGTTATACAATGCAGCCTTTAGGCCGCACAACCACGGCAGCAGTGATTTTGATTGCGGTCTACCGCTCTAAGATCTACTTCTGAAGAATTTTGTAGCATTATTAATGAGTTTAAAAAAAGATGAGCTGTAATTTCCATGTTAATAAATACCTACTAATGTTTTACGTTGCATTCTATTGCAAAGTGGGTAAAAGTAAAAAAACCAGGAAAGGCCAAAATTATTCAATCGATTTCTACATTTTCTTTAACTTCAAAGTGTTTCAACGCTAACCCCATAATTTTCGAGTTATTTTACTTTGAAAAAAAAATTATTTTCTGAATCAAAAGCTAATGAATTAAAGGATAAAAGCACCTTTTACTGGGCTGTTTTTAAACACTTATTTTTCTCAGAATATTGTAAATCTTTCCAGTCATATTTTATTTTAGATCTATGTAAAAATAATATAATAGGTATGCAATGCATTTTTAAATCTTCAAATATAGGATTTGGATTATTTTAAGATTTTTTCATGACTAGGAAACTTTCAAAGTTTTTAATTTGATCATTGCTATTTTTAACATGTTAATGTAATTTACACAAAATATTAAATATTTATCAAACAATTATTACTAGCTTGTGAAAATTATTAATTTACAAATTAACAAGCTAAGTAAATGTAATAATGATTTTAAGTTTATTATGTTTACTTAGATTGTTATTTTTAATAATATAAAATGTTAATTACAACAACTGGAAGTTCAAATGAAACCGAAATAGAAAGTAAATCTAGCAATAAAATTAAAATAAGGGGGGGGGGTGATTTGAAAACAATCACGTTATTCCTTTGAAAATTTAGTTCAGAATAAATAACATAAAAATTGTAATTAAATTTAGGGCAACTGGGGGGCAACATTTAATATAATTATGTGGTCAAAAGACAATGTTTCTAAATTAAACAATACATATATTTGCGATTGATTTACATTACCGTTGGTGGCGCCACCAGCAATAACAATATGGCTGTGTTTGGACGTGTATGTCAAAATTCAAAGTCATTTTATGCTGAAAGTTTGCAAAAGTTTTTAATTTTTGAAATAAAATTTATTGTAATATTATGTTTTGTTAATTAGTTCACTTTGTTATGTCTTGAGCCTGAAGAACGTATTTTTATTTTCTTTTAATACGTCACTTACTAGTATTGGAATTATCCCGCATGGTGGCGTTTGCTTAATGTAAATTGCAAATACCACAAGTAACTATTAAGTTTTGTTTCATCATTTTCTTTTATTCAACTTGAAAGAAATTAATATTTAGAATAAAAGGAGAATAACTTGGAAACTGTGAGTGTGCTATTAGGTGTAGGCATCGATTTCTAGACTTGCTTAATCAATGATTTAGGTATGTAGGACCAGGGTTCCCACCGCATTTTTAAAACCAAATTTTTTAGTATCAGAAAACAAAAATACATTGACCGACAGTGCATAACACCAACATTAAAAAAAATTTATTTGAAAATTTCAAAATTGATACTATTGAAATATTTCCCTAGCCAAAGTTTTAATTTCACTGACTCGGCGCTAAATTTTAAATTAATTTACCGACTTCTTAAAGTTTTTCATATGAACCCTGACTCAGTACGTCACGAAAAAGGGATCTATTCGGTAATAACACGGAAATGCGATTTTGTTTTCTTCAACCCTTTATTTTTTGCATCAAAATAGAGCCCCTACATTTTTGACATCAGGCTCGGACCGGAACAGAGGTAAATTTTCCGAAGAAGGTCACAAAAATCAAATTCATGAATTGACTGTTTCCTATGTCCGAAATAGGTATAAGTTAAATTAAACGAACTAAATAAAATTGTGAGTGAAGTTCAGAAAGAAATTCTTCTAACCCCTATAGTTTCCGAGGTACAACCTTGCAAAGTATCTCGTTTTTTTTAGAATTTTGCTCAAAATAACCTATTTTCAATTTTTGATGATAGTCCAGGCAATGAAGCCGAAAAATTGGCTCAAGCTTGCAAAAAATCCGGGCAAGCTGAATTTTGGCAGAGATGTACATTGGAGTGTACTAATGAACCCCCCAAAAGTCTCATAAATTCCCACGCCGGCGTCCCCCACAATAGGGGGTTTTAGCTCCCCCAACCTGATTTTTTGCCGATAACCCGCTTATTTATGCTTGTATGAAAAATTATGATAAGACCATATTTGAAGAGCATAAAACTATAAAATAGTTTTTTTTCATATTTTTGCATGGCACACTAATACTTAAATTATTGGCCGAAAACACGACCCATTTCGTTTCGAAAAAACGAAATGCTTTTAATAATAAATTAATTGAAATTGTGGCCAAGGTTGAAAAATGAAGAGAAAAATAGATTTTTTCAAAATTTGCCCAAGTTATAGTTTCTTCCAAGTAACGAAACCGAAATTTTGGTTTGAGGTTACCGAAGATCCGGGCAAGCTGAAATTTGGCAAAGATGTATATTGAAGTGTTCTAATAAACCCCCAAATTGTCTCATAAAAATCCCAAGCCGGCGTTCCCCCAAATGAGGATTTTAGTCTCCTAGGTGCGGTTTTCGCATACAGCATACAGCTCACGTATTTTTACTTTTACGAAAAATTGTATGCATTGTAGTACTACCTACTACAGCGCTACAAGTTATAGAAAATTTTATGTTCTTCAACTTTTCTTAATGGTAATTTTTCGTAAAAGTAAAAATACGTGAGCTATAGGTGAAACACCGCACTAAAGGCTGGTACAGACACGGCTAGTAATTTAGTCTAGTAGCAAGTGTTGCTAAGATACTAACAAATTATTTCGATTATTTTGACATATTTCGGTTAGTATCTTAGCAATACTTGCTACTGGACTAAATTACTAGCCGTGTCTGAACCAGCCTACCTGAAATATGTCAAAATAATCGAAATAATTTGTTAGTATCTTAGCAACACTTGCTACTAGACTAAATTACTAGTCGTGTCTGTACCAGCCTTTAGGGGGCTAAAATCCTTATTTGAGGGAACGCCGGCTTGGGATTTTTATGAGACATTTTGGGGGTTTATTAGAACACTTCAATATACATCTTTGCCAAATTTCAGCTTGCCCGGACCTTCTGTAAGCTCAAACCAAAATTTCGGTTTCGTTACTTGGAAGATACTATAACTTGGGCAAATTTTGAAAAAATTAATTTTTCTCTTCATTTTCCAACCTTGTCCTCAATTTCAATTAATTTATTATTAAAAGCATTTCCCGTGCCCGAAAACATTTCTCTCCCTGCAACGAATCAATATTGTACCATTTTTAGGGGTCTAGGACTTTTCGGCGCAGCCGGTTCGGCGTGCACCCGATTCGGCGCGAGACTAATTCGCCGCGAGCCCATTTCGACGCAACCTTATTCGGCGCGAACCCAATTCGGCGTGACCCGATTCGGCGCAAGACCAATTCGACGCAAGGACAATTCGGCGGGAAATGATTTTCCGATTCATTTTAAAATATAATTAAATTCTTGTAATGGAAAATTAATGCATTATTTCGCAGTTGTTAATCACAAATTAAACTTTAATTCACGTTTGTAAAACTACATACGATCATTAACATGAATATGTAATGTTTTTAATATACATATTATGTAGTTGATGTATAGCAATTAAATTACTAAATTTTATACTATGAAATTTTCTCCTTTGATTATTTATCGTAGAATCATTTCTAGGTGGTAGATTTAAAAAATTCAAATTCTAAATGCAGAGGTGGGCTAATACTTTTCGTATTAAGCTGTATTTATAGAACAAAAATGGTTTCATTTGTAAATCATGAGGTTCAATAATTTTTAGAAATATTGTAAAACATTTTTGTTGTATTATACTTTAAGATTTCTTTAAGGTGGCCGAAAAATTCGCTGTTTTTGTTCGGTGCAAATCTTAAAAACGAATAAATTTAATGATATTCTAAAAACACCATCGAAATGGCTTGAAATTACAATGTGGGTGGTTTTCATAAAAAAATTTCGGAAAATTTATTTTTCACTATTATTTATTTTTTACTCATTAGTAGTCATCGGATTTTAGGCACTAAAAAACTACAAAATATGCTCTAAAATTTTGCAAATAAGCTATTCAAATTTACTAGCACAAATTCAATAGTTGACAATGTAAATTTAATCAATTGTTATTGATTATTTTTGTCTTTCATGTAATTTAAAAATTAAATCTTTTCCCCCAGAGTCCTTTATTTCTTTAATAATTTGAGACGCGTCTAGAGAATTTAAAATATTCTCATCTTCGGTCGAAAAGAGGCTGTAGGATAAAAAACCCGAAAATTAGCCAATGAAAACATTAACACATAACATTATTATACTTACACACAGACAGTGAAACTTACGAATACTACTAACAGAAATTCTAAAAATTACAAAACTATAATTTTTGTAATATTTCTATAGTCTCTCTCGACTGAAAATGAGGATATTTTAAATTCTTGAAAAGCGTCTCGAATTACTAAAAAGGTTAGCGCTGAATCGTCTTAGCTCCGAATCAGGTTTGCGCCGAATCGGGTTTGCGCCTAAATGGGCTACGCCGAATCGACCTCGCGCCGAATCGTACTCACGCCGAACCGACCTCACGCCGAACCGACCTCACGCCGAAACGTCCTCGCGCCGAAACGGTATTACGCCGAACTGGCTACGCCGAACCGGCGGCGCCGAACTAGCTACGCCGAATCGGCGGCGCCGAACTAGCTACGCCGAATCGGCGGCGCCGAAAAGTCCCATTCCCCATTTTTAGGGTGGGTCGTGTTTTCGGTCAATAATTTAAGTATTAGTGTGCCATGGAAAAATATGAAAAAAAAGTATTTTATAGAGAATTTTATGCTCTTCAATTATGGACTGATCATAATTTTTCATACAAGCATAAATAAGCGAGTTATTGGCAAAAAATCGCGTTTGGGGAGCTAAAACCCCCGATTGTGGGGGACGCCAGCGTGGGATTTTATGGGACTTTTGGGGGGGTTCATTAGAACACTCCAATGTACATCTCTGCCAAAATTCAGCTTGCCCGGATTTTTTGCAAACTAAAAACCTTCCTTGCCTGCAGACAATTGATATTAAAATATTTCCTTGACCAAAGTTTTCATTTCCCGACTTGAAATTATAAATTCCATGACTTTCCTTGACCGAGCCTTGACCAAACTTGAGACATTTTGAATTCCCCGACTTTTCCAGGTATTCTATGAATGGGAACCCTAAGGATCTTAATAAAAGTTGAACGAAATATAAAAATGTATAAATAGCTTCCAAAAAACAAGGCACAATTTGATTATAAAATTTTTATCATTTCAAAACTTTTAACTTTTTGCCACTCTGAATAACTTAAAATTTATTAAAATGAAAAACTAACATTTTTTTAAACTAAGAACTGTGCTCTGAACCTTCAGAAGGCAATAGCAAACCGTAGAGATGTCATTTACCTAGGAAGACCTTCTCGCACAACATAAAATTACATTATTCTCTTCAAAAATGGAAAACTTTGATATATTTAAAAATAATTTTAGGTCAAGTATATCAAACCGATATATAATTACTACCATTAGGTTAAAATTGTATGACGGCATAAAGAAACAAGCCTGTCATGCTAATTGAAACTTGCAAGCTTCCATTCAACTTGAGGTCGAAAACTACTTAATATTTTCAAAAAGTAAAAACACCCTATTTTTTAGATTATTTTGGGGATATTTTTGCATTTTGTATACCTTCTCGTTTCAATAAAAAATTTGATATTTCTTTTAATTTTTCTGAAAATATATGATAAAATTGCAAACTGGACGCCCCTCTTAATAAAAATACCTAAATTACAACTGTCCAGTTCACCATTGATTAGTACATGAGAATTTGATTGCTTTGAATATTGATCATTGTAATTGTTTATGCCAAGATCAACAGGAAACCAGATATTTGTAAAAAAAATTCAACTATTTGAAAGGGGGTGGAATTTTTTTAACAGCAAAATAATTAAAGCTTCTTACAGACATATTATTTACATTTACACCAAACAACTTGTTAACCGGACTTGTACTACTGAGCAATTAATACGGAATTTAATTTCAGGAAATTAGTTAAGAATTTGATTTTAAACCTTGATCTTTTCAATTTGCATACAAGAAAAGCAAAATTATAATAATTGAAATTTTCAATGCAAAATTTCAAGAATAAATCAGCATTGAATTAACCAACTTCTTTTTGTCATAAAAACCTTTTAAAAAAGTAGCATTACAAATTACCTTAAGAGTATTGTAAATTATGACCGGACTACGGGCAGACCGGACCTTGGTGTCTTCCAGTTCCAACTGCACTGCATTTTTGAACTCCTTAAAGGAAGTGCGAAAGTTTTTAGTTTGTACTCCCACATATTTCAATGAACTAAAAGCATCGATGGAAAGATTAAGATTATTAAATAAGGTTCTTAGAATATCTTCGGGCGATTCTGAAACACTTGCACTTGAATGTAAAGTATTAGTGTGGATCGTTTCATGGAAGATGATCACACTAGGTCCTAAAGCAGTAGGTAAAGTTGCTGCTTCGGCTTTCAACAGAACTTGTTTCAAAGCAGGATGGAAGTGTTCCTTGTAGGCTGTCGATGCAGCACCCAGAAACGTGTACATGTCGCTGTGCAATCTTTCTGCTTTCGCACGATAAACGACGATATCCGATACCGCAAGAACTTTCAGCAAGAGACGATTCCTTTGATCGTTCTTTTGAGAGATACCCAACAAACCTTCGGTGTCTAAACAAATCACATTCAAGATTGGATCGAAAGCGGCCCATACCCCTAAAGTGCAAGAATTTTGTTCGGCTGAAGTACGAAAGACGTCGTTTCCATTGAAGAAAGTTTTATTTAAAGTGTAAGATTTTCCATCGCCGGTTTTTCCAAATATAGAAACAACTTTCACTTTCTTAACATTGGGTGGTATTTTTAGCTTGGTTATAAACTGTTCAGCACTGGACACACGGAGCTTTTCATCTTCATCCAACAACTTAAAACTAGGAAAATCGTAGTTGTCGATGGATTCGTCGGGATTGATATTCAGAGATTGTAAAGTCTCGTCCAAAGTCACCGTGTTAGTTTTGTTGTGGGTGATCAAACTGTCACCGGCTGCAATGTCAATCGAATTTGGTGCAATCGATTCCATAATGCAGGAATTTGTGGATCTAACAGCTTTATGATCCATCATAAAGTTCAACTCAAAGGGCCTTATTATTGCCGCAGTTTGCTGTAAACGAAAAACAAAAATTAAGTCATGTTGTGGCGAGACAAAAGAATCGTGCAAAAGCAAGGGTGATTCATGTTAATCGAAATCTCATCGCAATTATCGGATTTGCAAAATTAAGGAGTTCACAAAACCATATGCATGTAAACCTTGACGTTTAATTGGAACACAATTACAACGCATATTTTTAAATTTCTTCCTAGAAAGGTAATTTTGATTTTTCGTAAAATGTCGTCTTACCTAAACCACAAAATTCCAGCCATAAGAAGAAGTTATCAAAGTGATTTGCACATTTTTCCTAATTTAGTACACACATGACACTCGAAATTTGACAATATTATTAATCCAAACAAAAGATAGAGACGACGAATGTTTTGCTAAATTTGTGACCGATTCACAACGTGCTCATTAATTCAAGGTTAATACACTACGATGAGATTTAAATTTAAAATGTGGGGGTAAAATAATAAAAATAACAACGTAAAGAAATAACTTATTTTTGTCGCTTTAGCGTTAAATAATTTCATAAATATTTGTACATACGAACCATGGTATTACGAACTGCTAATCGCGTAAAACCCGAACGTAGATAAGAAAGATGAAGGTGGCACTTCGAAAATTTTCACCGCTATTTTCATTGCGCCTTACGGGGTGGTCAAAAATCACTAGATTTTTTGCGTAACAGTAGGTAACCAAATTTTACTGCTATTTCATAATTTAATAGTTGCGGTAAAATAGAGAGAATTGGCAGCTTCAAATTTGGAAATTAATGTTAAAAAGGGACAATGTGATGAAAATGTCAATTTTGTGGAATTTAGAACCTGTTTCTGAAAGAATAAACAATTGAAAACGATTGACAAATTTGTTTGTGACACATTCGGTGTGAAGCATTGTATAAGATAAATAATAATGAAGCTTTTCTTGATAAACTTATCGGCAGTAATTATCAAAGTGATTAGCACATTTTTCCTAATTTCATAATTTCCTTAGAAATTGTTTATTATTGATAATGTGAAAAGAAAAAAGCTTCGGTTAATTGGAAACGAGAAAGAGTTTACAAAAATTCACGTTGCCTGATGCGCTTTCAACGCGCCATTTGGGAAAACTATTTAAGATATTTAGACAATTTTATAGAATGCAAAATTTCCTACTGAAAAGTTGCGGGTGGTACCTATACCGGGTGACCGGCCGAAAACTGAACATAGGGAAATAACATGGGAAATTGATTTTTTCTAAATTCCTGCTTCCCATTATAACTGATAAGAATAAAAAAAATACCAAATTAAAGAGATTTTTTTACCGCGCCTAAAGATACCAAACACTTAATATTTTGGTTTTTAATTATTGTTAAAAAGTCGATAGTAAAATTAAGAAATAGCGCTCTTAAAAAAATATTAGCAGGCTGGGTCTTTGCATTACGTCTAATGTGCCGCATTGCTATTGTATGAAAGCCAAATATTACAAACAAAAGTTACTTTGACAGATTAAAATTAATTTTGTTAACAATGAAGTGGTCTGTTGAAGAAAAAGTTTTCATGGTAAAATATTATTACAGCGGTAATAGTTTACGCCAAATACGTGACTTATTTTCTGTTAAATTTAATAATAGCCAAATTCCATCAATATCGGCCATACAGAATATAATTAAGAAATTTGAAGACACTGGTACCTAATACTTCGACAAATTTAAATAAAGGTATTAACCAAAATTATTAATTGAAGTTGTCTTATCATTATTTTTTAAATAGGATATCAGAGAAACAACCATGAATTGGAAGAAACTATATTAGGTTTAATTTCTGCGAATCCAAATGCAAGCATTAGATCCATTGCAGCTGAGTGTAATGTTGGTAGAGAAAATGTTCGAACAATTTTAAAAAAGCACAAGTACCATCCTTTTAAATATCAATGTCATCAAGAAATATTTTTGTTTGACGAAGAATCCAGGCTTGTATTTTGTGAGAAAATGCAAGAACGTGCTAACAGAAACCGAAACTTTCTGAAACAAATATGTTTTACAGACGAATGTACATTTACATTAAACAATGAGCCAAATGTACAAAACCATCGCTATTGGGCTATACAAAATCCGAGACTAAATTTAATGACCGGCTCACAATATCCTCAAAAAATTAATATTTGGGCTGGCATTTATAATAACCGTGTTCTTGGTCCATTTGAAATACTTGGAAATTTAAATTCAGATATGTATTTAGATCTTCTTATAAATAATATTGGTCCTGCGTTAGACGAAATAGCTTCTGAACACCATGAGGTCTGGTTTCAGCAAGACGGTTGTCCAGCACATTTTGGGGTAAACGTTAGAGATTATTTAAACCAAGCATATCCAAATCGATGGATTGGTCGTGGTGGTGCTATAAACTGGCCAGCCCGATCTCCTGATCTGGCACCGTGTGACTTCTTTTTGTGGGGTCATATTAAAAGCAAAATTTATAAAACTCGTCACCCAAATATTGATTCTTTGAGGAACGCGATCTTTGCAGAATGCAATCAAATTACTGCTAGACAGCTAGCAAATGTAAGAGAATCATTTTATAATAGATTGGGTTACTGTTTAGTGCAGAATGGAGGGTTATTCGAATACTTGTTATAATATTATTATTATTTGGTTACTTTCGTTCAGTATTTAATAATCCAATTGATATTTTTCTTATTCTTGGGTTTTGTTGACTAAATAAAACTACTTTTAACTTTCAATATTGGTCAACTTGTTATAATAAAATAATATTCAAATTGCGTTCTTATTATTTTAAAAATAAAAACAAATTTAAAAAGTTTAAAAACAATAGCAATGCGGCACATTAGACGTAATGCAACGACCCAGCCCGCTAATATTTTTTTAAGAAGCGCTATTTCTTAATTTTACTATCGACTTTTTAACAATAATTAAAAAACAAAATATTAAGTGTTTGGTATCTTTAGGCGCGGAAAAAAAATCTCTTTAATTTGGTATTTTTTTTATTCATATCAGTTATAATGGGAAGCAGGAATTTAGAAAAAATCAATTTCCCATGTTATTTCCCTATGTTCAGTTTTCGGCCGGTCACCCGGTTATAATATCTATCTTTTACAGGTGATCTGTAAAAGACGTCTGAAAACATGATTAAAGATTTTAAATTAGAATTTTCAGACGTGTTAAGAAAAACGTTTTTCCTGTTATTTTTATCATAGCTTATAAACTAATTATCGGAGGATATTCTTTTTTATCAGCGAATTGTTCTGTAATAAACATACATAAATACGGATAATTCGCTTTAAAAAGTATAAAACAAGTTGCGGTGACAGATCACAGTAAAGCCCTTTTGACTGCCGCGCAATAATATCGCTGTAACTCCTTTATTTTTTGACCGATTTCAATCAAACACATACCATTTAATAGCTAATTTAGTTGTAATAAATTCAATTCTATAACTTTTTTACATCAAGTGCTTAGTTTTTGAGCAAAATTTTAAATTATGAAAAAGGAACGGAAGTTCCTAAAATCTGTATAATGCCTAGATCACACGGAACGAGTACAGTGACGAAACAGTGCTCTCCTCTCGGCCGAGAGCTCAGTTGGTCTAATCGTATTACCGAGCGCTCGGCCGAGCGTTCGGCCTAGTAGAATGGCGAAAGAGTCACTCGGACCCCTTTCTACTTACTAGACCGAGTGCTAACCCCCACTCTACTGACACTGACTCGCTAGCCCGCTCGGCATGTTTGAACACACACTCGGTGCGTATTCGCCACTCGTTTCAACATGCGCGCGCACCGCATACACTTAATGTACGAGTTTAAAATAGCTGGAAAAAATTAAAACTATACTTTTGTCGGCGATATAAAATCTTTTATTTGTAACATCACAACTGTTCGCAAAGGTGAAGTACTTTTTATCGCCCATAATTATCACTGGATTGCCTGATAAAAAATGTTGCCGCAGAAGACGGCTTCTTCTGGCAGTGGCGTAGCTAGCATGGGTGACACCCGGGGCGGATTTAATGGGTGTCAGCCCCACCCAGGGAAAAAACTACGGGTCACTAGTTTTTGTTTTTAAAAACCAAGAAACGAGGTAATTTTAGTCAGGAAATTTAAATAATTTGTTATTCAGTGCTATTCACATCACATTGGTAATTTACCAAGTTCTTAGCCAATTGGCTAAGTTGTCAATTCCGGTTTCAATATTTTGTTACCAACATTTTGTTCATATTTAAAGAAATGTTACTAGCATCTGCGTATAATCTTAATTTGACAGCTGTTAGAATTATTCTTTGGTTAGAATAGTAACCAAACTTTCATCTTGCAGCGTCATTACAGAAGTGTTTTTCTTAGGAAAATTTAATTCAAAATTAACCCTAGTATAATTGAGCGGGTGACGGTAAATTGCACCCCCGACTGCAGGTAGCCGAAAAAAAAAGTAGTAAATTGCACCCCGGGTAAACTGCACGAAATTTTGCAAACTGGTAAATTGCACTCCGAACATTTTCCAGGTAAAAATAAAATAAAAATTTTTATTTTTATAATCATGAAATAGTGGGGACCCGAAATTGTAACGAGTTCGAGGGAGCGGTTAATCCACCTCTTTGCGGCAGATCCACATCTCTTTGTGGCAGATTTAACTTTACGCGGAGTATTGTTTTTTTAATTAGTTTTCTAAAAAAATATCAAAAACTAACACTAACCTAACGACAGATCCACCTCTTCGCGGAAGATCCACCTCTTTGCGGAAGATTTAACTTTACGTGAAGATTAAATTGTTTTTAATTAGTTTTCTAAAGAAATATCACAAACTAACACTAACCTAACGGCAGATCCACCTCTTCGTGGAAGATCCACCTCTTTGCGGAAGATTTAACTTTACCTGAAGATTAATTTGTTTTTAATTGGTTTTCTAAAGAAATATCAAAAACTAACACTAACCTAACGGCAGATCCACCTCTTCGTGGAAGATCCACCTCTTTGCGGAAGATTTAACTTTACGTGAAGATTAAATTGTTTTTAATTGGTTTTCTCAAGAAATATCAAAAACTAACACTAACCTAACGGCAGATCCACCTCTTCGCGGAAGATCCACCTCTTTGCGGAAGATTTAACTTTACATGAAGATTTATTTGTTTTTAATTGGTTTTCTAAAGAAATATCAAAAACTAACACTAACCTAACGGCAGATCCACCTCTTCGTGGAAGATCCACCTCTTTGCGGAAGATTTAACTTTACGTGAAGATTAAATTGTTTTTAATTGGTTCTCTAAAGAAATATCAAAAACTAACACTAACCTAACGGCAGATCCACCTCTTTGCGGAAGATTTAACTTTACGTGAAGATTTAACTTTACGTGAAGATTTATTTGTTTTTAATTAGTTTTCTAAAGAAATATCAAAAACTAACACTAACCTAACGGCAGATCCACCTCTTCGCGGCAGATCCACCTCTTTGCGGCAGATCCACCTCTCTTTGTGGCAGATTTAACTTTACACGGAGTTTTGTTTTTTAATAAAAAAATTTAATAATTTTTGTTTGGAGTGCAGTTTACCATTTTTATTTTTACCTGAAAAATGTTCGGAGTGCAGTTTACCAGTTTTCAAAATTTCGTGCAGTTTACCCGGGGTGCAGTTTACCATTAACAGGTGGTTTTGGGGTGCAGTTTACCTTACCCCAATTGAGCTTGCATTTACCAAAAAAAAACCTCAACAGGATTTCCCATGTACGTTATAAAACATCGTTTCAAAAACATTACATCAATTCTACTGAGTAAGTACATTTATTTAGTAAGTTTCTTATAATAATTTGTTATCTTCCATTTTTCGTAAAATTTTAGACCCAACATTTGAAGAAATTCAAGAAAAAAATTTATTTATTATCAATTTATTACAAAAAATTGCTGATGCTATGAATATGGTAAAAGAGGAGCTAAATAAATTGAATTATGTAATAAAAACTAATCAAAATTGAGAATAATTATTATAATGTAGCAAACTAAAATACAAATTTTATTTAATGTAGTGATTGATACAATAAACGATTAATCAAAAATGATTTTGGATAACTGCACTTCTAATAGTGCGACCGTTAGCATCATCTGCAACGCCTATTTGCTCATTGTCGTTGTTCTCTTCCTCTACAATTAAAAATAGCATGAAAATAAATTACTCTATATCCCACACTCGATGGTGAAATATCAGGAGTGAAGATGAAGTCAAGGATTAAAAAATATGCTGAAAATGAATAATGTACCCCAAATGCTCCACGATAATGTCAGTAACCTCTGCGATACATCGACTCACCGAACTTTGCGACATGCTGCATAAAAAATCCTGCCCCACACCTTTTTGATATGAACCTTGTGCCATAAACTGTAAACCTGCAAATACCTAAAATGTTCAAACCTATATAAATAATTCACCTTTTTCTAAATATAAAATTTTATACTCTGATGCTTTTCGGAATGTGAGAATACTGTTGACTATCTTTCATATGGGGCCCTGTTTGCAACAGCAACCAATGATATAAAAAAATTATAACTTGAAGTTATTACATTTTATTTAATTTTAATTCAATTAAAATTTTTTATTGTAATTTAAATTTTTTTAGTTTAATTAAAAATTAAATTTTAATTTAATCAAAAATTAAATTTTAATTTAATTAAAAATTAAATTTTAATTTAATTAAATTAAAAATTTAAAATTAGTGCGATAATTTACAATTTTACGGATTAAAACTTGATTTTATATCTAATGTCAATCCCAGCAAGTGATGTATAGGTGTTGCCTGCTACCAATTGGCAAATGCCAATTTCTTACTTATACAATGCTGTTTTTAATCGCAAAATTTCTCAAGATTGGCTATTTTCGAGGTTAATTGACATAACTTAAGAATTTCACTAAAAGTTGGTAGTGAAAATGTAATTTAGCCAATAATTGACAATAACTAAGGTGCATCTTGAATAACCCGTAGCTGTCAAATGTCATTTATACGTCAAATTGCCAACAATTTGCCAACAATTGGTTATAACTAAGGTGATGGGAATAGCACTGATTGACCCCCCCCCCTTAGCTACGCCACTGATTCTGGGTCTTTCCGCTAATTGTTCATCGGCGTATCTTGCTTTAACGTTTCTCTTATAATGATTATTCAAACGAAACTGATTACATTTGATAATAACATACAGTACTATATCTTGTATGCATTAAATTCCATTGTGTCATTATAACGGGTTGGTATTTTGTAAAACCCTTGGAAGTACGTATACCTGTATTCGGTGACGACAAATTGCGTCCCACGGTTAAGGGTACGCGTAAATTGCGTCCCATCGGCAATATGGTCAGAACGGTTAATTGTAATCTCCTTATTCTTTCAGCTGCATTGTAATCCCCTTATTCTTTAAGCTGTATGGAAGTTTAAAATATTTTGGTCATTTTACAATACAGGGTACTACAACTATTATTACAAAATTCTTTTTCTATAAATATATTTGTTTATTGATTTTTTGAAGTTCTTCTATTGTTGAAAAATTTATGTATTAGCTTTTTAAAATTACAATACAATCACCGGGTCGAGTAACCTAATGTTGACCACCCCAAATAAATTGAAAATTTCCTATTGCAAAGAGAAAGGTTTTTATAGTATACTGTTAAAATATTATGTGCGAAAGTATTAGCAAAATTTTGAATAAATCGAATTTGAACTTAACTAATTTTACACGATTCAGTGACGCGTGGGTGGAATCTCACCCATTTTGTTGACGGTACGTGCAGAAAGAACTAGTCTTAAACTTAGCGTTTTACGGAGCGGCAGATGCAACATGTCTCTCGTACATGTGTAACATCGATTTATTTTTTGTTTTATTCGATATTTTGGGGGTGAAACGTAAAAGTTTACTGCCCCATACCGCGACTATACTTTTTAATGCTATTTCTAGGTTCTCTAAGCTCCCGGTTTCCTTCATCCCGGTTTTCTTGATGGAAGGCGCTTCTCGTATGTTTAGCTCAGTAAACCAGAGTCAAAACCGCTCTGGAGGGGTGCAACGCGGAGCGCAGCGGAGCGGCGCCCCGGAAGAGTAGGTTTTGACGATGGATAACCCTCCTAATCGAATGCACAGCCCAAAAATCGAAAATAAAAAAAATTAAATTTTTTCACTTTTTCGGCAATACACAGGTAATTTTCGATTTTTTGGCTAATATTTATTACTAATATTTACTAATCACACCCCCAGCTTTCCGAATCTCTTAATTTAGTTTGTTATTGTAATATACCACATATTGCAACATAAATTACAATTTCTTATAAGTATAATAAATTATTATTATAATTAAGTGTTTTATTTAATTTCATATCTTCTTTCTAAGTATGTTATAGGCATTACCTGTAATCTGACTTGGGTTCGGGACGCAATTTACCCGTACCTTTTTTTGACCACTTCAAAAACCTTCGAAAATAGTGACCGCGGGACGCAATTTACATGCGCCCCCTGTATTAGTTTATGACCGTTTCATCAAAAAGGAAAGATTTAAAAAGGTTTAATTTTATTTTCTCTATTGTCTAACCAGCCTGCTATTTGATCGAAAGTGAACTGACTCGCCACAAAAGTCGAAAAAGAGAAAAATACGTATAAACACCCTCTCGCCCATATCACTCTCTCGGCCTAGTGACATTTTACTATCTCGCCACTGTACTCGATCCGTGTGATCTAGGCATATATTTCAAAAATAAATTTTATTCTAAACAACTTTACTTCTAAAAATTATTTTTATAAAGTGCATAGCTTCTTCGGAAAACGATAAAACATCACATCATAATATTTTATAATGATAATGAAAATTGCAATACAAAAATTCAATGTTTAAGGCTTCTATACAAAGTATAGCAAGAAGCCTTATGATCTGGCTCCATGTCTGTCCATCCATCTGTCCGCATAATTCAAAATCATACAGAGCGTTTCAAATCGTGTTGGAAATACTCTGTGTGTATAGAGGTCTAAGAACTGGGTAGCCAGTGCGCTACTTTTAGGCTTCTATATAAAGTATAACAAGAAGCCTTATTTAGGCTTCTATTGGCGATTTACATTACCGTTGGTGGCGCCACCAGCGACAACAACATGGCTGTGTTTAGACGTATATTTCGAAATTCAAAGTCATAGTCTTGTGAAAATTTACAAATATTTCAGAATAGTCTTAAATTTATTATAATATATTTTGTTGATTAGTTGATTTTGTTATGTTTTGAGCCTGAAGAACGAATTTTTATTTTCATTTAATACGTCATTTACTAATTTGAAATTCTCCCGCATGGTGGCGTTTGCTTAATGTAAATTGCGAATACAAGGTATAGAAAGAAGCCTTATGGTCTGGCTTCGTGTCCGTCCGCATGTTTCAGAGCCAATCATAACGTTGATCAACTGATACGTTGTTATATTGTAAATACTTCGTCTATATAGTATTGCGTTAATCTGTTAATCCGTTGTTTCGATTCGCTAATGCAATTTATAAATACGCAAATGTTCGAAAGAAATTTACTAAGTTAAAGATATTTTCAAAGAGGTCTCCCTATATAAACTACTTGTTAGACTTCTATACAAAGTATAGCAAGAACCCTTATGATCTGAAAAAATTAGTATAAATATCTAATTAACGATTACATCGAATAACCAAAATTGTGTTACGATGATTGACACCGTAGAACAAGAAAGTATAAAATAAATATTAGGCGTCTAAAATGATAGTTTTATTATACGATTTATAACGGCGAAACATGAAGGAAGTACTGAATGTTATTATTGGAAAGGTAAGAAAATTATTAGTCATTTGGGATAATATTATGATAAATTTTATTTTCCGATTGAAGAATGCGTAAAATCCCGGAATATACAAAAAATTTAAAAATTGGTACAGAACAGCATCGAAAGAATTTCGACATCAATATTCCATTTTTTCATATTGCTTATCAATTAGATAAATAAATTATTATTAGTAACACAAGTTGAGTTGTAAAAATTTACAACTCTCGCTTCACAAGCCGGCCTGGTATAGAAATTCATCTTTTATCAGGGGAAGTACACGCGTCCACGTGGAGTCGCAAAGAGATTTTCGTAATAGAAATATTATCCAATAATAAGTGCTTATTATAAATATTAACCAATTAGAAGTACACTACTCCACGTGGAGCATTTTAGCAGCCTGGCTTCTGAAACTCGATACTTGTTATCAGCTGCTTCAAGCAGCCCAAGTGAGTGCGGTTCCATATAAGCCAATGCATTACAAATTTTGCTTAACAGACGGGCTGCAAGAGAAGCTGGCTTCTAGAAGCCTCAATGAAATGCGGGCTTTAGGCGTAAAAATTTTAGGCGTAAGTACGTGATACCGTACCGGCTTCCAGCTGTAACCATCTGATTTTACTGCGGCTTCCAAAATTTTGAAATTGATTTCGTTGATCATGAAGCATTAATTTTACTTTTTAAAAGTCTTTTAAATGTTGCGGCCCACTTCTTCGTCGCTGTTTTGCCCACGTGTTCATAACAAGGGAGATGCGGATCGCACTTTTACACACTTAGCCCATGTCCCGGGTGATTTTTGGTTCCAATAATTGCCGGAGTGATGAAACTTTCAGAGATGGTGTTTTCCGATGTGAAAACAGGTAATTCAGGTTTTGCATACAAAATTTTGATCGGGAACGGTCGCCATATTGAAAAAACGTTGAAAAAATCGCTTATTTTGGAGTTATCCGGAAATAGCTCTAAAACTTTTCATTTTTCGAACTTGGACGTTAAATACGAAAATGTCGGTGCTGAAATTCTGCACCATTTCGTTTTTTATTCATCTTTCTACGACTAATAGAACCGAAGATATAATTTTTTGAAAAATGGTCAATTTTTTCACTTTTCGAACAACTGCGATCTCTTTGCTCTTTACGCGCAAATTACTGTATGATCGCGGCTCGTAGGCAAAAAATGCTTTCAATAACATCGATGGACAATTAATGTATCTACAAAATGCTTTTTTATACAACCTCGTACGACCAAAACTTGCTGAGATACGGCCGATTGGAACAAATTTTGACGCAAAATTTTATGAAAAATTTTCATTTCCGAATCGAATCGAAAGGTATTTAAATTTGCTACATTTTGCGCCCTGTCACGTTTCTTTGCTTAGCCGTATATTTCCGAAATGTACCTACATTAGCTAAATACGATGGTTTATCCGTATGTATATATTCAATTATTTACATTCGGGTGATTATTTAAATGGCAAATTGAATATTTGCATAATACTAAATGTACAAAAGTAAAAAAAAATTGTAGTACCGTCTACGTCTGAATATTGTCGATTTATAGCCTTTACAAATTCGTTAATTTCTTTAATACATTTAACAAAAACGGAGTCATCTGTAAAATAAAGTGTAATAATGTCGTTGGAAAAATTATGTTCTATACTTTTTTACTACTTTAAACAACTGTCTAAACGATCCCGAAGTTTAAAACGAGCCAGATGTAATCGGATTTTACATATTGTCATTGAATAAATGCCACTTTTTGGCCAAATTGTTAAAAAACCGGATATTTTTTCGTTTTTTTCGATATAGCTCTGTTTCTATGAGGTTTACGTCAAAAATGCTCTGAAGCAAAGTTGAAGCTTACAAAATTTCCGATAAAATGGTCACTGTGTCATTTAATTTCCGTACTTAACTGATGAGCTACAGCCGTGCAACAGAAGTATATTTTCCGATGATTTTTACTGCACAATTTTAACACGTACGAAAATGTTAAGAAAAGAACATAACAATTTTTTTTTTGGAAATGTAAAGTATGGAACTCAATCTATATAATATTGAGATACATTTGCCACAATTTCAGATTTTTCGAGGTGATATTACTCGAGAAATGGTAGAATGTTCCCTCTGCGGCGTGGCACCGCTGGGCACCGCGTACTGTGAGGGTCGCCCAGGTAGCTTCAAAAATTGACCATTTTTCAAAAAATTCTATCTTCGGTTCTATTAGTCGTAGAAAGATGAATAAAAAACGAAATTGTGCAGAATTTCAGCACCAACATTTTCGTACTTAACGTCCAAGTTCGAAAAATGAAAAGTTTTAGAGCTATTTCCGGATAACTCCAAAATAAACGATTTTTTCAACGTTTTTTCAATATGGCGACCGTTCCCGATCAAAATTTTGTATGCAAAACATGAATTACCTGTTTTCACATCGGAAAACACCATCTCTGGAAGTTTCATCACTCCGGCAATTATTGGAACCAACAGTGGCAAAAAATCACCCGGGACATGGGCTAACTCGTATAATTTAAAATTCTACATCTACACTTCTAATTTTGTTTTTGGTAGAATGACCGTTTATTTTTAAATACCATTTATTTTTTATGCAACTTTCAAAATTAATTCCAAATACTATGACCAGCGACATCTATCATAACATTCTTTTTTTATAAATAAAATTTAGCGGGGTTTCAAGAATACATATCCCACTTTATTATCAACCTTTCAGAACAACAAAAGTATAATATTTCTTTATAAAGTTTTTATTGAAAGTAACCTTTTAAAATTTTTAATCTAAAAAAGGGACCCCTTGGACAAATTTGAAGAATTTATGGATTAATCTTCCAACTTTGGGAAGACAGTCTATAAGCACAATTAACAGAATTTTAGATGGAAGCACTTGGTGCACACAAGACCCTCGTGGTTCTTCAAGACTACTATATCAACACATGTTTTAAAGAATACGAATCAATATTATATAGAACTTTACAATCTTCAAAGTGAAAGAATTCAAATCTACTTTTTAAGGACAAATCTTCAAGCGTACTTCCGCAGCTATCTGATAGATTTCTTCTTTATACAAGAAACGAATATTTTAAAGTTAATGGAGATACAAGACAATAGCATGAGTGAGAAAAGTGGTACTTTTAAGATGGAACGCAATACTAACATGAAAATGATCCAGACTTTATTTCTACTTATTCGTCTGTAAGAACTGGCAGGCCCGTAGGCAGGGGGGGGGGGGCACCTGGGGGCACGTGCCCCCCCCCCCGAAATGTTCAAAAGAAATAAAAATTTTTTTTGGAAATTAAAAAATTTAAATTTCGAAAATGAAATAGCTGTATTTTAAAGTGGGAAAAAGTTTTTTCCAAGTTTATTTGCCGTAATTCATTGTTATTTACCTTGTTGGCTTATAGGTTACCCTGCTTATCCCTTTTTTTACCTGAAAGCCATGGAATTAATTTAATATAAAAACCATGTAACGGTAAACATAATAGCTGTTAAGAATAATTAAAGTATAAACTCTATTCAGGCCTGACCAGTGCAGGATTTACGTAAAAAGTTTTTTTCCAAATTTATTTGCCGTAATTCATTGTTATTTACCTTGTTGGCTTATAGGTTACCCTGCTTATCCCTTTTTTTACCTGAAAGCCATGGAATTAATTTAATATAAAAACCATGTAATGGTAAACATAATAGCTGTTAAGAATAAAATATAAACTCTATTCATGCCTGACCAGTGCAGGATTGACGTATAAGCTACACAAACTATAGCTTAGGGCCGGCCCCCACTTTCTTGGGGGCCCCCAAAAAAATTTTTCCGAGTGAGCAATTGTAATATCAAAGATATAAGAGCTGTAAAGATAAGAAATGCAACGCAAAAAAAATATTCATCATTTTTCTCCCCGAAAAGGGTATCGCCATCTAGCGTCCTAGTACCAAAAGTAAACAATAAGTGTCCTGATTGGTTAGGAAAACAGACAAAGTTGACTTGTAACCAATCAAAACATTAATTTTTAACCTTCTGTACTACGACGCTAGATGGCGATAACCTTTTCGGGGAGAAAAATGATGCACATTTTTTTGTATGGCATTTCTTATCTTTACAGCTCTTATATCTTTGGTCTTTGGTACAGGTAGATTTAAGTGGAGAGGCGGTATACCCAGCAATTCTTGAAGCAGAATTCGGTTTCTGGAAACAAAAATGGTTAGATGTGAACGATTTTCCAAAGAATCCATTAGATGCATTGACAAAATGTTCTGAACAATTTTTTCCCAATGTCAGAATCTTATTAAAAATATTTGCAATATTACCAGTCACTACAGCAACTGCCGAGAGAAGTTTTTCTAGTTTAAAGCGAATAAAAACTTACTTAAGAAATTCTACTGGTGAAGAAAGGCTAAACGGTCTAGCACTCATGAATATTCATAGGGATATAAATATTGATACTGATATTATAATAGATAATTTTGCGATGAAAAAAGAAAGGCGCTTAGAGTTTAAATTATAAAGTAGAGAGTGAATAAAGTCTTCATGTAATGTTTGTTTTAGATAAAAATAAATTTAATTTTTTTAAAATAAATTAAGATAAATAAAATATTGAAAAAATTTGTTTGTAATAATATAAATTCCCGGAAGGGGAACCCCCGAAAATTTTACTTTTAAAATTTTTTTTTAAAAGTAGTTTAATATATAAATAAATAAAACTTAAAAAAAATTGCAATAAAAGGGGGAACCTCCAAAAATTTACTTTTTACAAAAGACTTTTTACAAGTGCCCCCCCCGAAATGAAATCCTGGCTACGGGCCTGAGAACTGGCAATTGGAAGCTTTACCGTTTTGTAACAAAGGAACTGGTAAAATATTTTTTTGCCCTAGATTGAAATAATTATTCATCTATGCTACCACTTCATCTGGCCAAAATGAAAACAATGAAAGAGACTTCTTTTCGCTGAACTCGAAAGCGATGAAATCTTAGAGAAAGGTTTGAAAGTGCCAGGTGGATACACAACAGCCAAAAGCACTTCCCAGATACTTTCTACATCCTCAGTATTTGCCAAGATTTCGGAAGGCAAAACATTCTCAAGGAATCATGCAACCTCTCAGACCAAGGAATTCTTATAAAACTTTTCAGACACTAAAAAAGCGCAAATTATATTTTACGATATAATTTATTTGCAAAAATTTATGCTTTTTTAGTGCCTGAAAAG
Source organism: Podabrus alpinus (assembly GCA_932274525.1). Lineage (NCBI taxonomy): Eukaryota > Metazoa > Arthropoda > Insecta > Coleoptera > Cantharidae > Podabrus > Podabrus alpinus. Next base: position 73,948,083 of record OW026457.1, read on the forward strand.
TGTTTTGTGCAATTTTTTTAAGGTTAAACTAAAAATATGAAAAAAGTTTATTAATTTTTGATTAATAACCTTAGACTATAAAATTAGTTCAGGTCCACTATCAGTTGGCCCACTTACGAATTTCTTGATTATTAACACTCACCCAAATGAAGTGTAAACATTATGTACCTAAATATAAGTAATTTTTTATTTTTTACCAAACATTTTAAAGACTTTTTTAATAACTTAGAACTTTCAAAATAATTAATTACAGCGAAATTTAAATATAAAACGAATTTTAAAAGTTTACCAATGCGTTATTATAAATCACCTTCATTTTCAATAACGGCCTCAATTCTTCTAGGCATAGTTTTTACTACAGGTTCGACATTCTTTTGCGGTAAAATTATCCAATATTTCTTGTAATTTCTGCTTTAGTTGCGGAATTATTCTGGCCGGAGTTATACTCCATCGTTTTTTTATTTCATGTCAAAAAGATCAGAGCAGTCAAAATAGGCTAAAAAAATTATAAAGTAGCAACTTGTTTTACATTAATGTTAATAATTTCGAAATAAATTTAAATTTTAGTAGGTGGGACTCGTAGTTGAGAAAGAAGGTATGAAATGCTGAAATCTGTTATACGAGAAGGTTAATTTGATTTATATGTTTTTATTCCATTATTTCATTGATCTCTGATTCTGAATACGGCCCTGACTGTTGATGTTCGTTGTGATATTATTTTGTTGAATAACCTCTTCCTCGACGAATTAATTTTAAAATACTGATTTCATAATTTTTTTGTTACATAACAAACTGCTCGTCACAATTTCAACTGTCGTCATATTCTTGATTATTAAGGTCGTGTATAAAGCAGAAGAAGAAAACGTTGAATTGTTCCACTTGACCACTTTGATTGTGGTTATTCCCTTATCTCTTAAAAGCCTGGAAACTTTAAAAAGAGGCGGGTCTAAAATAAAATCATAGATTTTAATTGGGTAGTTCAGTCAAACTTAAAGTTTAAAAGCATTTAAAATCAAAAGAAGAGCAGAATCGACACATCAAGGTCCTAATAATTTATAAATATTGATAGTTTTCATGATACATAATTTTATTAAAAGCTAATAGTAACAAACAATAATTCAAATAAACCAAAAGTAATAGTTAGTTTGCGAATTTTAATATTCTTTATAATACACGTAATTTATTTTCAATAATAATAATTATATTACAATTTTCGAAAATTTGCTATAAAATTTCAAAATTGCTTCCGTTATTGCCTGCAATAATCCAGTCTAATTTGGAACTCTTCACGGACTTCATAAAATGTTTCTTGATAATCAGCCACATTCTTGGATTTTCCGATAAAATATTATTAACGTTATCTCACAAACGGATCGACCGAAAGTGCGTGATGAGGATTTTTTTCACTTTCTTCTTAATATACAGCTACCGTGAATGAAAAATTGAACGATTTTGAAATTTAATAAGTCACAGTTATTTTTATTTTCTTTCAATAATTTTATTTAATATGTTGTCCTTGATTCCTGTACACTTGAAGACAACGTTTTGGCCACGATTTTAGCGATCGTTGTATCATTTCCAGAGGAATGTTTTCTATCTCACGTTTTATTAGTTTTTTTAGCTGTTTAAGGGTTGTAACTTTTGACTTATTTAACTGAGATTTTAAATAGCCCCACAAAAAATAATCACAGGGTGAAAGGTCCGGTGATGATGGCGTCCATATATCCGGATGAATAAAAGATACGCCGTTCTGTTCAAGAAAATTTAAAGTCTTCTTAGAAGCGTGAGCTGGTGCCGAGTCTTGGTGAAATATCCAATCACCAGCAGGATATAATCTTTTTGCGTCAGTCAAAAGTGGCTTCAAACAATTCTTAATGTAATATTCCGAGTTAATTTTAGCACCAGGCTCAACAAATATTGGCGTTGTGGTTCCATAATTCGATATTCCCATGAACACCATAACTCCCTTCGGATGGGACTGTTTTGTGAATACGTCCAATTCTTTTGCCGATTGCTCACGTCTCAAGTACTGAACTTTTCGTTGGCCATCAGCATTTGTTAGATGGAACCATGCTTCATCGACAGTGATGTATTTTTGCCATTTATCACAATTTAGTAAGTGATACAATCCTAGTGAGCGCTGGTGCCGTTTAATAATTGTTTCTTCAGAAATATGATGTCTCCTTGGTTTCTTCATTAATTTCAGGTTTAATTTTTTATTTAGATTATACCGAATGATATATTCAGATGTTTTGAAATGATTAGTCATATGTTGTAGTGTCGGAGGATTCGTTTTTAATGCCATTTTCTTTAAATTCGATAATTGTCGATTTGTCAGAGTTGGCTTCTTTCCGCTGCCTTTCTTTCGAATTTTGGATTTAAGTTCTGGGATTCCATTTTTTTTGTAGTTAGAGAGTGTACCTTTCGAAACACAAAAATTTTGGTCTTTACACCTTTTTTGTATCATAGCAAAACGACATTGTTGTTTTAAAAGCTTAAAAATTATGATATGTTGCTCTTTAGTTAACACCATGTTTGTAACTGACATTAGAGAAAAACAAAATTGACATCGATAAGTTCATATCGCGTGCTCTATGGAATACTTTGAATTTTGTTTAAAAAAATAACTCTTATTGGTGAAAATTGAATTTAAATTCGTTCAGTTTTTCAATCACGGTACCGGTAATTTAGCACAATGTGGGTGCTATTTGGCATTTCGAATAGTGGTATCGATAAGAAGTAAAACTAAACAACTTTGTACTACAATTTTAATAGCAATTAATTATAATAAGAATAATGAATATTTAAGTTTTTCAATACTTAATTATTATTAATTGAAAAATTTCTCTTTCGCTTAAAATTTTATAAACTCCTCCTTAGCGGGTGGTTTTGACAATTACAAGTGTAAATTGCGGCATCAAACTGTCAATTGACAAAATTAGAAAACAAATTTTTACTTATGGCCTCGGGATGCTTTCGTAGGATTGCTAACCAATTTTAGTTAAAAATAATTGAGACGAGTTTAAGCGGTAGGGCCGATATTCTGTAACGCGCCCCTCACTGGGATGCTTTAGAAATATTGTTTACAATGTAAATAATCAATTTACAAGTGATAATTTTACGTAGAAACCGAACGTTATCTACTTTTAAAAGCTATTTTAGTAAAGGGCGAGTTACAGAATATCAGCTCTAGTATACGTTGACTGCTAATGCTCAATACCTGGTTCGATTCCGGACGAAGTATTATTCTGACCGTCTCCTTCGGAAGTTATTGACAAAATCTGCTTAGTAAACCTTTTGAAAATAAAATTTCCGTAGTTTGGAACCTATGTTAAATAGTAGGTCCCTTTTGTCCGTGATGACAAAACTCTAGATTATATGGTAGTATTGTTTTCGGGATATTGAATATGTAGATTTATTAAATAAAATGTTTAAACAATTTTCAAATCAGTAATCTACATAGGTGGCAAGCTTTGATAGGATGAACATCGATAAAATATATTAATCCAAAAATTACGGTTATTAAAATCGTCAATACTTATAATAAAATAAAGCAAACAGAAAACCTGAACATCAATAGATAAGCTCAAACAAATAAACCAAAGACGCATGTACAAATGAAAACTGAAGGAAATCTAAACGTCATTTATTGAGACCTACTGTGAACATTGTGGTTATCGTCTTTTCATTTGTACATATTTCTATATGCGCTTTTTTAATCTATTGATATCAAAGTTTTCTGTTTGTATCATATTGACAATTATAACAACTGTAATTTTTGGATGTCATGATAACTTGCCACATAATAATTTTGATACTTTATATTGATAAATTGATATGCCATCACATTTCGAAAGGATTTGATGATGTAATTTCGGTGATGTTATTGAGATTGAGAATTTTTTTTGTAGACCTGAAAAAGTCTACAAAATTGATCGTTAACGCAAGAGCCTTAAAAACCATTAATTCTTTAAATGTGCCTAGTTATAATTTAATGAAAACAATATTTATTGTTTTTCAATAACCTGGTTAATTTTTCAGTTTCTTCCTGAACTAAATTTTGCTTTTAAAACTCTGTCCAGGAATCGATTAATAAACTTTTCTTGATTATTATACCTACAGTTTGTTTCACAAATAGGTCCACAGTATCTGAATTAATTTATGGCAACATTTCAGGGGGCGATTTAATATAATTAGGGGTCGATTATTCTCAGAAAAAATGTGGAATTCCGGGGCGATTTAAGACTGAAACTAACAAATTTCGAACCGAAAATTGCTAATCTTGCCCCTAGCGTCATCATCAAATCATTTAAGAATAACATAAGTTTTTTCTTCTTTAACAATTTTTTATCAGAAAATTTGTAGATAAATCTGTACACAACGCCTTTTGTTGGAGTCGTATCACCCGCACCTTATTTTCATACTTAATGGCATCCAAGTTTTTGTGCGCAGTTTCAGTACAGAAAATCATGACAGGCAAAATTTGTGTACTGGAGCGTATGATACGATCCTAACTTTTGATACTGAATTGTATCCAAATTTTTCGCATATTGTTTACAATAATTAGGTATTTACACATATTATGTTCACAAACCAATTAATTTTTAAATAAAAAAATATTTTAAAGTAAGTTATCGACTTTAAAGCATTCTACCTAAATCGAAAACTTGATTTCAAAAAGATGCTTTTAAGAATATCGCGTGATATTTTGAGCTGGTATTATATAAATTTAATTTAAATACTGAGTAATTTTAAGTATGTACATGTCATCATCGTACAATTAAAATTTTGTAATAATAAAATTATCAACGTTTAACCAATATTTGAGAGCATGTTCTAAAGATTGGGATCCAATTTGTTTATCTGTCCTGAATCTGCGCGCACGAAAACTTGGATGCAAATCAAGACCGTGTCATACGGCCCTTAATCGATCTAAAATCATTTAAAATGGGTTTCAATTTTTGTTGCATAACTTTATCTATAACTGCCATATAAATTGAAATTTAGGTTTTATATCGATTTTGCACAAATATGTACAATAAATAAAAATTAATGTTTTTTGATAACTTGTTATTTTTAAACTCCGCATTAAACTTTTGAGAAAAAAGTGAAACATAAATTAGGGAAAATGTGAGACAGTTTCTTTGCAAGATGGATTTAATACTATTCGATTTTATCTTAACATAATCCCTAACTTGATTTAAAGCTCTCGAAAAACATTTATTTTCAGAATATGAAAAACAAAATGGTATATTTATTTCCAAAACCAGTGTCCGTGGTTGAAAAATACTTAACATCTTACATTTTCCCATTTTTTTTGTTTTAAATATTACGTGTTTATTTGTTAATGGTTTTACCGAAACGATGCTTTTTCGTTGACTGCTTTATTTTAGTTGTTATTACAGTTTATTTTTTTCTATTATTTGGAGAAATTCAGAATAAAGTATTTTCAATCTTATTTTGTTCGTAAATATAAAAATTGAGAGCAAGCAACATCTTTCTCGGTTATTTTTTTCCGTTTATTTAATTATCTCCACGAAAATGTCTTAGTATGAGAGTTACAGGCTTGTTTCAACTTTTTCCAAAAATAAGGTTTAAAAATAAAACAATTATTTAATGCTTGTATTAGCACATCTAATTTAAAAAAGCAAGCATAATTAACAAGGTTACATAAAATTGCATTTAATAGTTTTATATTTCGTTTCCCTACACATTATAACATAACGTAAATTATGTATTTTTAATTCGGAAAAAAAATATTTTTTAACGAAGCATTTTTGAGCAATACAGAGTGGGAGCGGAAACCCGAAAACTTGGGTCAAAATTCTGAAACTGAACCACAAATAGACGCGGATTTATGGAAAAATTATTAACATAAAATTAGGAAACTTTGCATTTTATTTATATTAATCATGCTAATAATTAGAAGAATACTTAAAAAAATATAACTGGTAAAAGGGCCATTTTATAGGGTAGTAAAAAAATTATTAATTAACTTTTCTTTTTTATTTAACGACTTTTTCTCAATTTATTAAGAAATTTTTTTACAAAAAGGAAATAAAACAGTAAAGAATACTAAAATCATTTTCAGTTTTTCTTAAAGACGATGTCGAGTTCATTTTCCAATAAATATTTTAGCTGTAAATCGGCTAATTTACAGCTAAAATGTTTGTTGGGTCATTTCAATTGGTGGTTGCTTTAATGAGATCATTTAAAATCGATTTACCAAAAGGTATTTCCGAAAAACCCAAAGTCTATAAAATATTTATATTACTGGCAACAAGTTGTTATATAATTTATATTTTTTGCTCAAAAATAATTTTTTCAACCTTTCATAGTATGAGTTTTTAAATATTTGTTTAGTTAGCTTAGAAGAATTAATAAAATGCTAACTTTAGTATTTCTCTGTTAACAATTTTAACCATTTAACGCCATTTAAGATGCGATTTTTTCACATAATTTTTCGATAGACCTGAGCTTACTTGTAGAGCATTTGTTTAAACTCAGGTCTTCGGTCCCACTGTGCGAGTACGGCGAGACATCAACGTAGTGTCACACTCTTCAGGGTCTGCGGGACGGCGTGACATGATGGTGTGTCACAGTATGTTGTTATATTTAAACGGCCGGCGTCTATATCGCAGGGTGTCATTTTTTTAAAACTAAATATATGGAAAACGCAACTTAACCCTTCAGAGAACTAACTTATAATGCTGGGTCCCAAATTTTTTGTTTAATTCGGTTTATATAAAGCATTGGATTGCAAATTTCTATATTTTGGAGTATACTACGTAAATGAACTCTCAAAGTAGATTTTATTATTACTCACTGCACAAATACATTAAAAAAACTGTTAATACAATTAAAAAAATCATATTTACAGGTGTCAATATCAAGCAGTTACATGCAAGTTTCCATAATAATTATTATGCAATTATATCCCCAGACGGCGAGACATCAATGTGATGTCTCAAACAAAATACTCAGAAAAGACGATAAGAAATGAGATTTTCCGATAACTGCAAATACCAAACTGCATATAGGGTGAATAGCAGCTAAATTATATTAAAAAAAATTTTTGGCCTAGGGACCTAAAATTTACCTTCCCACAGCCGTACTTAACGTGTTAAGTTCTATAGCGCGTATACAAAAAAAAGGTAAATTAACTCTAAAATCTAACTTTAAATTTGATTCGGAATGTTGATTACAATATATTTAATTCGAAAAATATCAATAATAATTGAGAAGTAAGC